>LNAC01000745.1:63561-171657 GCA_002007465.1 Ailurus styani
GACAGAGCTATAGATTCTGGCTCTGCAACTTCCATAGAGGCTGAATTATTCAGAATCAGCATGATTAAGACGATGACATAGTATTAGTTAAAAAGACATACTTCCCCACCCCCACCCCCCCACGACTGAGGTTTAAACCTATTTATTACGTGGAAACAACTGATCTTTCCCTCTTTGGTGTACAGATCCCAAAATAGGATTCTTGAAAGGCCATTTACAATACCTTGTCAATTTCCAAGTTTATGAATAAAAGTATAAATAGCAGGAGGGAAGTGTCTGAATCAAAACCTACACTTCACGTAAACCTAGGAACTGGCTAAAAATAACATTTTCACCCCAAAGAGACAAAGGGAGCAGGGTTCATTTTGAGTAATTGGTCATGTTTCAATCATTATTCTTCAAAGAAAACACACACACACACACACACACACACACACACACACACACACAAAACTACAAAAAACCAAACCATCCCCATGTTTGCACATTTGGGGTCAGTTTCAGATGGACCAAACTGTGATGAATTATAAATTAAAAGCCCGGATATACAATCTGCCAGATAACAAGTTGTTAGACTCCGGAAATAGCATATCCCTAACAATAAACCTTGTCTTTATGAGAACGGCAGTATTATAAATGTCATAATGGATTGCAAATGAACCAGCTGTTTATATTCTACTCCAGTATATGAATGAGAGAGGAGCAAGCCAGGAAATAAAAGAAGATTGAGGAAAATTTACTAGTATCAAGTCACGGTAGGGAAAAAAAGCCCAAGGAACTCAATTTTTACGCATTCCCGTCCAATTTACCCTTGCTGGTGACTTTTGGGGGGAAGTGTAGCTTTTCAAACCAATTGTATTATTCCACTTTAAGATGCCTTCTAGTATATTCAATAGACCCATCACAGTTATATGTTCCTTTTTCAGTCTCAAGCTGCCCTCACCATAAGAGATTGGTTACTGTCAGAGGACTTTCAGAGAAGGATTTGAATGCAATTTCGAAGGCCAGACAGAGCAGCTTTCAAAACACTGCAAGCTTAGGAAAGCAGTGTTAGTAGCCCAGGAGGGGTGAGATTCTGGCTTTCTGTTTCTCAATTTCACTCTTTTCCCTTCAAGCTAAAGCACCTTTTGATCCCGACCAGGTGCAATCGAGATGGCATGGCAGTACTAAGTGAATGACCCCACCTATCCAAAGTGCTACAAAATGGCAAATTATTTGTAACTGCGTTATTTCCAGCATACACATTAGCCAGTGGACACTGGCAATTCCCTTTGAGAACAGTAACACTTTGCTCTTCTATGTATGATTAAATCTAGATCCATCCGTGAGGTGTCAACAAATGGCCTTTCATAGATGGTTATTAGTCAATTGCCATTTGCCGTGCATCAGGAATGAATCATATGTGTTTGTTCTGCAAAGATCTTATTTGGAGTTTCACATCCTCCTTTTCTCAACCAGAACTAAAATCCAGCAAAGGGATGCAGAGGAGGGGCAACTCAACTTTAAAAAATTCTGAGTACTGCTTTATGGGGCATTACAGCTACTCTATTTAAAAATCCAATCCAGAAGATAAAATTACCACTTGTTATGTTTGCATTTGCAGATAAGACACCTCACCCTTGGCTGCAGTTTCCTTATCTCTGTAATATTCATGGAGTGCTAGCTTTTAATTAAACCATCCACAACTCGATGTGACTCAAAGTGTATATATTACTGCTGCAGGAACGAGTAGTTGAGAAAAATTCTGTATTTTAAATTTATTTTTAAAGCCTGGGTAGTTTTATTACCAATGATGTCATGAACAGTGCCATCGTATAAAGATGACTAAGGTTTGTGTTTCGAGAGACATGTCGATTATCTCAGGGCTCCCAAAAGTTCTGAGACTCCTGACTTTCGCAGATATAATAGTCAGAAATTTGACGTCCTCAGAAACCCTTGGAGATCTGTGATATGTAATCATTTATCATTTTCTTAAAGCAAAAAAAAAGTTTATTCACAGGCATGGTGGATTTGGAATGCAGAGGTGGGTCCCCTAGTTACTGATTCCACCAAACTGATCATCTGTCTTCTTCAAATATAATACACCTTCACTTCCCTGACATTTCCTCAGTCTCCTTTCCTCGTACCCATCTGCAAATGCTGAGGTCCAAGACTGCTAGCTTCTCATTCTTCACACTCTCCCTACCTAGGTCACCTTATTGCATCCCAGGACTGCAAGTTCTATGTGTATGTTCATAACCCAAAGCAAAATCATCCACCCAGACCTCTCCCGAAATTCAGAAACATGCAAGCACCTGCTTTTTAGGACACTGGATATCTCACTGGCACTTGGATTCAACATATCCCAAAAGCAAGCTATAATAATGCTGGTAGGCTTTAATATGGATTTTATGTTTACATTCATAATCTTTACAAGAAACCCTATCAGGTTGGAGACTCTCATAATCCCACCTTTACAGGGGAGGACACTGGGGCTTAGATATGTTAATTATCAAGGTCATAGGATTTGGACCCTAGTCTGTCTGAGCAGTCTCTGTTTTTAATCACTAACCCCATGCTGCCCTTCCTCTTCCTCTTTCACGTACACAATTTGTCCTAGTGACCCTTTCCTATGTCAGCTGAACCTCTTCAGGGATGGCTTCACTGATCCTAGAGGAACGGGCTTCCAGAGCTAGAGCTCTGCAAATACAAAGGACGTCTTTTTAAAGAAAGCCTGTCATTATGTATTTATTTGATTTGTCATCTCCTGAATAACCTGGGAAACACAAAGGGCCTATACAGTTGAGAAAACAGAGGTGATAAATGGGTGAGAGAGGGGGGCGCCTGGGTGGCTCAGTCGTTAAGCGTCTGCCTTTGGCTCAGGTCATGATCCCAGGGTCCTGGGATCAAGCCCCGCATCGGGCTTCCTGCTCGGTGGGAAGCCTGTTTCTCCCTCTCCCACTCCCTCTGCTTGTGTTCCCTCTCTTGCTGTGTCTCACTCTGTCAAATAAATATTTTTTTTCAAAAATGGGTGAGAGAGGGAATAGCATGAGAAGAGAGCAGCAAGTGTGAAGGGCCTGGTTGGGGGAAACAGTCAAAGTGGTATTCTCAAGTAGTGGACTGGATTTCTCTAAGATTAGAGCACAATGCACAGAAGTGAGGAGAAGCAAGAGGGAGGGCTTGCCAGGTAGACAGAGGCCAGATTATAGAGGGTTTTATTGGTCCTATAAAGACTTGGGACTGTATTCCAAGGACAAAATTGGAACATTTTAAGCAATGGGAAGTGAAAACCCGAAGTTCATTACTTAGGTTTCAGTCACCAATGGGCAAAGCCAACCTTGACGACTGAAGTTCTAAAGCTTTGTTCAATACATGGGGGGCACTGCTGAGGAAGGACAGAAGGAAAATGACAAGCTGTGATCTTTTTACTTATGCATTAAAGGGTCAAGTACCCTAGGATACCCTATACAAGTAAGGCAGTTAGAGACAAGGACTTGTTTTATGTGCGTATAAAACACACGCTTATGTGTATACATACACCTATATATATAGTTAATAAATTTATTTGGGAGACAGTTGGGTGGCTCAGTTGGTTAAGCAGCTGACTCTTGATTTTGGCTCAGGTCATGATCTTGGAGTCCTGATACCGAGCCCTGCGTCTGGCTCCATGCTCAGCAGGGGAGTCTGATTGAGGATTCTCTCTCTCCCTCTGCCCTTCCCTCTGCTTGCACGTGCACATGTTCTCTAAATAAATAAAATAAATAAATAGATCTTTAAAAGTAGACTTTATTTTTGAGAGCAGTTTTAGGTTCAGAGAAGAATTGTGCAGTAAGTATAGTGGGCTCCATATATCCCCTACCCATTAGCGTCAGACATCAATTGTTACAGTTGACGAATCTACACTGACACATCATCATCATCACCCCAAGCCTGTAGTTTCCATTACAGTATCACATAGAGTAATCTCACTGTCCTACAAATCCTCCATGCTTCACTTATTCATTCTCCACATCACCCCCCTCACCCCGGCAACCACCTTTTTACTGTTTCCTCAGTTTTGCCCATCACACAGGCTCAAATAATTTGAATCATACAGTATGTAACTTTTTCAGACTGGCTTCTTTCACTTAGTGATATTCATTTTAAGTTTCCTCCATATTTTTTTGTGGCTTGATAGTTCTTTTCTTTTCAGTGCTGAACAATATTCCATTGTCCAGATGTACCCCAGTTTACTTATCCATTCACCTAGTAAAGGACATCTTGGTTATACTCAAGTCTTGACAATGATGAATAAAGCTGTTATAAACATGCATGTGTGTGTGCACAAGTTCTAACTCATGGGATAAACATCTGGAAACATATATCCTGGATCGTATGGTAAGAGTGTGTCTAGTTGATACGAAACTGCCAAACTGTCTCCCAAAGTGACTACCATTTTGCCTTCCCGCCAGCAAAGAATGAGAGTTCCTGTTGTTCAATATCCTTGTCAGCATTTGTTGTTGTCAGTGTTGTGGATTTTGGCCATTGTTATAAGCGTGTAGTGGTATCTCAGTGTCTTTTAATTTAAAATTCTCTAATGATGTATGATGTTGAGCATCTTTTCATCTGCTTATTGGTGATCTGAATGTCTTCTTTGATGAGGTCTCTGAGTCTTCGACTCAGTTTTTAATAAGGTTGTTCACCCTCTTATTGAGTTTTAAGAGTTCATTCTATATTTTTAGATAATAGTACTTTCTTAAATATGTTATTTGTAAATATTTTCTCCCAATCTGTGTCTTGTCTTCTTATTCTCTTTATGCTATATTTTTATAGTTATTAAGTAAGTTCCTGCATTCTTACTATGCATTTACCTCCCATGGACCATTCCAGTGTGTGGAGCATTCAGAATCCAGTGGCCAACAATTGAAACAACTGCACACAGACCTGACTGTGTGCAAGGCACTGTATTATGGTGGATGCTGTAGGAATGTGTGTGTGTGTGTGCTATTTCATTTCTGTCCTCAAGAAGTGTAGTCATCAATGATGTAGAAGATAGGCCCATGAGCCCCATTCCAGGGTTTTCGTCAACATAGAACAATAACAATTTTTAGAAAACAACCCCCACTGTCCTTGTTTCTGTTTCGCTGGGTCCAAAGTTCATGCTTATTACTCTTCCCTTAAAGTTTTCATTACCTGAAGATGCCCTTCCTGACTTCAAGGGACCTTGGCATTCTTATGGAATTGTCAGCTAAGTAGTCTCCTATTTTTGGGATACTTCATCCCTTCTCTCCTGAGCTCATCCTTTTATTTGTTCCAGAGAGAATTGCTGACACCAGTCCTTGGAAGCATGAATTCCAACTCCATAATCATGCAAAACGGTTAATGGAGAGATTACTACCATAGACTGCAGTTATCTGGGAAGATTTCATAGGAAACAAATTTGAGCAAAACTTAAGAGATGAATAGGACTTGGCAAGCAGAGAAAAAACAAAAGTGTCAGAGAAATGAGAACTTACCAAGAAGAAGAAAAATACTTAGGGACTGTATAACGAACCACCAAACTGGAGCAAGTAGGAGATGCAAATAGGGGAAGGGTGTGGGCAGGTCTGTAAAATCCACCTAGATCTGTAATAATTGCTTTGCCTTTGGATTTCTAGAAGGTCTTCGCCTTCTGATGTACCTCTGTGTCATAAGAAATAGCTAACAGTTACTGAGTACTTCCTAAGCACCAGGACATTTAGAAGTGCTTTGGTGCATAGAGTTGCCAAGCCTGGTCTCTGGCAGGGAGACTGATTCTAGATCTCTGCCTTCTAATCACTGCACTCTGCATCAGTTCCCTAGCAACCCCCCCCCCCCCTTTCTTCTCTTAACAATAATGGTGGAACACCTGGGTGGCTCAGTGGGTTAAGGCTTCTGCCTTAGGCTCAGGTCATGATCTCAGGGTCCTGGGATCCAGCCCTGCATCCCGCTCTCTGCTCAGCAGGGAGCCTGCTTCCTCCTCTCTCTCTGCCTGCCTCTCTGCCTGCTTGTGATCTGATCTCTCTCTCTGTGTCAAATAAATAAATAAAATCTTAAACAAACAAACAAACAATAATGGCAACTGTTACGAGCAGGTTGAATTCCATTCTTTTTCTCTCTTCTGAGATCTTATGACAGAAGCAATACTGAAAGAGGCAAACTGGAAAGGGTCCCACAGTTTAAAAATGCATTGATAGCAGCATATTGTTGCAAATGTAACAAATTACCACACTCAGTAGCATAAAACACGGGTCTCATTGGGCTGAAACTGAGGTGCTAGCAGGGCTGTGTTTTTTGTTTTCTTTTTCTGGAAGCTCCAGGGGGGAATTCATTTCTTTTTTCAGTTGCTAGAGGTTGTCTTGGTTCCTTGACTTTGAGCCACTTTTCTCCACCCCCCTTAAAGCCAGCAAGGGCAAGTGGAGTCCTTCTACCTCCCTCTTCTACTTCTTCAGGAGGATCCTGATTATACTGGGCCCACCGAGACAATCAGGATAAGTGCCCTGTTATATGATAAACTATTAGCAACTGTAATTTGCCTTTGTCACTCAACCTAACATATTTGTAGGTTCTGGGGATTAGGATGTGTTCATCTTTGGGGGACCATTATCCTGCTTACCATAGTGCTCCATAAATAGTATTTATTAGTACTTTAAGTGGAGTAAGAACTTAAAGAAACATGACGCCATTAATTATGAAATGATTAATACCAGTTAATAAAATCTTCCTAATACTTTACTGTAATCATGTTCCCACATAATTTCACAGCAACAGTATTGGGGTTTTGTTTGTTTGTTTGTTTGTTTGTTTGTTTGTTTGTTTTTAGCAGGTCAAATGTAGAGAGTGTGTTCAAAGTGTTTAATGTAGCTTTCACAGAAACAAAAACCCCTGTCTTTTCACATTCATATGAGGACTGGAATTTACATGGTATTTAATTAAATTACATAATGACAGAGATAATTATACCTGGAAGAAATGCATGGGGAGAAACACAACTGGCTGTTGGTAAACATATAACTCAGCTGGAGAAGCAGAGGCTATTGGGCTCAACAGAGGAATGTCTATTGGTGACAGCTCACAGCATGCCGTGAACACCCATTCGTGTGTTTTGTGGAAGGAATGGAGATTGTCCATTAATCTGGCAAACTAGTTGAGTGGAAGTTTTTAAAGAAAGCTTCCACTCTCCTACAGACAATAAAATGAACAACAAAATGAAGGATCAGACTCAAGTTCTGATCCCTTCTCATTCATGCCTTACAAGTTGGGAAATTAATTAATGACTAAGAAGTTAGTGAGGGCTAAAATACTACGTACCTCATGGCGTACTGGTAAGTACAGAAGTAGGTCTTGCTGGGAAAGGTCTTCATTGGATAACTGTTCTGTCAGTCACAAATATTTGCATACTGTTTTCACTACATCTCTGAATAAATTCCTAGACATGAATTGTTGAATGGATATGTTTATAAATTTCTCAATTCCTGTTTAGAACTATTACCGAAATAGCTTCCAGAAATATATATACCAATTTCACTTCTAACTACAATGTATGATGATACCCATTTCCTCAAAAGCTTGCCAGGACTCCTCATAATTTTAATATTGCCAATTGAGTTACCTAAATAAATAAAAAGAATCTGAAATTGTTCTTTTCATTTGAATTTTTGTGATGATTGCTTTGGGGGATGTTTTCATGGGAAATTATATTGACCATTTGATTTCCTCTTTTTGTGAATTGCTTGCTAATGTTCTTACCCCACTTTAATTGGGATGTTTATAGTTTTCTCACTGATTTGTAAGAATTCCAAATATTAAGATCTTTGCTTGCTGTGTTCTTAATTTTTCTGCTTCATGTTTTTCTTTCTGTTTTATTTATGTGTCCTCAGGAGATCCTTGAAAGACAATTCCCAAATTTCCTCTGTCCTCTGGGGGAAAAAATCAATTTTAAAGCACCATATGCCTGAGATTTCCTGTGGCTAGTAAATTTCCTAATAAAATTAGCACATACATTTTCAGGATTCATCAAAGAGTTCATTTGAATCTCTAATAATTACTTGACTTTTTAAGAAACCACAACTATTTTCAGAAAATATGTTTCTTCTTTACATTCTTCTCACAGGTGAGGTACCAAACCAACTTGCATTTATGATCCCTGACTTATTTTCACCAATCAATTTCTATTCTTTTTTAATTGCATATTTCACTAGGCTTGCCTTTATTTAGCAACTGTTACCTTAAAGCTTATTATTATAGCACCTCCATCTGTTAAATAACGTCAACATCTTTCCCGTCACCTCAGCACTTCTAAGCCCCCTCCTCGCAGCCCCTTCTCTGAATGAAAAGCAATGCGTTTTTTGTTGGAAGCTTTGAATGAATAATTCATTTGGAAAAATCGTCCGTGTTGTGCATGTTCAGAAGACAGCACACTTCTCTTGTCAGTCACAATGGCTTGGGTAGGACTAAGTGCTGTTCAGCGTGTGCTCAGAGTGTACTGCTGATGGCGGGTTGCTGAGATTGCCAACTGTGTTAATCCTGACCATCCTTCTTTGTCTTTTATGACAGGAAGATTAAGATTCAGGGTCTTATTCAGTTGTTGCAGTTCGACTCTACTTCACTTGGTTGATTCGAGCCTTCTTTTAAGCTACCGACAGAGTCTCATCATTATCCCCTCAAACCCAGTGACATCCTGATCCAGAGTTATGTCCTCCAAGGGCAGCATGGTATGAAAGGGAGACAGTGTGGCCTTTTGCCAAACCTTGGGTTTGAGTTCTGTATCTGCTGTTTGTTGGCATGGCAGCTTGGGCAAGGTACATCAACTTGATAAACCTCAGTCCCTTTATCTGGAAATCGGAGAAGATCATTGCTACAACATGGCATTGTTTGTGTGTGTGGATGTGTGGATTCTACAAGGAAATAGTGTACGGAAGCACCCCAGCATGATGCCTGGAGGACAGCAGGTTTCTAGCTCATGTTCATGTCCTTCTAATTAATTCCTTCTTTGCCTATACCTCCATCATCTCCTTTCCTTTCTCCATGACACATACGCAAAATATTGAATGAGATTACTACATTTCTAACGACATTCAGTATGTCCTTATTTTCATGAGATAACGTCTACCCTCCCAGTGTGATCCCAGTCAGCTGCCCCCTCCCACCCAACTGATGGGCCCAGGGGACTAGCTACATGGAATTACCCTTCACTTTCCCCAAGTAATTTCATGTTGCTTCCGTCCCCAGGCCCAGCAATTCCCGCTCCCTGCCCGGCTTGTCCATTCTCTCCTGTGCAGCTTCAAGAATCACGGTCCTTTAAGGTGTGGTTGTGTATAATACACTTTCTTGGAATTCTTACTGGACCTCCATGGCCTTTGGCCCTGCCTCCATGCTCCACACACCCTGCACCTATGTTCATTCTCACATTTAACTTTCTCGTGACAAGATCATTATGCAGCCCCGTCTCCATCTCCCAAATAGAACAAGCTTTCAAGGGCACAAATATACCTAAATGTCTCTTTGTTTGGCTTATAGAAAATGCCTCGTGGAATTTTGGGGAAATACACGAATGAATGCTGGATTATATGAATGAATGAAGTTTTGAATATTTTAAGGAATAATATCACAGACATTAAAAAATACTAGAATCATCGTATCTCAATGACATTGTTAAAGGAATACCAAAAAATGCCTGTTTCGTACCCTTAAGCAAACATCTGTGGTACTAGTTTTTGAGATACGTTGACAAATGATAAGTGCACTGTTCTCACTATTTACGTACAAGTCTTCCCTTTCCAGCTTTTCCATCCTTGCCTCCATGATTGCTTTTTCCAATTTGTTCCCTCTTCTTTCTGCCTTTTGAAGAAAGTAGAATTAAGGAGGATTATTTGGAGATCCCTCCAGAGGCTGGTAACCTCAGTTGTGACATCTGGAATCCAGCCTGTTTTACTTGTTGGGTCCATAAAATATCCTCCCAAATGTTAACTGGTAACTAACCATTGGCTTTGTTAACCCTCTCCTCCCTGGCTTGGCAGTGGTTCTGTTCTGCATCTGGTATTAGAATTTACACTCTTTTCCTCCCCTAGGAGACATGTTTTGTCTTAACTGGTGCTGCCTAAAATTGCCAGGGAGCAAGCTACATATCATAAAGGCCTTCAGGGATTTTTCTCTTACAGTTTCTACGTGATTTCCATTGGTTTTTCAGGAAGTGCCCCAGCACATTTCCTGTCTCCTTTGGGAGAAAATCTAGAGTCCTCACACAGAATGTATGGTCTGATCAGCCCTTCTGAACCAATCCTGAATATATTTATGGATAGGGTCCTTACACAAGAGACCCTATGCCCTCACCAGAAGAATTCAAAACTAATAATGCCAACATTTGCTTGAAAGAAGAATAAGGAATCCACGTGAAAACAAGACTGTTTTCTTTTAATTTATTCCTCAAAACAAAAACTTTAAGACTACAATGGAATGCTATTTGAGAGAAGCTATTGGTCAACCTTCTACTTCTGGAGGCTATACACATCAACTGTGTACACATGCACATGTCTGATATCTGTCATTACAGAGGTGATGACAGAGGGGTTCAATATTCTAATGAAGGGGGTGAATATGGATGGTTTGATTTTTTTTTTTGAGTTTTGCCGACGATGATGGCAACAAGAATAGTATCTATCTTGAACAGAGTACACACTGTGTCACACTTGGCACACGGTGACTTATTAGCAAAACAACCTGTAAAATCAGGATTTATGGTGTCTATTTTACAGACGTCAACTGCATGCATGAACTGAGTGCTAACGCATTTGAGAAGCTTGCCAAATGTCTCAGAGTTAGGAAGAGGGAGAGGAGAGATTCAAACAGACGGACAGCAAACTCCATCCTTAGCTACCACACAGCACTGTCCCCCACCAGTTCAACAATGTTCGACTACTACTGTTTACTTTCCCCAATTGTTTAAAATATCACGGTCATCACGTGGCTAATTGATGAGAACAATGACTCCTAGATTTGATAGCTCAGGAAAACACCCTTTAAGTCAAAATGGATTTTATTAAAAAGGCTGAACCCTAGAACCCACAGGAGACATGCTGAGTCAGGCTATCTTTAGGCAGGATTCAGGAATCTCTGTTAAAATACCTCCCCATTTAATTTGGGTGCAACCTAACCTGGCATGGCTCTTGTTGGCCCGTGGTTGGGAACCATGTCTTGGACAGACTCTAAACTTTTGACTATTGACTGTGCTGTCCCAAAAAGCCTGGCACACAGTGTAGCGACTCAACAAGTAGTTAGATGATGAACTGAATTGTTGAACCATCAATTTTTATAGTGATACTTCCCATGTTGGGATAGTAATAAAAATTATTTTTCCTCTAGTTTTTGGAAGGGGAAATCCCCTCAACCCAAGAAGCAAGCTCAAACTTTCAGGCTTGGAGGAAGCAGTCAGGTGGCTGTAATGGAATCTCTCTTGGCAGAGTTTTGCATTAAGGAGAAAGGCTACACTCAAGGTAGACATTTCCTTCCTAGGGCAATAGGGGCATCTATCATTAAGGCTTATAGGTCCTTGTATGTGTCATTACTGTCACTGGTTTCTCCTGGGTCCTGGGGAGAATTAAGCTGAATGCCTGTAAAAATACAACAAGCTCCTAAGAGAAAGATGTTCTCTAAAGATATAGTATTACTATAAATTTCAACCACTTCCCCTTGCTTGAAAATGCTGTCCTGGTGAGAATGATCACTTGTCAGGTGTTCTCTCATTTCCCAAGCTAGTGGGAAACTGACCTAACTCTCAGGCATCCTGAAAATGGAGGAATGGGGTCGCTGGGGTAAAGGACAGGGAAAATAGCTCACAAAAAGTGACAATAATCTATTTTCAAGTCTATATCAGTTATAAGTATGGCCTTACCAATAGTTGGTATAGTAGTAACAAAAACGTGGGCTTACAAAACTCCATTATCTGTTGTTAAGTGGAAAATCATCATCTTAAAGGAATTTGTTTCATTTGCTGGTTTTCCTACTGCTGCAAGGACCCAACCCAATTTGGCATGTGCCAATGTCAGGGAGCCTGATTCTCCTCCTTATGCCTCAGAAAAGATCAGTCATCTCGATCTCCATCAGATTTTCACTGTAGCTAGCTGTTTGAACCAGGATAGTTCCCTTGGAGTTAATCTTTTAAACCGAAAGCTAAAATCCCTTTACTCATCTTGTATATATGAGAATAAATGTCTCTGAACTGCTCATAATCTTGGAAAAGTGCCATCTTTTGACCTGCAGACAAATATAGCACTTCACTAGTTTCTGGTGATTTTATACCCAGTTGGGATGGGATGCCTAAGTAAAAACATTCTAGGAAGAAATGGATGCATATGTAGATAGATGAAGGGAATGTAAATTGTACAGCCATTTTGAAAAGTAATGGGGCAATGTGATCAAAAGACTTGGAAATATTAATAACATATTTTATGTGTCAACATTATATTAACATACATATTTATATACATATAATTAATAGAATATATTTAAAATGCACAAACATAACACAATATGTATTATGCATTATGTATCTGTAAATGCCAGAAATATAATTCTACCGGTGGCCTTGTCCTATTCTGTGAATTCAATGTCGACAACTTTCGGACTTCTCTTCTAACTTCTCTTTTCAATAGAGACCTGCCTTCTCAACATCTTTTGCATGACTAACAGATATCTCAAATGTTCCCTGATATTTCCACAATCTTCCCTATCTCAAATGGAAGCTCCATTCAACCATTTGTCCAAGCCAAAAATCTAAGCATTACTTTTGACACTTTCCTTATTCTCACAGCAACCAAGACATTCCATCATCTCTACCTTCAAGATAGATCAAGAATCCAGACCTACATGGTCACTTTCATCACCCCCACTCCTCAAGACCACCATCACCTTGGAGGTCAGAAGAGAGGTCTGACTAGATAGACATATGAGGGAGACACCAGCAAGGTGATGTATCTGAAAGCCTTAGGAATGGATATGACCACCTAGAAAAGGAGTGAGAAAAGAGAAAAGAATACAACCTACGAAAAAGCTGCAAGGAATTTTAGCAGAGCTCAGATATAGAAGGCAGAGGCTTGAGACGAGTTGGAAAGACCACCCAGGCCCTCAGTTTGTTAATTGTGAAACCATGTGAGACTAACACGGGAGGCAAAGCTGGGTGTGTTCTGGGAGGGGTTGGGGGGAGCAACCTCATAACCTTCTTATAGGTTGTTCCAGAAATATCCTTTCATAAGAGCATTTGAGAGCATTTGACTGCAGAAATATCCTTTCATAGAAAGAGAGCCATAGGTCATGTGTATTGTGAAACAAAAGGAACAGAACAAGTTGGATCCTCATCAGGTGGGGTCCAGTGTCAGAAGGCTGAGGGGCAATCCCTGTCTGAGGTTGTACAATCTTCTCCATTTGTCTCTGGGCAGCAGCCTCCCCTTAGCCATTCTAAGACCCAAGTTCCTGTCGGATGGGCCAGGCTACCACTTCAGGGGCTGCATTGTTAGGAAAGAAAAGGGAGTCCCTGAGAGAAAATCATTGTGAGTGATGTCACAGGGTGAGGCTGGGCCAAACTCAGAGCTACTGTCTCCCCCACACCTCAGCCCTGCAACACCCTGAAGACATTGATGGATGAAGGAAGGAAGAAGAGCACAGAGGGGCGCCTGGGTGGCTCAGTGGGTTAATGCCTCTGCTTTCGGCTCAGGTCATGATCTCAGCGTCCTGGGATCGAGGCCCGCATCGGACTCCCTGCTCAGCGGGGAGCCTGCTTCCCCCTCTCTCTCTCTCTGCCTGCCTCTCTGCCTCCTTGTGATCTCTCTCCCTCTGTGAAATAAATAAATAAAATCTTAAAAAAAAAAAAAAAAAAAAAAAAAAGAAGAGCACAGAGGACACCAGGGGCTAAAAGGAACTGATGGTGGGCCATCCTAGGAGCAGAAGGGGAGCAAAACAGCAACACCAGTCTCCAGAGCAGGGGGAGTAGGGAGCTGTGGGCAGAACTCTCTTTCTGTTCTGCATTCACATCAAAGATTCCCAAGGGAATTAATTAGGAAAGGAGCTCTAAGGAAAACCAGGTTTCCTCTCATCTAAAGGGTAAAAGACTCTGAGGCCCACTTAGACTTGAAATATTCTTAGAAATGTAAGTTCTGGGATATATCTGCCACATTTATTTTCTAAATTGTCTTCAATAAGCACGAACTACTTTTGTTACTTTTAAATCAACAAAAAGAGAAATTAAGAGGAAATGACCATGGTTTTTGCACTTAATGACTTTTCTCTATATTTCTAAAAGATTTACCTACATTCATATCACAAATCTCATGTAGGGTAGTTGGCAAATATCCCATTTCATTGACTGAAAAATGGAGTGCTGGAGAGATTAATGAACCTTCTAAAGGTCAAAATTCTAAACACTAAATCCTCTGGGTAATTTTTCCCTAAGCACGAATTCCCTATTTCAGCATGTTCAAGCAATTGCCAAATTATAATCTCTGCTTTTGTCCCAGATTTCAAATTGGCTGGGGCTGCACTGGATGATTTCAGACTAATTATTCAGATATTTAAAATGGCATCTGGCATGATTTCTCTTAAAATACAGTCAACTATGATTGTTTTCCTTTCTCCTGCCTGACGCTTCTCAGAACTCATGTTCAGTTGGTTTTTTCTTAAGGACATACATCAGATGGAATTTTTCTTTTTCTAAATGCCTTGAGTGGGAACATTCCTTTTTGTCAACAAATACTTTAATGGTATTATTTAAATACTTCAAATATATACGTGGAAGATCACTGATGTGTTATTGAACGCTTCACTCAAGACTGAAGATTATACTGCTCTGACAGGAAGTTTGTAAATTTCTATTTCACATTGTGCTGTGAAAATTTCAAAGACGACTTTAATTTTAAAATCTGGTAACATTTTACTCACATAAAAATTATCTCTTCTTTTTAGTTGACTATTTTCTTTCAGAGAGATTCTATGTTTTAAAATACTGTTTAGAGTCTATGAACACTCATTACATTAAGAAAAAAAACATATAGCTTCTGAAACACAACAGCAATTGCTTCCTTTCCTACAAAGTGTAACAGATGCTTAATTGTGATATGTTTAAAAAATACATTTTATAACATGGATGACATTTTATAACAAAAATCATAGATGTTGGTGCCATTGGGGGCACACTTACTTAAATAACACATATCTATTTTGCTTAAATTCCATGTTGAATATGAAATTTATATCAGAAAATATTGCTAAAATACCAATGTTTTCATTGTTCATTGACTTAATCTATTTTCCTTCCAAGTCTGATGTAGGGAGTAGGGCCAGGCAGGGAGAGAAAAAAAAAGAAAAAGAAAGAAAAGAAAACAAATCATAAACTACAAACTAATACTAAATACTGAACTGTCACTGCATAGTTTATAATGATAATACCAGAGAAAAAATATAATTTTACAAATGTTTCTTTCTTTCTTTCTTTAAAGGTAAGCCCACCAAGTGCCAGTAATTACTCTCGTAGGAAGAATCAGAGAAACAAAATTGTGCTATTAAGAGCCAAGAAGCAAGAAATGTGTTTTAGAAAACATTCAAATGAATATGATTTCCTACTGAGTTATGGCTTTACCAGGTAAATGACTCTTTTGACCAATTCTCAAGTGTAAGCCTGAAACAAGTAAACATTATTGCTCAAGCTGCTGGCTTAGGAAAAACATACAGATAATCTACTGTCTGCTATCACTCCACACTGAGTACATGTAGAAATGGTCTTCACTTAATTAGTCTGGGGGAGAGGCCAAAGATGGAAAGGCCTTTGGCTGGCATGATGAGCAAGTAGATAATAACTTGATAGGAGAGGCAAGGAATCAACTCAGAAAGGTCTGCTTTGTTATTTCATAGTGAGAGAGGCCAATGAAGCTAGGATAACAGATCTGCCAAAACACGGAAGAATCAAAGTCTAATAAGCTTTTAAAGTTGAAAGAAGACTTGGCGGCTGTTTAATTCAATAATCTCCCATTTCAGCAGAGAGGAATTTCAAGTCTGGAGAAGGGATGTGGCTTGCCGAGAATAAGAATACTGGGAAGTGAGCAAGCCAGGCTTTGGACCCAGAGATTCTGCTATCCGTGAAGATTCCCTTCTACTATTTCTGACTACAGACCCCCAACTGCCTCTTTTTGAGATGGACCCAGATGATAACGGAATCTACCTGGGGTGTAGTTTGTTTTGCCTTACTGTGGGAATTCATTCAGACATTTGAGGGGGATGGGGAAGAATCTGATGACACGGCAGGGACCAAAACTTTGGCTTCAGCAGAAATAAGTTTGAAGATATAAAATACCTGATAACCAGATGAAGCTGATGTGAGCGGGGAGGGCGGGGAAGCAGGAGTTGGACACTCATACAGAAACAAAGCAGAGGGTTGAATATCAGGAAGTGATGGTTCTTTGTCGGGACGGTCTAAAAGAAGGTCTAGGGACAATAGCTTTGCATGTCAGGTGCATCTATGTGAGGGTTGACGGTCGCGGGGTGGGGAGAGGGTGGGTTTCATTAACAAGGTTCACTAATCTCTGTCATGTGGCCATGTGGGGACTTCCCGGGCACATTTACCTGGGACGTTTCCCACTTCTGCTGGGTTGTGAAAGTACCCTATGTTCTGAACAGGGCTTTCCACTGTGGTCCAATACTTTTACTTCACTACCAGAAAGCAACAGCTGATGCATTCAAACCAGCAAGAAAAAGTAAAGTGGTTTAACTTACGGAACGGTCTGCACATGTAAGGCCTTTTTTTCTCCTATCCTCGAGCAGCCCATTTCAACGTATAACTTTTATTATGTTGTAAGTTCATTAAGCCAGCATCTCTTTTTAAAATTTCCGGCCAATTAATAATGAATTTCTGTCAGGTAGCTGATTCCGGTTAATCAATGAGGTCACCAGAAACATCGAATGCAACGTTGTTCATTAAAACAGTTACCATTCTAAACCACTGACGGTTTCTAAAAATGTCAGATGGGCAGCTACTGGGATAACGATCACTAATGGCCACATAATGTCCAGTGTCTTGGCCACATTTTAACCTTCAAGGTTGAAGTTCAATTATAACAATTAAAGCTCACAAATTCAATGAGAAGCTTGGGGCTTCACTTTTTCACAGAAATGGTATCCAGTTAAAATCAGCTGATGTGGCTTTCTGGCCCCCTGTGTTTTCCCAGCTTCTAGAACAGAGAATTCTGCTTGAGCGGTATGCTTAAATTTTCGGTGCCAATGCCTCTGATTCACTGTGTTCTTCCTGAACTGTAACTCATTACCAAGTGTGTTATTCCAAGTTATGGGAAAAGAAGACTTGGTAGTTAATTTTGTTGGTGACATTGAAAAAGGCTTTTCCATAATCTTGCGTGCTGGGTAGTGTCAGCTTAATCCAATTCCATTATTCCTCATCCACAATCAGAAAATACAGAAACTCTAAAAATCAAGTTTTAAAATAAACTAGCGGCGTATTTATTAGTGGGAAAACCTGACTTGCCCTGATATGACCTTATTTGGAGCCTATTTATCTGCCTTAATGTGACTATCTATGCATTTCATTTTAAAAATCAATGTGTTTGATTACAGGGAGCTGCACTAGACCCCACTGAAGGTCATTATGTAATATGATATATATGCGTATACACTGTATGACCATTGTACAATCTGAAAAAAAATCTGATTTCCAAAACACAATTGCACAAATTCATTTTAGATAAGGAATTTTGAAGCTGAAAAACTAAAAAGGTTGGGTATTTTCTAAGCCCACAGAAAACGATTTTGAAATCTGGCTCTGTTTATTTTTATTTACTTATTTAATTTTTTAAAGATTTTTTTTAATTTATTTGTCAGAGAAAGAGAGAGAGAGCACAGCAGGGGAGAAGCAGGCAGAGGGAGAAGCAGACTCCCCAGTGAGCAAGGAGCCCAATGCGGGACTCAGTCCCAGGACCCTGGGATCAGGACCTGAGCCAAAGGCAGACATTCAACTGACTGAGCCACCCAGGCATCCAAAAAACTGGCTCTGTTTAAATAAGCAAATGTTATTGTGCAGCCCATACATTCAGACCCTTTTTTCCCCTAGGCAATGTTGGTTGGGTTTCTATCTCATGCTATTTTTATTTTTGGTTTCTTACTCTTTATGTTATGTTATTTTATTTTTCAATTTGTGTCTTCTCAAAAATCCATAGATTAAGAACACCAGGGAGTCTCACACAACAAGTTCATGGTGGACATTGGCCCTGCAGCCTTCTGGATGCTGTTAGGGCAGTGCCTTGTGGCTGTTTTCCTGGCTACTTGTTGTGATGAGAGACCCATTTATCCAAAAAACATTCAATATTTGGGCTCTTAGCCGAGACCTCAGACAAAGGGCCTAATTGTAAAAAGAAATGCTGTTTATTTGACCCATGCACATTCCACACCCCAACACCTCGTTCCTCATTCACTTCTACGGCAATCACAAAACTATGCACGAGGCTTATTCACTCTTAAAAATAAGCCCTGGGGAAAAAAAGGTAGGGGGTAATAGGTATCTTTCAAGGTGTGTTCTAACAACGAAGCCTTTTTTGCTTTCAATGCATTGCTTCACTTTTCACAGTTTGGGTTTGAACCAGCACTCTATTTAAAACCAGCATATTCGTTTTCAGTTGCCTTGCACAAGGATAGTGGTCTTATTTTTGTGGAACTGGGTACCAAATTATACATGTAAGGTTTCTGGACAAAGAATGTTAAGTACCTATGATTCCTTATTGATTCAGATACTGAATTCTAGAAAGGAAAGAGAATATGAGTACAACTATAACATCAAAAGGCCCTGTTTTAGCAAGAAAAAGTTTTTAAAATATTCATTATGTACATGGTTTTCTGTTCATGAAGCTCATCTTGGGCGTGTAACTTCCAGCTAGAGAGAAGGAGAGGAAGAGATGGAGTTTTGCGGTCTGGGAATACTCAACTCAACTTTTATTCAATAAGGCAAGAGGACCATGGAGTATAAAATCCAACTGCACTGGCCTTTTTTGTCCTTGTTGAAAACAGAAAAGAAAGTAGATGTTAGACTCAATATATTTTCACGTCATAGACTGGAAATCAGCTCAAGTCAACACAGGCAGGAAAACAAGTGGCAGGTGATGCACTCTGCAACTATTCAGCTGGGAGCGTTTTAAATGCATCTCATTTAAAGGGGACCCTGTAGAAGTCCACTAGCAGTGATTATTTTCGGTATACAGTCATGAGCTTCCAATAAACGGCTGGTTCTTTGGAACTCAGTGGAAACCTCACTGAGAAGAAAAGCAGAAACCACAAAGCCACAGGGATGTCACAACTCCCATGAATTGGTGTGACTTGAGAAAAACACCCACCAACCTTCAAACAGCTTAAACAAAATGTCAAGTAAATCAAGTACCCACCATGTATGCTAAGCCTGGGTTACAAAAATGTTAACAAATAACTATGTATTATTACAGTGAAGGAAATATATTGCAATTGACAGCAGCTGGGAAAACTATGAAAGTAAACACCTATATAAACCAGACCTAAAAAACAATTTGGTAATACAGGAGAGAATTTCATAATCTCCCTTTTACACTCAAAAAAATTTTAGGAGTATTTCTATTAATCCCTTAGCAATAATGGTGTTCTTTTAACCCAATGTGAGGAGCTGACATGAATCACATGAAAAGGGAACCAGTGACTGAGACTGGTAAATATACCGGCTGCCTGCAGATATTTGTGAAATGCTTTGCATGCCTGGATTTGAGAGTGACATGCATCCTGGATGCATCTATGTATTCATTTCTCATGTAATTTCCTTTTTACATATTCAATATTATCCCTCCCATCGCACATTGTCCCACAGGGAACTACTATTTAAAGCTTCTTAAGCATATTTTCTGGACTTTTCTACACAGCTTATTGTGTACAGCTTCCTTTTTTTTCTCTTAATATCTTAGAAAGAGTTATATGTCAGTATATCAGTACCTAGGGAGGTCACTCATTTAAAAAAAAAAAAAACGGCTGCAAGGTAATCCATTATATGAATATCCCATGATTTACCCAATAATTTTCCCATTAATAGGTATTTGAGAATATTTCTAGACTCTTGGGGTGCCTGGGTGGCTCAGTCGGTTAAGCATCTGCCTTTGGCTCAGGTCATGATCCTGGAGTCCTGGAATCGAATCCCATATCAGGCTACTTGCTCAGCAGGGAGCCTGCTTTTCTCCCTCTGCCTGCTGCTCCCCCTAATTGTGCTCTCTCTTTCTGACAAGTAAACAAATAAAAAATCTTTTTTAAAAAGAGTATTTCTAGGCTCTAATTATTATTTTTTTTTTTTTAAAGATTTTATTTATTTATTTCACAGAGGGAGAGAGATTACAAGGAGGCAGAGAGGCAGGCAGAGAGAGAGGGGGAAGCAGGCTCCCCGCTGAGCAGGGAGCCCGATGCGGGCCTCGATCCCAGGACCCTGAGATCATGACCTGAGCCGAAAGCAGAGGCTTTAACCCACTGAGCCACCCAGGCGCCCTAGGCTCTAATTATTAATAACAATGGACACATATCTTTCCTACATGTGCTAAGCATATCCATAAGATAGATTCCTAGAAATGGAATTGCCAGGTCAAATAGTACCCAAATTTAAAATTCTGAAAGATATTGTACCAATGTACATTTTTAAAAGATGTTATTTATTTATTTGACACAGAGAGAGAGAGAGAGATCACAAGTAGGCAGAGAGGCAGGCAGAGAGAGAGGAGGAAGCAGGCTCCCTACTGAGCAGGGAGCCTGAGGAAGGGCTCGATCCCAGGACCCTGAGATCATGACCTGAGCCAAAGGCAGAGGCTTTAACCCACTGAGCCACCCAGGCGCCCCCCAATGTACATTTTTATTAACATTACTTGGAATTGTTCATTTCCCCACACTTTTACCAATGATGTGTATTACCACTTTTTGCCAATATAAAAGTGAAAATGGTAGTTCAAAATTGTTATAAATCTTAATATTAAATTAGGAGTGTAATGGAGCATCTATACATATGTTCCTAAGCTTTTGTATTTTCTTTCTTTCTTTTTTTTTTTTAGTATTGTCTTTATTTGTGTTCTTTTTTCTGTTTTTAAATTGATTAATATGCTAAAAATTTTACCTAAACACCTAAACCTAAATACCCAAACACCTAAACACCTAAAAACCTAAACACAATCATATGTGTTGCAAACATTTTTGTCTTTTCTCTTTGAAATCAGGGTATATTGGTCCTAAGTAACATTGATGTAGTGAAGTTGGTCAATTTCCCCCCTGGATCAGTGTCTTACTGCTTTTTGTCAAAATACAGAGTAATTTTTGCAGAAATAAATAGCTATGTTATTTTAAGTAATTAAAAGCACAGAACAAAGTTTTAGTTGCTGTTCTTTTAAGAATAAATACATTTTAGAGGGGTTTTTATTTAGAAATATTGGAGTCTAAGCATTTTCATCTATAATATGTAAACAAACCTTAGTTCTCATTTTCTGAGAGTATTAATATAAGTTTCTGCCACAGGAAATTTGTTTCTACTGGTTTCCTCCTGGATTGAAAAGTAGCAGTCACCCCAAGAATCCCCTTGTTACATGTGGGAGATTAAGTAACACGGAGGTTTGTTTGTTTGTTTGTTTGTTTGTTTGTTTGTAAGAGCCCCATAGATTCCAGTTTGCCCAGCTACGGGAATCTGGGGGAATCAGTAGGGCTGCAGTATATAAGGTCATAAGGCAGCCTTTTCCATTCCTCATTTTAAGGCTTAACCTGTTCTTTGCATCATAACAAATTGCCTTGTGGCTTCCTGCTCACCTCTGACCACTTGACTGAATTGGATACCTCTGGAGGCTCATGGCTTTGCCTCTGATATAATCTGCTTGGGTAAACCCCCAGACTGTGCAGGAATTGAACTTTTTAAAAGTAACTAAATAGAAAGCATGAAACTATAAAACAATCATATGAGGAGATTCCAACACCAAAAGGAAACATACTTTGAACCAATGAAATGGCAAAGCTGGTTACAGCTGACAAAATCAGTAGTAAGAGACATAGCAATTTTTAAATGCCATTTGGGGAAAAGGTCTATGGATTTATGACTGTAATTATAGCTACCCCACTACCACTTAACCAAATTCAATGTACGTTCCTGTTCCCTGAGCTGCCTTTTATCCATAAATGTTTGCTATTTAAAATTAAAACCTCTGCAAACATTACAAGTAAGCTTCTGTTGTCTCATATTTTTTCTCTAAACACATAGGCCCTTATATTCAGTATCATTCTGATTTGTGCCTGACAGGTCTCTGCTTAAATTATAGCTGCTACTTCATCTCCAATGATGACTTTATCTCCCCATCGTGCCTAGTGAACTACCGGACAAACAGATCTCAGGATCATTGATTCGTTGTACTTGAACTAAATACACACTCACATGGCTGGGATCTGGAGAGCCATCACCTCCAGAAAAACCTTTAAAGGTTTGTCAGAGTGACAGGACAAAAATATGACATAAGTTCAGAAAATTAAACACCCTAATCTTCAGGTCTAAAGAAATCTGTTACCAGGGTTTCCTGGTCCTAGAAACATAAACTATGAGCAAGTGTTAGTGGCATTTCTAAGCACCATGTGGGATAAACCTCTGTACAAATTACCATCAATAGGCACAACAGGGAAGCAGATGCAGGAAGATCCATTTTCCTCTATTTGACTAGTTCAAATGAGTTTCTCTGCACAAGGCAATATATGTGGTTCTCCAGCAGAAATGAAAAAATTTGAACGCCGCCATATTCATCATTGATCAAAGGAGTTATTAGAAGCTGTATACTTCTGTGTGTGTCTGTGTGTGCGTGCATGTAAATATTCTTGTGTGTGTACACACACACACACACACACACACACACACACACTCGTACACACATGCATGTGTGCACCACAATCAATACAACTCCATTTCTATTCTCTAAGCTCTGGGCTAAGCTAGTTATTCTCATAGATTTTTGCTGAAAATGAATGACAATCTCTCTGGCCAAAGCTAAATTTGCCTTCATTTTGAGGGCCTTCTTGGTGCAATTACCTTAATCTGGATCTCTGGGCTTCTGTGTACGTGGAGATTTAACTCTCTAGGGACCAGATTCCTCATCTGTGTTACTGAGCTCTTATTGTTTGTCCTGGTCCATTCTGCGCCTCAGATCATGAGATCCTGGTCTGGGTACCTGTGCCTGGAGGGCAGCCATCAGCTCTCACAGTGAGGAGATGAAGAGCAAGGGCCCCACGATGCCTGGCTGGGCTCAGACCTCTGACCAACAGGGAGACCCTAGACGAGGCCCTTCATGGCTGAGCCTCAGATTCCTCATCTACAAAATGGGGTGGTAACCTGAGTGAGGATTAAATGTGACAATCCATTTAATCACTTTACAATAGTGCCTAGCACATAGTGAGTCCCCCTTAACTGTAGACATTGTTATTTATTTCACTCCCTCGGTGTGCAGACTTGCATCAGGACAAAAGTGGTGTGCCATGGTTCTGGTGAATTCCACCAGGGAACGGGTTCATCAACCACATGGGAGGTGGGAGGCATGTGGGATCAATTTCTGGTTGATAAAACCTAAGACTGCAGTATCACAATAACCACAGCAGAATCATAAGCTGAGTATTTTTCTTAACCAAGAATTGGAGAAGTTATAGGGTAAGAGGCTTCCTTAAGAAACTCTCATTAAGGGGGCGCCTGGCTGGCTCAGTCGGTTACACATCTGCATTTGGCTCAGGTTATGATCCCAGGACCTTGGGATCAAGTCCTGCACTGGGCTCCCTGCTCAGCTGAGAGTCTCCTTCTCTCTCTGCCTCCTCCCCCCATGCTCTCTCTCTCTCTCTCATTCGCTCTCTCTCAAATAAATACATACAATCTTAAAAATATAATAATAATAATAATAATAATAATAATAATAATAATAATAATAGAAAGTCTCATTAAGGTTGACTAGAAAAGAGTAGATATGCTGGAAGCTGGTTGGGAATCAAGAGTAAATGCATTTTCAGAAAGTGGAATAAGGACTGAGAATATCTGAAGAGAGCTGCTGCCATATCATCAGAAAACTGTTGAAAGAACCCAGGAAGGATAAGTTTCATGGGGCCAGTAGTGCTTCAAGCCTTCTAGGACAGGAGTCTGCAAACTCATTCTTAAAAAGAGCCAGATAGGAGATATTTTCAGCTTTGTGGGCCATACAGCCTATATTCCAATTACTTAATTGCCGTTGTCACGTGAAAGCTGCCGCAGATGATATGCAAGCGAATAGGCATGACTCCATTCCATAAAAATGTATTTACAAAAATAGGCAGCCACGACATTTGACTGGCTGGCAATAATTCGCTAACTCCTCTTCTGGAACACCAGCCACAATAATCATCATCATAATAGTCGTTTTTAATAATTAAATCTTTACTACATGCCAAGTGCTGGACTCAACTCTTTTTAACTTATCTTGTTTTCTTATAACTCTAGGAGGAATATATCATTATTACCCCTATTTGTCAGAGGGGAAACAGGCTTCTAGAGCTACTTATCTTATTTTCTCATAACACTATACAGTCACACAGATAATCAATGTTGGCCAGAATTTATGCCCAGGCAATTCGGCTCCAGAGATCGAATACTCTTAATCACTGCACCGTTTTGCCTCTTGAGTGGGAGTGGGGTGGGATTCAGACAGAGGCTATTCTAATTACCTATTTATCTCCATCTTGTCCTAAATGGCCACTACCTGAGCAGTGGCAAGGTTTTGCTGGCTCCTGACTTACCTTTTATGACAAGTGTCCACTTATCCTATTTGCTCCTATTTACTTTGGTTACTTTTTGTGTCTCAAACACACTTAACTCTTTAATGGCCCCCAATTCCCTGAAAGACCTGGACCTGGCCTAGCAAGCCAGGTGGGTGCCCAGCTCTCCCTTTTTTCTCTGCATTCCAACTCACCTACTTTCCCTTTCCTGGAAGATTCCATTCTGCTTATCGCCTTACTCACTTGTATGTGATATCTCCTCTGCCAGGATTATTCGTCTCCTCCCCTTCTTTTGGTTGACTTATCTCTGATCACATCTGAGTTTAATCATCCCATCTTCACAGAAGACTTCTCTGATTCTGTATTCTTACAGTAGCATGTGACTTTCTTTCATAGAGCACTGCAGCTTATAATTTTATATTCACCTATGTGATCATTTGACAAATTTTTTTTCCTACACTAAAACAGAGTTTCTCAACCTCAGCACTATGGACATTTCAGGCTGGATAATAGCATGTGCCTCTGTGTGCGCGTGTGAGTGCACACGTGCGCACACAGTTTTTGTGTTATGTGATGTTTAGCAGCATTCCTGGCCTCTACCCACAAAATATCACTAACACCCCTCCCCTCAATCATGACAATTAAAAAAAACGTCACCAAACATTGGCAAATGCCCTTTGAAGAAGCTGAATCTCCTCCAACGGAGAAAAGGAAAGCTAAAAGGAAAGCTCAATGAAGAGAGGGACCATCGTGGTTATCTTCCACTTGCCACCCACCCTTCTCCCTCTCCAACCTGCACTCCTCTTTCTGCCCTGAGAGCCTGACCCATATGGACTGTATCAGCAGGCTCGTCTCTCTTCTCACTTCCAGTTGGGTATGGCAAAAGAGATGCATTCTCAGGATACTGAAGGACAAGAAGGAAGTGAGATGGGGGTCTTGTTTATTCTGTCTGGGTCATCAGGGTTTGACCATACACTTATACCCAATGTCAGTGTTCCTATCAAATAGCCCTCTCCGAACAGCCACCCCGCCACCTGAAGTGGTAATGATTTGTCACTGATACTAGCCTTGGAGTCCAGCACTGCATCTTGCTGGTTGCCCAAACCTATATAAATAATTCATTTAATAGGCTTTCCTCAAATGCTACTGAGACTGTGACAGCTACAAAGACTATGTGTGTATTTCTCACTATTAAATATGCAGTGCTAATGGCAACAAGCTCCCAGTAAAAATGTGTCATATGAAGAAATGAAGTGGCATCTGTTTTTCTTCCTTTCTCTGATCTTCTGCCTTTATCTGCCTCAACGTTTTGCTGGACCCAAACTCAAAGAGTCTTCACCTGGTTTGATCCATGGGTTCTATGTAACAGAAGCACTCAAATGAGGGCTTCTAAGACACACTCAAAAATATTACACTTGACCTCATCCCTATCTCTAATTTCTGCTGTGTCAACTTCTCTAACACGTTACCTTTACTTTTTCTTTTCTTTCTTTCTTCTTTCTTTCTTTCTTTCTTTCTTTCTTTCTTTCTTTCTTTCTTTCTTTCTTTCTTTTTTTTCTTTCTTAGATTTGGGATCCTTCGTGCCAGCAGGCAAAATTCTTTGTTGAGTTTTACTACTCATCTAGCCTTATATCAACCGTGGTAAACAAAATGCTTCAGTTAACTTTCATCCTGAACTAATTATATTTAATACCATATATGTAAATAAATAATAAAAATACCTGCTTTCAGAAATGAATATTTTTTTCAGAAATTATGAAGATAGAGCCATTCATAACTCCTGCTCCATTTCAGAGGACTGCTAGTTCAACAGATATTGTGACAATATTCTTTGATCTGAAATATTTCCAACCCAAGCAACACTTCACACATATTTCACAAACCCAGCTGTCCATCTCTGGAGTAAATAACATTTGTTCTTGAAAAAAAGCAAATACGGACAAGAAGCTAAGTAATTAAGAATTTATTATAAAGGTTCACCTCTCTCCAAGACAAATTCTCAGTCCTCAAGCCTTTTTTGTACCCTCTAGACTCACAAATTCTGATCAGGACCTTTGACTCTCCTTCTCTTGAAGAATCAACAAAAGATAAGCCCTAACAACATTTGACTATAGAGGATATATAGTTTTTCTATGTTAGAATAAGAAGCTATTTAATTTTTCTCTTCAGTTTGAATAGCTGAAAAATAATTGTTATTTAAGTATATCAATACATTTAAAACAAGCCTTACCTTTACTACATATTCAGAGGGCTTACAATGACAAACTCCTTGATTACTGTAGTCCTTTCAGGAAATGTAGAAAAACGAAAGTAAGAAAGACAAACATTCCTAGACATCACACAGGGAAGGGGGAGGAAGCTGCCAGTTCCTGGAAAGTCAAGTCTACACAACTACACTGCTTGATTTTTTTTTTGGAAAGAAACTTGCTCATGCCCATGTTTATCTCCTTGTTCCCTAGCCTCTCTTATACCATAAAACAAGACATAATTCCAGGGTAATATACATAAGTAAATGTTACAGATATGAAGTCAAGTGTACAAATTAGCAATTATGTAAAAATTAATATCAATACTGACATAAACAAATTGCAGTGTGGAAAACTGAAAACAGTTGTGACATTATCATAGAATTTTTGTGGAACTTATCTTTCATTTAATGATTTAGTATTTTAAAAATAAATTAAAGGGAAGGACCTTCTCTTCTAAAGATGTTAAATTCATCATGGATGGCTGATTTTGTGGCCCTTGAACCTGACTTAAGGTAGGATCTCAAAAGCTTCTGCACAGCAAAGGAAACAGTCAATAAAACAAAGAAGCAAGCCACAGAATGGGAGAAGATATTCGCAAATGACACTATGGACAAAGGGCTGATATCCAAGATCTATAAAGAACTCCTCAAACTCAACATCCAAAGAACAGATAATCGTGACAAAAAATGGGCAGAAGACATGAACAAATACTTCTCCAAAGAAGACATACAAATGGCTAACAGACACATGAAAAAATGTTCATCATCATTAGCCATCAGGGAAATTCAAATCAAAACCACATTGAGATACCACCTTACACTAGTTAGAATGGCCAAAATTAACAGGACAGGAAACAAATGTTGGAGAGGGTGTGGGGAAAGGGGAACCCTCTTATACTGTTGGTGGGAATGCAAGTTGGTGCAGCCACTTTGGAAATCAGTGTGGAGATTCCTCAAAAAATTAAAAATAGAGCTACACTATGACCCTGTAATTGCACTACTGGATATTTACCCCAAAGATACAGATGTAGTGAAAATTTGGGCCATATGTACCCCAATGCTCATAGCAGCAATGTCCACAAGAGCCATACTGTGGAAAGAGCTGAGATGCCCTTCAACAGACAAATGGATAAAGAAGATGTGGTCCATATGTACAATGGAATATTACTCATCCATTAGAAAGGATGAATACCCAACTTTTGTATCGACATGGACAGGACTGGAGGAGATTATGCTGAGTGAAATAAGTTAAGCAGAGAAAGTAAATTATCATATGGTTTCACTTACTTGTGGTTTCACTTACTTGTGGAACATAAGGAATAAAATGGAGGACATTAGGAGAAAGAAAGGAAAAGTGAATTGGGGTAAATTGGAGGGGGAGATGAAAGATGAGAGACTGTGGATTCTGAGAAACAAACTGAGGATTATGGAGGGGAGGGGGTGGTGTGATGGGTGAGCCTGGTGGTGGGTATTAAGGAGGGCACATATTGCTGTGGAGCACTGGGTGTGATGCATAAACAATGAATCTTGGAACACTGAAAAAAAAATAAAATTAAGATGTTAAAAAAACCTTAGAAAAAATAGAAGGAAAACTTTGTGACCTTGTGTTAGGCAGATTTTTTTTTAAGATTGTATTTATTTATTTGACAAAGAGAGACACAGCAAGAGAGGGACCACAAGCAGAGGGAGTGGGAGAGGGAGAAGCAGGCTCCCTGCTGAGCAGGGAGCCTGATGCAGGGCTCGATCCCTGGACCCTGGGATCATGACCTGAGCCAAAGGCAGATGCTTAATGACTGAGCCACACAGGCGCCCTGGCAAAGATTTCTTAGTTGTAACACTAAAGGCATGATCCAGAAAAGGAAAAAATAATAAAATTGGACTTCATTAAAGTAAAAAAAGTTTAATGCTTCAATAGATATCACTACATAAATGAATGAATAACCCCCAAATTTAGAGAAAATATGTGTAAATAATGTATCTGATAAAGGACTTGTATCCAGAATATATAAAGAACACGAATGACTTATTTTAAGAAGGCAAGTGACCCTATTTAAAAATTGGTAATGGACTTGAATAAATATTGCTCTAAAGAAGATATACAAATGGCAAACAAGCACATGAAAAGATGCTCGATGTCATTCATCATGAGGGAAATGCATATCAGAACCAACAGATACCACTTCATACCTCCTGTATGGCCATAGTCAAAAAAGACAAATAATAACAAGTATTGTAAAGGATGTGGAAAACCTGGAACAATACTTGTAGGAATGTAAAATGGTGCAATCACTTTGAAAAATAGTTTGACATCTTCTTAAAATGTTAAACATAATTATACCATGCAACTCAGCAATTCCACTCCTAGGAATGAAAACATATGTGTACACAGACTTGCACATAAACGTTCATATTAGAAATAGCCAAAATGTGGAAACACCCAACTGGTGAATAGATTAAAAATGTAAGGTATATTCATATTATAGAATAGTATTCAGCAAACTCCTTATCATATAGATTCAGTATAGATGAACCTCAAAAACAGTATGTTGAGTAAAAGAAGCTAAGGACAAAAGGCTATATATTGTATAATTCCATTTATACCAAATGGCCAGAAAAAGCACATCTACAGAGACAGAAAGTAGATTAGTGGTTGCCTAGAACTGGGCGGTGGGAATAAAAATGACTAAAACTTGGCATGAAGAATATTTTTGAGCTGATGAAAATATTCTAAAATTGGATTTTGATGATAGCTGCAAAATTCTGTAAGTTTACTAAAAATTATTGAGGTTTACACTTAAAATGAGAGAATTTTATGGTATGTAAATTATACTTCAATAAAGCTGTTTTAAAAAAATGTTTCCACAAAGAAAACTGCAGGCCCAGATGGCTTCCCTGTGAATTCAACCAAAAATTTGAGAAAGAAATATCACCAAATATTATAAAAACTCTTACAAAGAATAGAAACATAGGAAATATCTCCCAAATAGTGTTTTTGTAGGCCCGCAGAACTTTTATACCAACTCAAAAAATGGCACAACAAGAAGTGAAAATTACAGGCCAATTTTTTTTTTTTTGTGAACATGGATACAAAATTCCTAAACCAAAAATCAGGAAATTGACTCCGACATTATGTATAAATAATAATATATCACAATGCAGATAGGTTTAGGTTGAGTAATAACTGAAAATCATTCTGTATTTCTGAGGATGCAAAAGAAAATAATAACAAAATTAAATAATCTTTCATGGTAAAGAAAGAAAGACTTCTTAGCAAACCAGTAATCAAAGAAAGTTAACTTAACCCTTTGAAGGATATCTATAACTACCTTAGAGCAAACATGGTACTTAGTGGCAAAACATTGAAAGCTAAGCACCTGAGATTAGGAATGAGATGAGAATGTCTGTTATTACCATTTCTATAAATGTTGGTCTAGAGATCATTGCTGATGACATTAAGCAAGAATAGAAATAAAAGATATAACTAAAGGTACAAATGAAGGAAGATTGGAAAGCTGTCATTATTTACAAATGGTTGGCTATGTAGAAAAACCCAAGAATGTAGAGTTAAAGACTTAGGATTAACTCATGAATTTAGCAAGAACACTGAGTAAAAATCAGTTTTATAACAAGCCTCAATTAGATGTCAGTATTCTGGTAGCTAACAACTGGAAGATGAATTGTAAAGAAGTTGCTGTTTAAAACAGTAAAGAGTTTGAGGCACCATGTGTACCAGGAAGGACAAACAGCAGAACAGAACTGGATTTAACAGGATTTCAGATATCAAAGTGATCCAATGAACATTATAAAATAACTGTACTAAATTAAAAAAAATTTAAGGTTTAAAATATAAGGAAGGAGAAAAGACTGCAAAATGACTAAGGAAATATGACAAAGAAACAAATATGTATTCTAGCAATTTTAAAATGGATATAAGAATTTGAAAGGCTAAATTAAAGAGCAGATAAAATGGCTGAAGAGAGATTTCATGTACAAGAAGAAGAATAGGCTCATATTCTAAAATGTAACGTAAAGAAATAAGGTCATGGGGCACCTGGGTATCTCAGTTGGTTAAGCGTCTAACTGGATTTCCGCCTTGGGCTCAGACAGAGCTCAGCAGGAAGTCGCTTGAGATTCTTTGTCTCCCTCTCCCTCTGCCCCTCCCCCCAAAATAAATAAATAAATCTTTACATGAAAGAAATAAGGTGATCAAGAATAGTACAAATAAATGAAAAGACATGGGAATGGGATGGGGAATTTTAGGATGGAGAGTGTAACATTTTTTTAAAGATTCCATTTATTTATTTTAGAGAGATATAGAGAGACTGTGAGTGGGGGGAAGGGAGAGGGTGAGAGAAAATCCCAAACCAACTTGAGCTGAGTGTGGAGCCTGATGCAAGGACCCATCCCAGGACCCCAAGATCATGACCTGAGCTGAAAATAAGAGTCAGACACTCAACTGATTCAACCAGCCAGGCACCCTGGAGTCTAACTTCTGAAGAGATGATACCTGAAAAAATTTTGGAACACTTAAAAGACACCAAAACTCAGGTATAGACATAGATGAATGTCACAGAAATATTTTTGAGTGAAAAAAAAAACCCAAGTCACAAATAAATACATACAGTTTGATAGCATATAAATCAACTTAAAAGCACACCAAACTAAATAATCTAATGTTTAGATTATGTAAGTACTGAGAAAAGCAAGAAAATGGTAAATGACAATCAGGATGGTCATTGTCTTTAGGTAATGAGAAAAGAGATGGGAACTATCCACAAGGTTTTAAGGGGATGGGTAATATTTTACATGTAAAGCTAGGTTATGGGTACATAGGCACTTGCTTTGTTATTTATCTTTATACCCTTTTCAAATAGAGGGGCAGCTTTAGGCAGTTCACAGGTAAAGAAGTAGAAACTGCTTTTAAGTATGAATGCAGAGCCTGTATCACTCCATGTACAAAATATAAATTGAAACAATAAGCAAAGATTTTTCACCTATTGGATTTAGACAAAAATTTTAAAATGTGGTAATGTGGAGTGGACCAGAATTTAGAAAAACAGACACACATTGTTGGCCAAAGTGCAGGTTGGTTTAAACACTTCACAGAGCATGTAGTGGTATTGCTCATAATACCATAAAACTTGCACCTCGTAAATGTCCATCGGTGGGTACTGAGTGAGTAAACTACGGTACATCCATCAAATCTAATGCTCTACAGTCATTAAAGATAAAGGACGGCTCCATGTGCTGAAAGAGAATGACTTCCAAGAAAAACTATTCAGTGAAAATAACAAGATGCAGAGCAGTGTGGATTTTGGGTTTGCTGCTATTCATGTGAAAAGAGAAGTCTATGCGTTGTATGTCTGGAGAGGCAGGAAGTATTGCCGGAAGGATAGCTATACAAAGAAAAGACAAGCCTAGTAAAAATGGTTAAGCCTGGGGAGAAGTGAAACAACGGTTCTAGGCTATACTTTCTTTCAACTCTCATCCTTTGTTTTAACCTCCTGTATTTTTTATCACATGCAAAAATGGAAAGAAGTCATTTGTATGCAAAGATCCACATGTGTGCAGGGGTTCAACGTGATGACAATATGGGAAGCTGTCATGTTGTCCATGTCACTGCAATGATGCCCTCTATATTAGGAGTGTATTTATAACTAAAGCAATAATATAAAATCTCTTAAAATGAGTTTTTGTTTTATTTTGCACTATTCAAGTGTTGTCATCAGGAAGAAAATCTATTGCATGAAATTTCTGGTGCTTTCTGGGTTTATCGTGCTCAGAAATAATGAAAAAAAATGCTGTCTCAAACATTAAAAAAAAGGTTTGCTGAATCTCTCCTTTGAAATGTATAAATATAAAAGCAAACAATAGAAATAATTTTAAGATACCTATTTTGGGATCCACTCTCCAAAATCGGGTGTGTTATTTAATTTCACTTTTTATCAGTTGTTCATTTGGGGTCAAACTTTCTGCAGTTCCATAATGGAACTTGCCTCTCTATTTTCAGAGGCGCAGATGGTGGAAAAACGTTTCACAAGTAAACCATTTTATTTGAGTGGAACTGAATTAGCTTTTCCAACCCACAATTTCCAAATACGATGTCAGAAATGAAATACACCCTTCTACACCCTAGTGGTGTGGCTCTGGGAAAATCATGGCATCTCTCAGAAATACATTCTCCTTCTCTGCAAAATGAGAATCCCCAATGCCTTTGTTTTATAGTGTTGTGAGATTAACCCCCCCCCCCAAGATCCCTCAGAAAGGATCAGCAGGCTGCCTGGCACACCTTTGGGCCCTCAGCCCTGCCTGATACCCTCAGCATCACTGGACAGCATTTAAAAACACTAATACCTGGCCCCATGGAGGCCAATTAAATCAACATCTCTGGCCCCAGGCCCAAGCATCTGCCTCTTTCAGAGCTCCCTTGATGATTCTCATGTACAGCTAGAATTGAGAACCCTGGACTGACTCCGGACCAGAGAGCCTATCATACGTTCCAGCTGTTAAAAACACAGACATTTGTATCGGTAAGACACCAATAAAGTTGTGAAGATCCATAAGGAAACAGACGGAGCAGTAATTCATTTGTGGTGGCATTTGGGGTCCTCACTCATTTTGACTCAAGACACAAGAAGTACCGATGTTAACCTTCATGGATGCCACCAGCCACTTTATCAGCCTCTAGCTGCATGACCCACAGAAGGGACGTGTTAAGAGAAGGTTGGTAAGAGGAGTAAGCAGGAGAAAAGGAACTTGTATTGTAAAAGCAGAAAATCCGTTATTTTATGTAGCAGAAAAGACATAACAGATGAGTATGCTACAGGTTAAACTCTTGTTCCCAGTCCCAATCAAACCTAACCTGACATATTTCTTTTCGTGTCAATCATGGCTACTCTCTAACTACCTGTTCTCTCTCCGAATCTCACTCACACTTCCCAAAGTCCCTTCCCTCGTGCTCTATTTTGTGCACAATAATTTACTACAAGTATTTTATTCTACTATTTGCATTAGAACATGAGCTCCATGAGAGCAGTGCTAACATCACAGTTCCTTCTTAAACCATTGAGATTTCTTCCTAAATTTCTCCAGAACAAGAGACCTATCCCTAAGGCAAGAACTTTCTATCGTCAAAGGAAAAGAGATTATGTCACGTATCAAAGTACAGCACAATAGAAACAACACAAACTAGAGGAAAGTGAAGTGTTTAGAATCAATAATTTAAAAAAAAAAGTGCTCTCTTCAATAATAGCATTTTCCACACGTGAGGCTTTCTTTCCCCCATGTTGGCTTAGTTTGATTAGAAGGTTTGTTTCCATTCCTGCTGGATCATCCACAACATTTTCTCTGGCCATTCCTTGGAGATTGCTGTTACTCTAACTGGTCTCTAATTCTCTGGTATGGCTCTGGTTCCTTTCTTTAATAATTGGATTCTGCTGGCTGCTTGCTAGCCTTCAGCATTTCCTCCCAAACTAAGTGAACTTGTAACAATGTAAGATAAAGCTTTTCCTCCTTTTATCCTTACTTTCTTTAGAGTCTTACCAAAAATCTTGTTTACTCCTGGGGGCTACAACAAATTATCTTTTCCCTGTTGTTTACAGGACAAATCACATATGTGTTGTGTAATGTTAAGTAGTTCAACATGCCATTCCATTAGCCGAGGGAGAACCTGACCTTGCTCCAGGATCCCGGTACTGGATTCAGCGTTTTTATGAATGTTTTCAGCTATTGCACTGTGTGTGTGACTTTGGCCAAACAACTTCTCTTGTGTAGCCCTCAGTTCTAAATCTCACTTACAAAATGCTAGCCGAGGTCATGTCAATTTCCCCACTCCCTAGTTCATGATTGTTTTATGAAAATAAATGTGCTAAATATAAACTATTTGGTAAGCTTGCTGAACTTGGTAAGGTATCCACAGCTTTAGTTTTAATTTTCTCCCACCAGAGCTTGGCAACACACTGTAGGATAGAACTTGCTCTCATCTGGATGCCATCTCTAGCAGGTTGATTTAGAAAGGTTCACTTTCTGTATTGAAACATCTGCTTTAGTCTAAACCTAAATTTTCCTATCATACCCAGCGTAGGGCTTTTTGCCTGTTCCCCAAGCACAAGTGTGACCTAAGGTTTAGAGAGTAGAAGTGAGGAAGGGGAAACAAAACCAACTTTTTACAAGCTGATGTTCTCTGCCAGCCTACATCAGCCCTGATCAGCTTCCTTTCTGATTGGTCAGCATGCCTGCCCTCCCACCCCCAATGTTGAAATATTTCAAATATCTATCATCCCTGCCCTTTTCACTGTCCTTCTGTCTCCCACCACTCCTGCTGCCTCTGGCCAGAGTTTTGGGCACTTCCTTGGATATAAAAGTCTTCTGTCTGTCAGTAAATAACCGAACGCTGGCCCTGCTTTGCAGCACAAGAGTTGGCTTTTGGAGACGTCAATACACAGACCCTCCTCAGTCAAGATCCTTTCAAGATGTCCAAAGCCTGGCTGCTTCTCACCATGTCCCTCAGGAAAATACAGATCCTGGCTCTTCCAAATGGATGAAGGACAGCCTCCCTTACTATGGCTCTCTTCTCTGTTTTTTTGCAATCCCCTCCAACCAGCCTTGGTCATTTAGACTTTTTCCAGTGAGAGGCAGATGCGAGTCTCTGTGTCCCTCCCCCAAACTTCAAGGGACACATTTCAAACTTTCTCAAGAATAACTGTGTCTTTCACTCCAGGAACAGCTAAAAGTCCTATCCCAGCATTCTTCAAGTCAGAGAGGGGCCAGTCTGCTTTTTGCAGACACCATAACATTTGATGGAGGGCCCCACTCTCTTGGCCTAGAAAGAGGAAGCACCCTCTTCCCTCCCTCAGGGAGTGAAGGAGGGCTGTCAATTTCCTTCCAAGGGAAGTTTCCGAACCTACTTTTTTTTTTTTCTTTCTTTCTTTCTTTTTTTTTCTTTAAAGTCTGACCTTCTCTTACCTAGACTGTTGGAGTGATGGTGGCTGAATGGGGTTTCCACTTCCACCCAATCCTGTGGGATTACTTTTAGCTCCTTTCTTTCGTATGCTGGAAAACTTTTTTATCCTTTGTACCCTTTACAGCTTTAGAATTTTGCTGAACTTCCAAGACAACAGAAAAATTCCCATTGTGTTATATTTTATCTTATTTTCTCTTGCATGTAATTTTTTTTTATTCTTTGCCCCAGGGGTACAGGTCTGTGAATCATCAGGCTTACATCTTTCACAGCATTTACCAAAGTCTCTTATGGCTTGTCTCCTTCCCCACCCCATCTTGTTTCATTATTTTTCCCTCCCTACCCCCCACAACCCCCCACCCCACCCCTCAAGTTCCTCATATCAGAGAGATCATATGATAATTGTCTTTCTCTGATTGACTTAATTCACTCAGCATAATACCCTCTAGTTCCATCCACGTCGTTGCAAATAGCAAGATTTCGTTTCTTTTGATAGCTGCATAGTATTCCATTGTATATATACCACATCTTCTTTATCCATTCATCTGCTGATGGACATCTAGGTTCTTTCCATAGTTTGGCTATTGTGGACATTTGCATGTAATTTTTTTAATGCCTGCAGAATACTTAGGACTTCAGAATTGCTATCTTTATCACTGAACAATCTGGAAAAGTACTAATCTCTCCAAGTCTTAGTACATTAGATGTAAAATGAACTAGTAAGTAAGAAATTACCTGACATGATAATTATGAGATCAAATGAGATGATCTGTGGGAATTTTAGGTAAACTTTTTAGTGCTATTCAAATATTAGTTAGTACATTAAATATGACCTGAGTAAAGTAGAAATTAGAGGTAGTTATTAAAGTAATTCAGGCTTACAAAATATCTACCAGTAGGTAGTGTAGATGAAGCTACACCCCTGAATATGGTCTAAGATAGGTAAACAGTACCACACACCCCAATCCTCTACCTGAACTCTTAGATGAATCCTAAAATATTTTAAAATTGATGCATAGCACATTCTCAAAAAGAAGGAAGGGAAGAGGGGGGAATGGGGGGGAGAAGAAGAATTACCAAAGAAAAGAGAAAAATAATAACATCATAAAATGCTCATGCCAGCTGCATAAAATCTCCTTCTCTTGGCACGACATCAGCCCCAAACTTCATTTCTCAACCATCTACTCAAATCTTGCCACTTAGCTTCCCTCCTGCTTGAGCATAACTAAAATGTTTCTTTCCAAAATGCCAAGAATGCCCTATATGTAATTTATAGTTTTCCAGCTATTTTATGCATTTTTTTGTCTCCCCAACTACAATGAAAAATTCAAGACAAAGCCTTGTCTTTCTATTTCTTCTGTGGTTTTTGTAAGATGCAACAGAGAGTTCAGTACACAGGTGACAATAAATGTATATTCATGTGCCTTCATTCAAATCAAAGTGTGACACAAACCTAGGCTGAGAAACCTCAAGGTAAATCAATTTCTGTAGCAGATTTGATGAATTCTAATGCTGCTAAGATTCTCAACAAAATATACATATTGGATAAATACTTCATATAAATGAGTACAGCTCCTGGGCTGACATGGGAGCATCTGAGATTCTTGGTCCTTCCAGTAAGAGTGGAAATACCTGTGATATTTTTGTATTTCTGTTTTTGTATCAGCACTTCAGAGGAAATAAAGCATAGTATTCATACACACACACAAAACAATATCTGCCAAATGCAGGTAGCTATGCCACTATCTATGATTAAGAATTTTTTTTTCCAGACCAAAGAAATCTTACTTTACTTTCAGGTTTAGTCTTGATTTGTATCAATCACTTCATTCTTGCCTACTTTGAAGCACAGATGATGTGATTTCTGTTTGGTAAAGTGCAAATTCCTAAATGTGCAGAGCGATCAATCAGGAAAGAATGAAGTTAAAGCAAAATAAGTGCTTAAGAAATAACTGTGAATTAAGGACTCTGCTATCAGTTCAAATTTTTTCCCTTTTAAAATCTCAAGAACCCTGCAAAGCAGCCAGAAGAGACCTTGAGGAAATAGGTCCAGAGCAGGTAAATAATTTGCCTGAGACCACACAGATCTATGTGACGGTTGAGTCTAGTTTTTGAACTATTCCATTTTGTACCCCCAAACTCACTTAACCAGGGAAAATGAGGGTTGGCTGTTAATATTCTGCTTCTACGTGAGAGGAAAGCAAAGAGTGGGATTGTGCATAAAACTGAGAAGTGATAAATTCCCAGCTGGGCCTCATCTACCCCTTGGTTTCATTTAATCTGCCCTCATATGTATTGTTTAGGCTCCTTGCTTTTATTTTTCATAGACCGTCTACAGGGCCCATCAAATTGCCTGCTCAAAAAATCTGCTCATGCCCCAGTAGAGCAAGATGTCTTAATAGAGTGTGGAAGATCTTGGGTTTGAGGGGAGGGATGAAACCTCAGAGTTTTAAAGAATCAAGAACTGGGACACCTGGGTGGCTCAGTCGGTTAAGTGTTTGCCTTTGGCTCAGGTCATGATCCCAGGGTCCTGGGACTGAGCCCTGAGTCAGGTTCCCTGCTCAGTGGGGAGTCTGCTTCTCCCTCTGCCCCTCCCCCAACTTGTACTCTCTGTCTCAAATAAATAAATAAAATCTTTAAAAAAATAAAGGAAGAATCAAGAATAGAGAAGAGCTGAAAAGTGGCTAATTGACTAATTTAGACTTTCTAGTTAGGGGTAAGCCTTGCACACCCATGATCAACAAGCTTTGTCAGAATTTCTCCCCTGGATGATGCTTGCCCATGGGCCCTCTGCTTCCTAGTTACCCTCACCCCACATCCTTCTCCTCTCTGAAAGTCCACGAGACTTTCTTTCTCCTTCCCCCTCACCCTGTATGGCTGTCATTTCCTTTGTCTATCTGCAACCTCCTCAGTCTTAGCTCTCCTTCTTTCTCTACACCTGGTCATCTTCTATTGGCCACAAAATGGAATTCAGTGTCAGTAACAGCCCCGGCTCCAACCACTACCAGGTAGCAGAAATCCACTGCACCCCGCACACATTCATGCATTATCTTTAGTTCTCACAACTCTGAATTAGAGACACAACTTCATATTTTGCAAACAAGGACACTGGAAGTTGGAAAAGTTGCTCATTTAAAGGGTGCCATTCTGTCGCTTTTCGTGTATTCACAGAACCATACAACCATTACATAGTCAATTTTAGAACATTTCACCCGCCCAAAAATATTTCACCACACACCTTAGCTGCTACCCCCCAGATCCCCCATCCCTCCAGCTCCAGACAATCACTAAGCTGCCCTCTGGCTCTGTATATTGGCCTATTCTGGACATTCAATATAGTGGAGTCATATAATACAAGGTCTTTCCACTTCTTTCAACCAGTGTAATGTTTTCAAGAGTCAGTCAGGTTGCAGCATGTATTAATAATTCATTGCTCTGTATGGCTGAATAATAGTTTATTTTACACATATGCCCCAATTTGTTAACCTATTCATCAGTTGGTAGACATTTGGTTTATTTCCATCTTTGACTACTCTGAATAGGGCTGCTATGAATATTCATGTGTAAGTTTTTTGTGTGGACTATGTTTTCACTTCTCTTGGGTCTATACCCGGGATTGAAATTGCTAGGTCCTTTGGTAACTATGTTAATTTCACTATGTTAAACTGCCAGACTTTTGTCCACAGTAGCTATACCATTTCACCTGGGTGGAGGAAGGTTCCCATTTCTCCACACTTACACTTGGTTCTACCCGACTTTTTGATTATAGCTATCCTTGTGGGGGTGAAGCGGTATCTCATTTTGGTTTCTATTTGTATTTTCCTGATGGCTAGACCTTTTCTGGACATGCATCCTAAATATTTATTATAATTATCCAATTCAATTTTAAAATCCTTGATCTTAAAGCAGTTGAAAATCAGTGAGAAAGGGAAGTGGACATATCCACACTAAGCTGCTATGAATGTGTGTGTATGCGTACACTGGTACATCTTACATGCATGTGAACATGTACGTGTAAGGGCTATTGAAAACATGGGCTCTTGAGTTAAATGACTTGAGGTCAAATCCAGGCAATGCCACATAATTCCTGAATGACCTGAAGCAAGTCAATTAATTACTCTGTGTTTGTTTTCCCTTTCTACGGGTAGGGAGAATAAAAGAGCATATGTACTTCGCTTAGTATAGTGCCTTCTAGATGGCCTGTTTGTAAGTATTAGCTCCATATTCCTGTATTCACTGACTCTTTCACATTTAGGGAATATTTCATGTACTATGCAATTAAGAAAATCAAGTTGTACATCTTACACTTGCACGTATTTGTTTCTAAACATTTCCAGCCAATATTATGGTTTAGCCTCTAATAGATTCCTTGTTGGGAGATCAGTGTTCCCCTATTCCTAACTTCTCACTCTACCCTTCAGAATGCAACTGAAAATTCCCCATACAAAAGGAAAATGATACAGAATATTTTTTCTTTATCGCAAAAACAGCATCTTCAGGTTTCGTAGCGAAATGCCTGCCATTTTGACTCAGCCCCAAGAGAGGTCCCAAGGCAACCAAAAGAGGAAGAAGAAGCCACTCAGGGCCTGTGACAGTATGTGCCCTTGAAGGGCAGTGAGACTCTCCTTCCTCTCTCCTCCAAAGCCTCCTGATTTAGCCCTTACATTCCCCACTCGTCAAACCTGGGGAGCTGTAGAAATAAGCAGCACAAATTGGCAGATAATGCACCTTATTTCCATGTAGAAGCAGGTGCATTTTCTTCAGGATAAGTGGTGCGATGACACTGATCCGCTCTGACAGGCCAGCTGATCTAAAATTACTCAGCAGACATCGCCACTGGCTGGGGAAGCTTCTCCCAAGAGCTTATTCTGAAACTCTTCAATCCCCCGGGTGCTAATTAAAATTTACTGGATAATATTTGCAAAGCTCAATGGCCCTAGTTACATCAATTACCAGTTACTAAATGTTAGTGCCAGAGATGTCACCTGATGATTGGCTTTTTTATTCAAGAGGATTGTCCCTCTCCCCCCTCCCCTGATTCTTTCCCTTCATTTCTTTAAGAAACCAAAGGAGCTAAATGTCTCAATTGGCTTTAGAGGGGGGAAAAAAATCGCCATTCTACACTTTAATAATGCTCTTCTCCTTGGACCACTAGTCACTGAGGGATCTGGGTTTTAAATTCAAGCTCCAGATCTCACTGTCGAAGTGAGGGGCTCCACTGGTGGGCCACCTCTGAGCTACCACCAAAGAAATAGGGAAGACAAAAGGTCATGGGTGGCCAAGAACTGCTCATCTTAATGATGGGATGGGAAATGATTGCTTTTGAAATGGGAGGTAGTATTTCTAAACAAAGGAGGGCCAACCAATTTATGGAATTGGCCACCAAGTGAGCCATAGCCAAAAGACTCAACCACCTGGAATCATGTTCTGATGCTGGTTTCTATAGACCAATGGAGCTAGCTTCTCTTGGACCACAAATTACTGCAATGACATACAGATGCATTTGCTGTGTTTAACTGAGTTCACGAAGCACTTGATGGCCTTCATTAAGTAGATAATCTGTGGCAAGAAATAAGATGGTTCAGATTCTCTTTACATAAATGACCTTAAAATAGTCAAACTTCTTTAAGTTCTCATTCAGAAAAGACATCAGATTTAACAGCAGTATTAATGAACCCCATTATCTGGGGCAAGAGCAGCTTTTGCTCTGTGTCCATACACCAATGGCATTTTTTTTTAACCAAGATTCTGTTCTCAAGTGTTTGCTTCCAGAAGAACATTTTTCCAGAGTTCTCTTCCAAGAGAACTAATATTTGTAGAATACTGATTATTTGACAGACACTAATGTTAGGCACTTAACACAAAGAGATGTATATCTCTCTTTCCCTTGATCAACTTTGTCAGCTCTTCCTTTTCCTTTTTAAATAACTCTGTTTTCAGAAGCAGAGGAAAAGATGAAAGCACAAATTTTTGATAAAAGGTATGTGCATGAAACAGTAGAAGAAAGACCAAACTTGACGACAGAAAACCCATGGTTATTTTAACACTTCCCCTGTTCAATCACTGGGGTCTTCCCAAGACATTTAACATTCTGGGTCTCTATGTACCTCACGGGGTCAAGATTAAGCAAAACATGTCCAGGAGCTTAGGAAGAGGTGAGGTGCTGTTCAAGTATAGAGTGGGAGGACTTCTATTCTAATGAAGAGATCAGTAGAAGTGAAATATTTAGGAACTTCATGAACACCAGTAATGCTCATTGAGACCAAACTGAAAGGTCACTAAATGAAGAAGGTACAGCTGTGAACATCCTATGGCAAATAATGATCCTCAATATTTTACTTTTTTTTTCTGTTCCTGATACTGTCAGATTTTCTTTAGAACCAAGCAGATGAAAACAAACTCAGCAACAATTAATATTCTAGATCACTCTATTTCTTTCACTTTACTTTTCACATTACTTATACACACTGTATGATAGGTAGCAAAGAATTTTGCATCCTTTCAAAATTATATAGGAAATACATTGGGGACTCAAGGAGGAGAATTTAAGTTTGTTGCACAATATACATAACCATTTTCTTCCTTAAGCCCCCAATATATTTTCTGTAAAATTTTGAAAGGCTGTAGTGTATCTAGTAAATGCTAAAAAAAAAAAAAAAAAAAGCCTGGGGTCAAACTTGCTTGATTTTCCACCCGGTTGAAATAGTTTTTTGTGCATATGTCTTTTATTTTTTAATTTTTATTTATTTATTTGACACAGAGAGAAATAAGATCACAAGCAGGCAGAGAGGCAGGCAGAGAGAGAGGAGGAAGCAGGCTCCCTGCCAAACAGAGAGCCTGATGCGGGGCTTGATCCCAGGACCCTGAGATCATGACCCGAGCCGAAGGCAGAGGCTTTAACCCACTGAGCCACCCAGGCACCTCTTTTGTGTGTATGTCTAATCTACTAAACCAAATGATGAAAAAAAAAAAAAAAACGTACAAGGCAGCAGTTTCATCTCTATTTTCAATAGCTATTTCCCTGGGATAAATTATTGATGAAGTCATTTGCATGGGTGGTACTATCCTCAGGCACAAAACATATAGTAAGTGTCAAATATTTGTTGAAGCTTCTAGGTACTGATCTACGAATCACTGCAAATGCATGAAGACCTGAAGGATGGGAGGGAGGGACTTACAGGTAAAGAGCATGAGGAAGAACAGTTCATGCAAAGGAAGAAGCACATGAGCTTAAGTGGCAGAAATCACAGCTGGAATACGGGGTGACACGTGGGCAAGGTAGGCAGAGGTTAGATTATGCAGGACTTTATAAATTCATCCTACTGGTCAAGTTCCTAGGGAGAAACAAAACTCACTCGGATGGTTTCATACAGAGATTTTAATAAAAAGGACATTTATAGGTGTATAGGCAGCATTTTAGGAATGAACTCCCAGAGAACAGCAATAACAGGAAGCTGCCACTACCTGAAGAGTAAGGGGAGTGGACAGAGCTACTGGCGACCTCTCAAAGCAGGAGCCACGGAAGCGAGGATACCCACAACTTCCGGCAGAGAGTCAGGCAGAAACAGCAAGGCAGCAGGGGAGAGAAATACCTCCAAACCCTCGCTCCTCATGCCCTGCCAATGCCTCCCTCCTATGTCTTTCTTGGGACACAGAGCAGAACACAGAAGGACAGAGAAACTTGGGGAGGAAGAGATGGCCAATAGAGGATAGCCAGCATACTGGACTTTTTAAATTTCATCCTAAGGAAAATGGGAATCCTTTGAAAGATTTTAATTGAGGAAGTGAAGTGGTGAAATTGGGCCATTTAGGTCTCTTCTGTTATAGATTTTGTGAAAAGACCACAGCATTTAAATGTACATTTTCTTATTGCAAGTCACTGGGTTAAAAAAAAAAAAAAGGAAAAGAAAGAAAACAGCATGAGATGTTTCAGTTTTGTTACAATTTTAAAAATGAATAGAAAAAGAGTATCAAGACTACAGGCAAATTTGGATACTCCAGTAATAACCACAAGTGACACTATGAAAATCTGTAGGTGATTTGTGGGGCTTAGTAAGAAAATGGCAATGATCTTGGTCAATGATCTTGCTGAAGATGAGAGCTCTATCTTATGTTCTCTTTTTGAGGAGTTAGTTTTGCAAGTTTTCATCAAAGGATTTGCTAGAGCTCAGATGTTTCCTGTTTTTGTAAACTTGCAGTGAGAGTTACAAAAGCTGTTCTTTTTTGAGGGTTTATTTTTTGTTGGGTGATGTTTCTAACATTTGTTGGAAAAAAAAGAAGGGGAACCCTTTAACACCATTTAGGTTTCATAGAGACAGGTTGGTTTCCCCCCTTGGTTCATTTTTTGTGCCCCATTTGCCCAAAATTGGGATCTAGAAGGATTTTGAGGGAAATTCTAGAGTTTTTATTTAAAAAACAAGACACAAAAAAGAATATATATGTTGCATATTCTATAAATGAAGGGCCCATGAAGAATCCAGGATGCTTTCTGAATCAGTGATTCTGATACCTTGCCTCATGTCATATATATCTAGGGAGATTTTTAATATTGTAAATTCCCAAGGTGCCCTAAACAACCAACTGAAATGAGATCTCTAAGGCCCAGGGCTCCACATTAAAAAAAAAAAATCCCCTCTGTGATTTTGATATGCACAACCATCTTCGGCAATCACCGTACATGTAATTTAAGCCTAAACCACATTTATTTTAAAATTCCAGATAATTAAAATGCTGGTGATGTTAGCCTAATGAGCTCTCAGGTCCTCTGGCTAATAACATTCTATTACTCTTGGTACTCAGTTTCAAATTTAAATGTACATAGATGAATTCAAACTTCAAAAATTCCTAAAATTGGATTGACCCGAACGACTTACTTACACATTGTACAATGCCAGTGTGCACTTTCGATAACAGGCTTTTAAAAATAGCCTAGAATGCCTGATTTTAAATATGTTGAAATTTTGTGTGGGTTTTTTTATTATGAATATATTTTAAGTGGTTTCTAAATTTCACAGACTATCTAGGCAAGGCTGAAGATGTATACATTAAGGAAGTTCAAGAAATAAAACAATTATTATTTATATACTGTAGGAGATTCTTGGCCTAGTGCTTTAGTTCAGATGCAATAAAATGTCAGTCACTGTCAATAAACAGTATCCTGAAATCAAGCCAAATTCTGCTTTTTAACACAGTTATTGTTTTCAAATCTCTTTCCTGCTATCAAATATTCATGTGTGTCTTGTGTTTTGGGAAGAAGTTTTGTATTAAGACTTGTTTGACTCATTCTGTAGCATTCCTCTGATTTGTATTCTAGCTCATGCTTTATTACACTGTGGGCTCTCTCTCTCTCTTTTTTTTTTTTTTTTTTTTGGCTAACCAAGGACCAAAGATTCAATACTCAAGACGGAACACAAATCAGTCTCTGGAGATTGTGTGCACCCTCCCCTCACTATGATAGAAACACAAAAAGTAGACACAAACTACCAGCATGTTTTTCTTTGTAAACTACTTCTGAGGTTTTGGCTCTACATTTTTTTCACAATATATAATATATTTTACAGTATATATAATTACAATATTCTTATTCATAAGTTTTGCTTTGCAAAATTATGATTCTCATCATGAAGCTGTTAAAGTAGAGTAGATTCAGCTCAATCACTTTCATCCTAGCCCCAAGTCCTTTGAAGTAGAACAAAACTGCCTAAAATATCTTATGTTATAACAAAACAAAAAAAAGTTCACCTTAAGTGAATATAAAATTTTGATGAATTTCTGAAGAATAGAAAGCCAATAGGAATGAAAGAGGAACTGAAGACTACATAAGATTGTAATGAAAATATACAAATACAGATGGCAAATGGCGTTGAGATCAGAGCGGCTTTGGGGGACACTCTGATCAAAGGATACAGGTAACAATAATGGAGCTTTAGATAATTATCAAGTCAAGCTAATACTTTGTACTATTATCTTGAAAGGACAAAGTAATTGAGTTTGCTGCCAAAAAGGTATCAGTGAATAAAGCACTTAAGGCAGAGAATTTCAGGCAGCTGAGCACAGAGAAAAATGGAGGATATGCCTTCAAAACCAAAAACCAGGCCACCAGAACATCATATTTTGCAGTATTTGTATCTCTTCAAAGACTAGCTTCTATAGTCAAAACATGCATCCACAAGCAGGCAAATGGGGAGCATTCCTGAAAAATGTAAGTGTATAAACTAAGAATCTGCAAATATCTGAGGAAAAGCAAAGCTACCAAAGAAAGAACCCCAATCCAATAAGTAGAAAACTAATATATGGAAAAAATATTTAATGGAACAAACAGACTAAGTATGTAATGAGAGTGTGTGGAGACATTTATGGTTTCTATAAAAATAGAAGAGCATTTTATGAAAAAATATCTGAAGAACATGGAGATAAAAATCAATTCAAAAGGGGAAATAAATAGCAAAATGAACAAGGCTTAAGAGTAAATTAGTGATTTAAGAGTAAATCAAAAAACTTCACAGAATATAGTGTTCAAGGAAAAAAATGGAAGCTATGAAAAATAAAGAGTTGCAGAAAATAGATCAATTAGACCAAAATTCATTTAATAGGACAATCAGGAAAAAGAAGACTAGATAATAGAATATTTAGTCAATGAAATAATAGAAATTTTTTACAAGCAGAAGACTCAAAGTTACCCACTTAGAGGAGTACAAATCCAGAGCTAAATAAAACAAATTGTGATTCAACAGCCAAAACTAAAAAAATAATACCTCCAAGATAGGTTTTCCAAAGAGAAAGAATAGCTTCCCTACAAAAGAAAAAGAATCATATTAGCATCAGACTTCTCCTTGACAATGCATATAAAAAAATAAAACAAAAATGGCAAATCTCTAAGAAAAAAATTCCATCTTAAATATATTTGATTTTTACCTATTTTGAAAGTTGTAACTTCAACATCCTTCAAGATATTAATAAGTGCTGAAGAATCAATATTATGAAATATTACTATAAGATTTGATAACAGGACAACAATAAGAACTTGTGGCAGCTTCTCTCAAGATGATTGTCAATTCCAAAAGCAATGGCTATAAGATTGTGAAGTTGAGGAGAGCTTTCAATAGACTCACAGGTCTGAGACCGCAAACCACAACTCAGGGCCTGTCAAAAAAAAAAGGTCTTTGGGGTGCCTGGGTGGTTCAGTGGGTTAAGGCTTCTGCCTTTGGCTCGGGTCATGATCTCAGGGTCCCAGGATAGAGCCCCACATCGGGCTGCCTGCTCAGCAGGGATCCTGCTTCCTCCTTTTTCTCTGCCTGCCTCTCTGCCTACTTGTAATCTCTCTCTCTCTCTGTCAAATAAATAAAATCTTAAAAAAAAAGTTCTTTGTATAAGTACCCATACTTTTAGGTGGTATAGAAAGTAATATTGAACCAGAAAGAGGCTTTCCCTAACAGGAAACAAAGATCAGGTTCAAATAATCTTAAACCTTTTATAGTTGAGGTAATTTGAGATAGTTAATGTCCCTAGAATAACAACTAGTCAGAAGCAAAATGAAACTTCATTAGAGGAAAAAAATAAAATAAAATAAAATAAAAATATATATATCCATCCCAAGCTTTAAATTATTTCTACAACTATTCATATACAATTTTTGGCATTCTGAGGAAAGAAAGAAAACAACGAGGCATATCAGAAAAAAAGAAGTAACTAAAGTAAGAAAGAAAAAATAAAACAGATCCTCAGGGCAATCAAATAATGAAGTTATCAAACATGAACCCTAAAATAGCTATGATCTATATGCTCAAAAAAAAAAAAGATAGCAAGACACAAACTACCAAATTCTACTTAATAAGAAATAAACAACCTGAATGATTATATATCTCAACCTTAAAAGGACCATATATGAGTTAGCATCATACTCAAAGATGAAAAGCTGAAAGCTTTTCCCCTAAGATCAGAAACAAGATAAAGATGTCCCCTCTCACCACTTTTATTCAACCATAGTACTAGAAATCCTAGACCCAACAATCAGTTAAGAAAAAGGAATAAAAGCCATCCAAATCAAAAGACAGTCTCTGTTTGCAGATGACATATTTTATGTGGAAAACTCTAAAGACCCCACCAAACAAAAACAAAAATAAAAACAAAAAGCAATGGTTAGAACTGATAAGCAAATTCAGTAAGGTTTCAAGATATCCCATGTTCATGAAATAAGTAATACTGTTAAAATGTTCATACCAGCCAAAGCAATCTACAGATTCAATATAATCCCTATCAAAATTCCAGTGGATTTTTCATAGAAATAAAAAAAAAATCCTAAAGATTGTATGGAACCCAAAAGGCTACAAATATCAAAAGCAACCTTGAAAAAGAAGAACCAAGCTAGACATGTCACACTTCAGGATCTGAAATTATACTACAAAGCTATAGTAATCAAAACGATATGGTACTGGCATATAAACAAACACATAGTCAATGGAAAAGAGTAAAAAACCCAGAAATAAACCCACAATTATATGGCCAATTAATCTTTGACAAACAGGAAAGACTATCCAATGAGGAAAACACAACCTCTTCAAAAAATGGTGTCGGTTAAGTACATGCAAAGAAATGAAACTGGACTACTTTTTAACACCATATGCAAAAATAAATTCAAAATGGATAAAAGACCTAAAAGTGAAACCTGAAACCATAAAAATCCTAGAAGGAAGCTCAGGCAGTAATTTCTCTGACATTGGCCTGGCCATAACAACATTTTTCTAGATATATCTCCCAAGGCAAGGAAAATAAAAGCACAATAAAATATCGATATTACATCAAAATAAAAGACTTCTGCACGGTGAAAAAAGCAATCAACAAAATTAAAAGACAACCTATGGAATGAGAGAAGATATTTGCAAATGACATATCTGATAAAGGGTTAGTATCCAATAAATATAGAGAACTTATACAAATCAACACTCCAAAACCAAATAATTCAATTAAAAGTGGGCAGAACACATTTACAAACATTTCTCCAAAAAAGACATACAGGTGGCTAACAGACACGTGAAGCGGTGCTCAACATCACTCATCAGGGAAATGCAAATCAAAAGTACAATGAGATATCACCTCATACCTGTCAGAATGGCTAAAATCAAAACCACAAGAAACAATAAGTGTTGACAAGTGTGTGGAGAAAGGGGAACCCTCTGTTGTTAGGAATGCAAACTAGTGCAGCCACTATGGAAAACAGTATGGAGGTTCCTCAAAAAGTTAAAAATAGAACTACGTTAAGATCCAGTAATTGCACTTCTGGGTATTTATCCAAAAAGTACAAAAACACTAATTTAAAAGGATACATGCACCCCTATGTTTATAGCGGCCTTATCTATAGTAGACAAGATATGGAAGCAGCCCAAGTGTTCACTAATTAATGAATGAATAAAGAAGGTGTAATATACATACATAGTGTGTGTGTGTGTACAAAATATTATTCAGCTGTAAAAAGGAATGAAATCTTGTCATTTGCAAGAACATGAATGGAGCTAGAAAGTATGCTGCTAAGTGAAGTAAGTCAAGCAAAGACAAATACCATATGATTTCACTCATATGTGGAGTTTAAGAAACAAAACAAGCAAAGGATTAAAAGAGACAAATCAAGAAACATACACTTAACTATAGCAAACAAACTGCTGGTTACCAGAGGGGAGGTGAGTGGGGGAAATGGATGAAATAGGTGATGGGGATTAAGGAGTGCACCTGTTGTGATGAGCACTGGGTAACACATGGAATTGTTAGATCACTATACTGCACAACTGAAGCTAACACAGCATTGTATGTTAACTATTAAATTAAAATTAAAAGAAATTGTGACAATTATGCAAAACAAAATACATATGCACAAATACATCGATACTTGAATTTATCTGTTTTTGAGTAATCTCTACACCCAATGTGGGGCTCAAACTCATAACCCCAAGATCAAGAATCGCATGCTCTACCAACTGAGCCAGTCAGCGCCCCCTGTACTTAAATTTATTTAAAGACTGGAAATACTGACATCAAAACTGAAATTGCCATGGTGTCTGAAGAAGGGTAAAGGAAAGGAGAGGCTATTATATAGTTTACTCTGTTATTGTATCTCTGTGTCTCCTTTACATCTTTATATTCTTCTATAATATCTCTCTTTCAAAATGAGAATACATTCATATAATTTTGGGGCAATTTAAATCTTTAAAAGTATGCAGAGGGCAATTTTAAATCTTCATATTACTAATTAAAATATTGGACTCTGGTGGCCTTAACTAATTAGAAGACATTATTTCATTTAATTCTAAATGTTTACATCATTTTATAATATGGAAAGATCCCAAAAATGATAATGAAATCTATAAAAGAATGGCTTTAAATTATAATGCCAGGTTAGTAAAATGAAAATAAAAATTGTTAGTATAATAAGGCGCTCCTAGGTGGCTCAGTTGGTTAAGGTCTGCCTTAGGCTCAGGTCATGATCTCAGGGTCCTGAAATGGAGCCCCACATTGGGCTCCTGCTCAGCGGGGAACCTGTTTCTTCCTCTCTCTCTCTGCCACTCCCCTGCTTGTGCTCTCAGTCTCTCTCTCAAACAAACAAAACCTTTAAAAAATTGTTAGTAAAATAAAAATTGTATATCATAATCATTCTACATAAAAGTATGTATCATTGTGGATAAAACTGGGAAGAAAACAAAATGAAAAGAGATTTGGTATCAGGCAAATAAGACTATTGCATTTTGTTTTCCTCAAATTGCCTTTACTCTGGTTTACTTGTCTTACAATGAAAGATTCCATGGAAACAAAACGTGCAACATATTTTTATGAGAGAGAAATAATTAGTGTCCTCCACTTTTATACCGTTCTTACTTCTGAAAGTTGAGTATGAGATTCAGGAAATTAAGTTACAGGGAGAACTTCACATAGATGGTTATTAGTGAAGAATAAGAATTAGGTCACAGGTCTAATTAGCTCATAGACTAGAACAATTCAATGTTTATCTTACCTTCTAATCATGCCAAGCAAGTGTTATCTTGGTATCCTGTTTCGTACTACCTCATAACATAATAGATTTTCTTTATGTAATCAAGCCTAGAAGCTACGACAAATGTTCCTAATTTTTCTTACATTTTCTAGCCTCAACAGAACATGCATTCTCACTGTAGAATTTTGTATTTGCAGTTCATTCTTCATGTTGCTTCTTTTACCTCCCTTCCCTGTATCATGGGAAATGTTTGTATCTTTCCTGGTAAATTTCCTGCATGTTGTCACATTTTGTTGATTTTCAGTCTGATCAGTTTTTTACCTGTTATTAGGACAGTGTGGTAACTGCCAGCTCCTTACACAGGCAACTGTTGTTTGCTTTTTAGTTTTAATAAATATAGATGTATAATATGTATCTTTGATCTAGCTGTAAAGAATATAGTAACCCACAGAAGAGAAATGACTTTTTACTGAGAGTATCAGGCTTTGGAAATATCGACACCAATTTCAGGAGGAAATTTCATTGTTTGTAATGAAGATAACTTTCTAAGCCAGTGACATGAGTATCATGAGTTATAAATGTGCAGGTGGCTGGGTGGCTCAGTGGGTTAAAGCCTCTGCTTTTGGCTCAGGTCATGATCTCAGTGTCCTGGGATGGAGGCCCGCATCGGGCTCTCTGCTCAGCAGGGAGCCTGCTTCCTCCTCTCCCTGTCTCTCTGCCTGCCTCTCTGCCTACTTGTAATCTCTCTCTCTGTGTCAAATAAATAAATAAAATCTTTAAATAAATAAATAAATAAATAAAATAAATGTGCAGGTGGTAGGAATTCTAAATGAGGGGTATTTGTTCTTTGTCTATAGATAGAAGGTAGTTAGGACAATAGTTATATTGTCCATGTATTATGCTTTAGCATACACAGTGTAATGAATTCATTTTAATCTGCACCCTAGGACCTGTTAACACTTGAAGAACTCTGTCGAGAATTTTCATCCCAATGGTTAGGTAACATTTCAAGGACTACAGTCAATAATCCATATTTAGAGATGGATATGTAAGAATATCAAATATTAAAGAAATCTACACTAGTGGTTTCTTAGTATAAGAAATCACTTTTCACTGGTAAAATGAGAGTACAAAATATATGATTGGCTAGAGGACTATTTAGCCTCTAACTCTGTTGGATTAGAAAGGTATAGGAATGTGGCCCTCTCTTGCTCTATTTGGACCTTTTTAGAGAATACTGTGACTGACCGAGCTAGAATCCCAGAATTGTGTATCTACCTTCGAGTGAATCCTTCACAGCAATGGCATATGACTGGGAAGGAGATTTCCCACATTTAACTAGAATAGGTTCTAACTGTTCATTCATGGGTTATTGTAGTTGGGTCTAATGTAAAATACCGTCTGGTGAAGAGACCTTGTAGCTTCCATATACTTCTGATCTCTTCTGATATTCACCAAAATACCTGAAAACTGCTAATGGGCCAAACTGGCTTAGGTCAATTCCTATCACCCTCTATCTGGAAAAGAATACAAAGGTATTCCAGAATCTCTGTTTTGAGGACTTTAGAGTCTCATCACTATTTTACTTTTATTTTTAATTTGATATAGTATTAAAATTAGCCTCACTTGTAGGCAAAGGAAGTAACTACTGACTTGGTGGGTCAGTGGTAAGAAAAAGGTTCCCATGACGCAGAACACTTTTCTTGAATGAGTAGGGTAGGTGATTCCTAAAATTCCACCATCAGAACATCACGGCCCTAATGTGTCTTACTCTGTTTCACACTTGTCTTTATTATTGTTGGTTTTTATTTTAAAGCAGAAAATCATATTACCAAGAAAGAGATTCCTTTGGCATTTATCAAGATAGTGTGTTAAGTTGTGAGCCACAGATGTGTATGTATGAGGGTATGTATACGTTTTGGCTCTCACTGCATTTGAAAAGTATCTGAGTTATCAACATTAAATTGGGGAAATTTCACATAAAAATTCAGATTTTTATTCCTACCCTAAAATCACTAATTATTATGGTCTCATGTCTTTTATTTCTTTAAACTGCCTCCCCGCACACTCTGCACTTGAGCCCACTGGTTCTTTAAAAGAGGATGCATCTAAAGCCACAATCCTTGCCTTAATTTTTCCCTAAAGAAGATAAAATCACAGATAATAAAACTAAAAGACTTGGCAATGTGGAACTGAACAGGTCACAAATATGTTCTACAGCAGAAGTTAACATATAGTTTCGATTTCTATCCTGCCTGTTTCTTTTCTAATGCTATCCTCAGACTGAATGCTTCTAAACAAGTTTCTTTCAGTCCGGAAATAAGCGGCTCCTTATCTGTGGTAATTTTCTTTTTCCTTTTTTTAATTCAAATGAAATCAGCCAAGTTTGATGGACTCTGTCACCAGAAAATAACTCTAGTGCCTTTTCCCCCTTTCTATTGTGGAATACAAACACAAAATGAAAGAGTTCATTTGTACCAGCAGAACCATCTTCAGAAACAGCAAATTAGCTCTTCTTTACTCCCAGGCGCTCACACCTTTTTCAATATAGTACCTGGCATCTGGTAGGAATCAAGTGGAAAATCAAGCCTATATTAAACAGCCAGAAAGCTCTTAGGAAAAGAGAGGAGAGCAGTGGCTGAGGCTCTCAGGACCCATTTAACATCAGGGACATGCTCCCTCTACATGGCCTTATCCTAACACAGAAAGCAAGATGCAATGTGCTTTGCAGGTCCCTCTTCAACTATCTGAGTTCTTAAATTGGAGTGTTTTAAGGCTTAGTTCTTGGACCTCTTCCCTTTTACCTACACCCCCATTTCCTTGGTCAACCCATTGAATCTTGTGGACTTAAACACCATCTCTACCTCATATCAGCAAATGAAGAACTCCAACCCAACCTTCCAGTGAACTCAAAATGTACGTGCCCAGCTCCCTATTCAACAGCTCCCACTGGATATCTAACTGGCATCTCAAATTTATCCTGACGACAATAAAACTCATGATCCTCACTCCTTTACCTGCTCCTGCATTTTCTCCCCATGTCAGTTGATGTCAACCTCAACATTCACTCCTCTCTTTCTTTCACACCCCACATCTATCCATCTTTCAGGAAAACATGTTTGATTTGCCTTAAATATATCCCTAACCCAATCACTTCTCACCACTTTTGGTATGAGCCACCATGATGTCCTCCTTGAATTACTGCAAAGGCCTTCTAACTCCCTGGTCCCTCTTTCGGCATCCTTCACCTGCTCTTTATTCTTAGCATAGCATGCAGAGTTATCCTGTTGTCTTCTGCTCAAAATCTTTTAGTTTGTATAAAAGGCAAATTTTTACAGCAATCTCTGAGGTCCTACACCATTCTGTCCTCTACCTTCCCATGGGCCGTCATCTCTCTCTGACTTCATGAACTTATTTCCAACTAACTCCCTATTCTCACTCTACTCCAAGCCACAGGGATGCCTTCCTATTCCTTGAACATACTAGTCATGCTCCCAGTAGAGGACCTTTACCTGCTGCTTCCTATGTCTGGAAGGCTGTTCCCTTCGATAGTTATGTGCTCATTCCTTTGTCTCCTTTAAGTCATTGCTCAGATGTTGCCTTCTTAATGAGGTCTTCTTTTACCAACTTATGTAAAATTATAATACCAACATTACTAAACTCTCTATTCTTTATCCTGGATTTATTTTTCTCCAACACATTTACTGATTTCTAACATGCCATGTGATTGATTCATTTAGAAAATTTTTAATCATCTGTTTCCCTTCCAAAATATGCAGGTTCTATGAAGGCAGGCATTTTTGCTTGATATGTAGTAGATGTTCAATAAATATTTGTAGGGGTGCCTGGGTGGCTCAGTCAGTCGAGTGTCCGACTCTTGATTTTAGCTCAGGTTGTGATCTCAGGGTTGTGAGATTGAGCCCTGAATCAGGCTCTGTGCTTGGCAGAGTCTGCTTCTCTCCCTCTCCCTCTGTCCCCCAGCCCCACTCTCTCTCAAATAAACAAAATCTTTAAAAATAAATAAATATTTGTAAGAATAAAGAAAAACTCAGAAGACCTCTAATTTCATTTTGATCTAAAGTCAGCTGTGTAATTTCAGAAAAATCATTTGATCATTCTGGGCCTCCATGTGTTTGCCTGTAAAAATGAGGAAAATAGATTAGATGAATGCTACTCAAATTTTATTGTGCATATAAATCACCTGGGGATAGTTTTGAAATGCCTGTTATAATTCAGTTGGTCTGATGTCCATCTGAGGTTCTGCATTTCTAACACTCTCTCAGGTGAGGCCAAGGCTGAGCATCCATGAACCACACTCACTCTTTGAGTAGCAGAGCATTAGATAATTATTAAGATTCCTTTCCTCTCTTTAATTCTGTAGCAGGGGTGGCAAACCACAATTGGTCACCTGTTTTTATAAATAAAGTTTTATTGGAGCACAGCCACACTCATAGATTTATATATTATCTATGACTGATTTCACACTACAATAGCAGAGTGGACTAGTTGCAACAGAGACCATATGTGACTACAAAACCAAAAATATCTGCCCTATGTCCCTTCATAGAAAAAGTTTACTGACTCCTTTATATAACTAAGTTGTTTGTGGCAATTAATTTGGAATTTGAGTATATTAACGACTGATTGCATTAACTATGGATTATTATTCTAAGTTTTCTTAGTTTTTTCTTTTCTTCTTTTTAAGGATCATTTATTTATTTTAAAATGAGAGAGAGAGAGCAAGGGGAGCGGCAGAGGGAGAGGAAGAGAGAGAATCTCAGATTCCATGGTAAGTGCAGAGCCCATCTCGGGGCTTGATCTCAGGACCCTGAGATCATGACCTGAGCTGCAACCAAGATTTGGATGCTCACCCGACTGAGCCACCCGGGCACCACCTTTGTTTTTTCTTAATTGCTTTATTTTGCCCTTCAACAAAGCTTTGATATCCTCCAAGAGGTAAGTCATGCCATTTGCTTCTCTGACATCCATATGAGCATATTGTTGGAAAAATCTAAAGCTGAAATTGACCTTAGCGGCCAGCTACTCTAACTTGAATTTAACAGCTTAGGGGTGTGAAGTGATTGTCATTGTCAGCTAAGAGTTGAGACAGGCATTAGACCTGGCTCTTGAACCTTCCCTGGGTCATATGAGCCTCTCACTTGACTTTCTGGGACTTAAATGAAACATATTTTCATTCTGCTTCCACCAGGATGGTGTTAAGTGGTCCCAGGATGAACATTAACAATCATTTATCCGATGACCCAAAGTCAGCTGAGGAGAAAGTTTGCCAGGGTTTGAGGATCTTAGAAAATAACAGCCTAAGAAAAGGTATAGGGCCAAGGTCAACAAAGTCTACAGGAAAAGGAAGAAGAAGGGAGCGAATGTGCACCAGCCAGATCCCCCTTTCAAGGTACTTATTCCCCCTGTTGCCCAAGTTGTTGGCTAGAGACCACTCCCAATTGGATCTTTCTTTGGGACTTGCCCTCAGCTGGAAAGGACCACCTCACTCAAGGTTATGTCTCTTCCCTGGCACAACCTGCATCTGATAGGTTACATGATGTGGGGGGACAAATCCCAGTTCCTTGTCTCAACTGGGGACATCTCTGAAGGGCCTCCTCCGCAAGTGCAGTCAGTTTACCTTCCCCTTTTTCCCAGGCTGGCTTCCTTATGTCTCCTCACACAAGGGGTGAGTCTTCAGTGCACTCCCCAAACACAGGCTGCACACAAATCTTCTGTGTCTGCTTCCAGAGAACCAGTAACTATCACCCAACCCACCTTCTGACTCAGTCACTGTGGATTCATGCAAGTGACAAGTAACTGTAATGAGGGAGTAGAAACAAAAAACAAACAAAAATCATTACTATCAAACTCACTGTGGCAGTGAATTTGCTTTGAGCTCAAGAAGGAACCAATTGGATTAAAGCGTTGGTGCCAATCCCTTGAGGCGTAACTTGAGACTCCATGAGGCATTACAGGACCATGCCAGCAGCTTCTCGGTGGCAAGATTCCCTTCGTCCTTGACCTCAGGGACTGGCTTAGGAGCTGGCAATGTCCTTGACAGACATCACCCTAGTACGCAGAAAGCAGGGGAGGCACAGAGCCTCAGATATGGCAGCCAAGAGAGCTAAGTTCAAATGCATGGAAAGCATCCCCGGAGGTCTCCTAAAAACAGTTGGCCAGGTGGGGAAGGAGGAGAAAGAGGGTATAGTTCCTGCAGCATTAGATAGGGCTGAGCCAGAGAAATATGATTTGGGTAAGAGCATGATCTTATTTATACTCCTCGGATGGTGTGGCCTGGGGAGACATTGGCTAAGACTCATGGCTTCTTTCATTATACCCCGTTGCTCTATTAAATTCTATTCCCTGCACCTTCAGAGCAAATAATTCCACATAACACTGTCTGCTTTCTTTGATCCATGTGACTGGAAGGATGGATCGTCAGCTCCCCTCCCCCCACTAACCCTGCCGTAGCCCGAGGCACAATCAATTTCAATATGCAGGGAAAATAGACCACACAGGATCTATGGCCTCCCAACAGGGACCTGACATATTAACTGTTGTAATGCCTCTAATTCAGTCTATTTACTTTGGGATAGGCCTGTCTCTCCTGCTCATCATTTTAACCCATACATCGTCTGTGTCATGACTATTTAGAGTGATGGGGGTGATCCTGCGGGCAGAGTCATGAGAAGCCTGACGAGGGAACATCCACAGCGAGCCCACATCGCTTCAGGGTAATGATGACTAATTCCATTCACGTCCCTCACCCCTGCCTCAAAATCTGCTCCTGCCTTTTAAATTGACGTCTGTCGGAGGGAACGGAGGGAACGAGACTCCGCGGTGTCACTGTTTGATGCATTGGCCCCATGGAGGCACTCCTTCTTGTCAGGAAGGGAGACAAGTAAGAGGCGTGAAGAATAGCAGGGGAGGGGGAGGGGAGCCCTCTGAGAAGATGAAAAATGAGCAGGGAGAGAAGGGGAAACATCCTCAACCAAACGCCACTATTTTGATTTGAACACTTTTACGGCTTTTCTGACACAGAAGCGGACTATAGAAATGATCTCACCACATGTATGTCACAGCCCTAAAGAGTGCAAGTTGGCGTGTTTTTCAGAAAGGATCTCTGCAGAGAAGCAAGGAAGTGGGGGCTGCATTGTGGCTGGCGATTCCAGACAGACAACCCTGCCCTTTAAACTGCTTAGAACCTCCAACAGGATTTCGACCCTTGAGGCTTTTTTTTTTTTTTAAGATTTTTTTATTTATTTCACAGAGGGAGAGAGATCACAAGGAGGCAGAGAGGCAGGCAGAGAGAGAGAGGGGGAAGCAGGCTCCCCGCTGAGCAGGGAGCCTGATGCGGGCCTCGATCCCAGGACGCTGAGATCATGATCTGAGCCGAAGGCAGAGGCTTTAACCCACTGAGCCACCCGGGCGCCCCCTTGAGGCTTTCTTAATTAGCCACCGTGAAAGACTGTATCTCTACGGAAGCTATCTCTAGATCATGGATGTTGAGGTGATAGTGATGTAGTTCATTGTCTTTACACAACAAATGAAAGCGCGTGCTTGAGGTCAGGCTTTTGAAAACAGGAAAAATAATCCTACTGCTTCACTTGACTAGCCTAAGAAAGTGAGGAGGAAGAACCACATAGAAATAAAAAAAAACCAAACTGTTCTTCCCACCTTAAGTTTTGTTGTAATTATTCTCTTATTAGAGAGGATTTTTTAATCCTTTTCCTTTTATTTTTGTTTAAACTGTGAACATTTGTAAGTTCTAGAAGACAAGCAGATTCAAGCTTAGGTTTGGCAGAATCTCCTGTCTTCCGACAGTATGGTAAAAGGCCATTCATTAATTTCATGAATCAAAAATGTTTATGTCCTCCATCTGAAATGAATGGTCAATGTTAACGATCCTGGAATAAAAATTTAAAAAACAAATAAATACAACAAATGGTCAAACACTAAGATTTTCTTATTACATGGACAAATCTCTGTGACTTAAAAAAAATTATTCCATTAATTTGGATGTAATGAACCCACAAAGGAAAGCCATGGTTGAGAGAGCCGGTTAATGTTTGGATGATCCTGTCCTCATCTCTCATCATAGAATAGGTCCTGGCTCAAAAGTGATTCCCCAGCAAGTCCAGAAAAGGCCTGAGGGAGTCTGGCCCAGTTCCCAGGCATTTTGGTTGGGTGAGTCTCAGGAGGCCAGGCTGTTCTTGAGGCTAACCCAGGCAGCTCACTGCTGGCCAGGATGAGTTCTGAAATAGTGATCTGGAATTGTGCCCTGTCAGTCCTGGAGAAAACCCAAAGCCATAGATCTGCTTTAGAATGAGACTGATCTTCTGCCAACAGGGACAGCTGAGGTCAAGGGGAGGTTTTCAAGGTCTTTTTGTACTCAGAAGAGCTCCCTGCTTTCCTTAAGCCCACACAGAAGTGTGGCCAGGGGCAAGAAGGTATGGACAAGTAACATTTCACCACAGCCTGACCTGCTTAGGCAGAGGGCTTGGTTCATGTCCTTTGGCTTGTGCCCCTGGCACACCCAGGACAACAAATACTGACAACATTTATTACCATTCACTGAAGAGCTTCTCTGCCAGGCACTGGGCTCGCCTAATTATAAAACATGGACGACAAAAATTACTGTCCTTTTGCTTGCTGGTCTTTCCTGTCTGGACTGCAAACTCTTTGTGGAGGAGGTGTTCTCTTATATATTGGTCTTTTCTTGTCTAATCAGAGAGTCTGGCAAGAGTAGGAACTAGGTAAAGATTTAATAAGCTCGAGAGGGTCACATAAGATACCCAAGTTCATACAACCAGCAAATAGCAGAGTCAAGATTCAAACCTAGGTCATCGCGGGAAGTAGACACCCATTTCCAACCCTATCCTGCCTCTGCCCTCTGTGGGGTGGTACAGACCAGTCTGACTTAGGTGCACATTTCTTGAAGAGGTAAAGACCTCAAGAGAAGGGGCACCTGGGTGATTCAGTCGTTAAGCAGCTGCCTTCAGGTCGGGTCATGATCTCAGGGTCCTGGGATCGAGCCCCGCATTGGGCTTCCTGCTCCGAGGGAAGCCTGCTTCTCCCCACTCCCCCTGCTTGGGTTCCCTCTCTCGCTGTGTCTTTGTCTTTCTCTGTCAAATAAATAAATAAAATCTTAAAAAAAAAAAAAAAAAGACTTAAAAAAAAAAAAAAAAAGACCTCAAGGGAAGTGGAAAGAATCCGCTCCCAAAGATAACAGCAATCCTGATGTTATCAGTACTTCTGCTGTGCCCAGAATGGAGCCAAGAATGTAATTCATCAAATGTTGTAATGCTGCTTCTTTTGACAAACTTGGACATCTGAGCGGGAGGGAGGAGTTGTCTGCCAGCCAGATTATTCCGCTTGGATTTCTGATTTTCTCTTGAGCACCAACAGTCAGGTAGATGATTTACTAACATACCCAGTTCGTTAACCTATTTTTTGTGACTTCAATAAAATGACTGGAAGTGGGATTGAGTCAGGGCTATGAGCCCATAAGAATAGTAATGAAAATATTATAGTTTTACTTGTCATAGTTTACCAAGAATTTCCACATACATTTTCTTCTTATTTTGGTATCAAAACTATATGTGGAGCGAGGCAGGGAGAGCATTATTATACATATCATATGGGTGAGAAAACCAAAATCCAGGGAGAGAGAGAGACTGCATGATCTGTCTGAAGTTACACAGCTAATAAAAAGAGGATCAAAATTCAGATTCTGACTCTAGTTACTGTTTTGTTAACTTCACCAGTGGTTCCCAGCCCTGCTAGATATTAGAATGATACAGAGATCCTCATTCAGTGGATCTGGGATCAGGCCCAGGCAATAGTATTTTTCAAAACAAACCCAGATATTTGTGCAGCCAAGGCTGAGAAGCAACCACCCTCCATGATCCTGTTTGTTAACCATCAGCACAGTGGGTCAGACATAAACTGGGACCTACCAGTTTGCTATTCGAACAGGAAGAACCATCTTGATTAAAACCTAATATTTGCAGAATTGTTGATACAAGACAGTAGTTTCACAAGGGCTATTTTTCTCAAGACACCTTACAGGTAGTTTGTCATTATTTAGTGTTTGTAAAACTGAAAATTTAATTATTGAATTTATGACTATTCTCTCCATTACTAAGCACACACAGAAAAATTTCCCAAGGATAGAAAGAATGTCTAATTAACCTAAGGGTTATTTAGACTAAAGAAAAGAAGACAGAAAAGCAACTTAATGAGTCCAATTATTTCTTTCAAGCCCAGAAAGGGCATTAACAACATGCTTCCCTTGGACACGAAGCGGACGGACCTCCTTCCCAGTCTCCTTGCAGTCTCCCCACCCCCCTCAGCCAACTGAGGTTTGGCTCAAGAGAGAATAAGTGGTAGCTACTAAAGGCAGTGGTTGCTGTTTTTGACATGATTCCCAAAAAGTAAAGAAAGGATGGACAGAATTAGAATCATTTAATGCAAAGAACCAAAATTAGTTAAGATCGCTGTTACAGCATTGTTGACTGTATTAGTCAAGATAACTAGGCTATCCTACAGCAGCAACAACACAGAATTCTCCATGGTTTTATATTCCTCAGGCACACTATGTGACCCATGTTGGTTTGTGAGGGGACACAGGGGAGAACTTTGCTCCAGTCACCCTGTCACACAGAGGGCCACCTTGGGATTAGCCATCTGCAGCACATAGCTTTCTCAGTTGCCCTGTTAGGGGAGGAGAGAAAGGAAGATTGGAAATTGTTCATGGGCTTTTCCTTTTTTTGCTCTGTAATTGAGACACATATATTCATATTTTCCTGGCCCCAAACTGGTCACATTACCTTTTCCTAACTGCAAGCAGACTGGCAAATATAGAGTAACTGCAGAATTTGGTTGGGGAATACTTTTTCTGTCACAAGCTTCTAAAATGTCATATATATACATATACATCTTTTTCCAATATTTTGACCTAGGTTGGTTCTCTAAAGTACCCCAGAAGTGAGTTTTTCTACCTTTTTCCAAGGAGGAGCAAATTTCTCCTCAACTGGGATGCCTGGTTGGCTCAGTCGGTAAAGCATGCAACTTTATTTTTTTTTTTTAAGATTTTATTTATTTATTTAACAGGGAGATACAGAGAGAGCACAAGTAGAGCAGCAAGCAGAGGGAGAGGGAGAAGCAGCCTCCCACTGAGCAGGGAGCCTGATGTGGGGCTCGATCCCAGGACCCGGAGATCATGACCTGAGCCAAAGGCAGATGCTTAACTGACTGGGCCACCCAGGTGCCCCAAGCATGTAACTCTTGATCTCAGGATTGTGAGTTTAAGCCCCACATTGGGTACAGAGATTAATTTTTTTTTAAATCTTTAAAAAAATTTCTCCTCAATTATTTATTGTCAGGATGGAAGTCATAGAAGAGTTGTTGACAAACTATTGTTCATGTCTACAAAGAGTAGGATAAATAATAAAAGACTTATCCTGTTGGGAAATGTGACTATGTAGTGGTCCTGGTGCCTTTCACATCTATTTGTCCATGTGTTTATTCATTTATTCTTCATGGATTATATCCTGGTATTTAAAAAACAGAAGAGGCTTACATTACAACACTTATACACAGTCATACCTGGATTTGGTAATGTCTTGAGAGCCCTTCCAATTCCACTAAGGAAGTGGAGTTAGAAGATTAATTTAGATGAGCCAGGTTTTGCCAGTTGAAGAAAATCTATAACAAAGAATAAACTGGACAATTTCTAAAAGAGCATCACATTAGTTTCTCCAGAATGCTACAGGCTGAGTTCTCAGGAAGCTTTCTGCTTAATGAGGTGCCCTTAGGAGAAAATAAGAGATCTTTTCGCAGTATCTCCATTTGGCAGCATTGTTCCCAATATGCAAGGTTTTCTTCATAGGAGTAGTCAGGCCAACAGAAAACAAGCAAGCCAATTTGATAATTTCAAGATGGTTTTTGAAATATTCCACGATTACAATGAGCAAGTTTCAGGACAGCTCCTTCTCCAAAGTTATTTATAGTAGCTTTTTCTGTGACAATTAGGCCCTAGACCTTTGTTAAGGGCAGAGATTTTCATATGGAAGAAAAAATGGAGTTGAAAAAAAATTTCAAATGACGTTGATCAACTTTTAGAGTTTTGAAGGAATATTACAACTTTGTTTCTTTATCGCAATTAAAGGTAGATAAAATCTGTATCTGTTGTAAATAAGCAAGATTTTTTTAAAAGACTTAATATACTAATGAATACTGTTGCATTAGTGCCTTGGAGGAACCAAGTCTTTGATTACTCTAATTAATTAAAATACACTTTGGAAAAAAAATCTCACAAAGGAAAACATTTGTTTGATGAAATACTGTAAATGAATTGATCCAGATCAACACCCCTATACACAAAACCTATGTAAGCTATTCCATCATGACATTTTCTTTTTAATCAGAAATAGGATGTTTTGCACATAAAAAGAAATGTAAGAACCACCCAGTTCTTATTGATAAGTGGTTAGAACAGTGGCTCTCACCCCTGGCTGCATGTTAAAATCGCACAAGGAGCTTTGAGAAACTAGTGATGATTGAGCCCTGCCTAGACCACTGAAGTCAGAGGCCCTGCAAGTGAGGCTCAGATACTGAGAGTTTTGAGTGTTCCCCAAGGATTCAATGCGTAGTAATCAAGGTTGGCAACCATGAACATGGAAAGCTTCCTTATCTCCCCAGCTGGCAGCAATAATATGTTCTCCAAACTTCCTGTTTTTATACTGTCTACCCTTTGTAAAAAGTAGATGTGTCCACATCACCTCTCCCCCCTTAAAGAATAAGTTCCTGGAGGGGGGGATGCTATGTTCAATTCACCTTCATGTTTCCACAGTTTCTAGAAGGCACTGGCAGGCACCATGCTGAAAGAGTATCAAATGACTGAGGGCATAGTGTCTGATCGGCTGAGTCAATCTACTCTCAAATTTTTAAGTTCATAAACGCTAAAGAGTCCCTTTTAATGGAGTAGCAAAGTGATGATCTATGAGGATATAAAAAGTGAAAAATTAAGATTGGTGATTTGGTGATTCTTGTCCAGGTAACATATTAAATCTAATTGCGGGTAATTCTCTTGACATGTTCTTGGAGACAAAGACACAAATGCTGCAATGATTTTCTTCAAAGACATTCTTGGAGAGCATGTTCTGCTGTACTGTACATTGTCCTAAAAACAATAATATCAATGGGTGGAAAGGAGTTTCTTAGCAGCTAGACATTTTGGGGGTGTCTGGGTGGCTCAGTCAGTGAAGCGTCTGCCTTTGGCTCAAGTCATGATCCTGGGACCCCAGGATAGAACATCGGGCTCCCTCCTGGGGGGGCGGGAGCTTGCTTCTCCCTCTCCCTCTGCCTACAATTCCCCTGCTTGTGCTCTCTCTGTCAAATAAATAAATAAAATCTTTAAAAAATTTTTTAAAAAGCTAGATATTTTTCCATTAGGAGCTATAATTTTTTTAAAAAGTGTTCAATATACAGTTGTATTTTGCTATTGTAAACTAAATATAATAAATGAGTGGATCAAAATTGACCAAAATGAAAATGTTATTTCTCTGTTACCTTTCAGTTTACACATCCAAGAATCTGCTCTTTGTTGTCATTACCATTTATCTTGTCTAGGCAACTAACTTGCAACACAGCTCACAACAGATAACTCTAGTAAGAGGAATCCTGTTACCTGGTGAACCAGCTCCTCAACCAAGGCAGCTGCATATTCCCCCAGCAGGTGCAACCGCGCTTGTCTTCACAGTTATGGCTGGAGAGTTACCAATCTTTACTGCATTTTAAACACCAGTAGTTTTGTAGTATAGTTGTAAGTCATCCCAGCACCATAGTCAAGATTTTTGCCCTATATTTACAACTCCTATGCTATTCATAACTGGTTTTAATATTTTTAAAGGAGTTCACTGGCTGTTAGTTAAATGAATTGCAAAGAGAACCTTTGAATCAGAAGGTGATAAACAGAAGATGATTCCAGTAGAAAATACATAAATCTTAAAATAAAACAGTTGTTCATCCTGCATACCATCAACTGAATGAGAAACAGCAGGCAAGGGAAACACCAGCATAAGTCAAACTATGTTCTTTAATTATCAATTGCATCATTGCTACACCATGTTGCCAAAATGCCTGAATTTAGAAACATCTCAGAATTTTAATGAATACTTTAATTAAACTTAGATGGGCAGAAGAAAAGTGTAACCCTCTATTTCCAGGCTCTTGAGGAAGTGAGTAGTTAAACTTTAATAAATCGCATGGAAAGGAGGACCACAGAACTCCCTACATGCTCCTTGGAGGCATTTTACTGATGACCAAGCCGAGCTCATAACATCTAGGCAAAAAGGTAAGAGGCTATGGAGCACTGTAGCAGTTATCACACTTCGTAATCAATGATTACTGTGCCTATTTTTTCTTTGTTCACTGGTTTACTAAGAGCTCTTAGACCACCACTCTAAGTTCTGTGAGAGCAGGGACCACATTCACTAGTAGAGTCCCCAAGATAGGCATGTAGTAATCCCTAAATTAATGTTTCTTACATAAATGACTAAATATTCTCTTACACTTCTAAAAAAATCTCCCCTTCTGAAGTGAATGCCATCTTGACTCCCATTCTACTGTGGTCTGAAACAGCTCAAAACTCCACTCGGGGTCAACATTTTCATGCAGCTCTTCCAGCAACCCCCAAACCCACACTATCTCCTGCTCCCACCCCCCACTGTATCTTCTTCCCCACATCAGGGGCTCACTCACTAGCAGTCTATGGGAGTTTACTTCTCTACTGAGGCAAGCTTCGGTGGGCATCCAGGGACACAGCTCCCAAACTCTCAGGAGGCTGTGCCATGGGAGATGGTGACAACTATCAGAAAACATTTTGTCTTCTCACATTATAATCCAGAGCAGCAGAAAGCACAGGATTGGCTTGGCTTTATGACGTCAAGGAATACAAATGGGAGAAGACTTGGCAAGTATCCTAAGTGACTTAGCAAAGACCTTTCACTGCTCAAACAGTAAGTATCTTCAATGTTCCTTTCCCCACCCCCTTTCCATTCATTCTTGTCATCGCTAGCATCACCCTAACAAAGAACCTAGGGAAACTAGGGCAAGAAAGAAGTACCAGGAGAGGGAGAGGGAGAGATGGAGAAAGAGAGGGAGAGAGAAAGAGGAGAGAGAGGTGCGGAGGTGGGGGTGGGGAATGAGGAACACCCTGCTATCCAATACCCAGAAAAAATTTGTTTTTAATTCCCTGGCTATCACAGATAGAGGCTGCTGCTAGCATTTAAGATAAGATTAGTTGGTGTTGTGCTATCAGCACCTCCACATTTTCCCTGCAGGGATTCCTTCTGACAGGCTGAAGCTGGAGGCATGTCTCAGGATTAACGCGAGCTAATGATTATACACTAAAGCTTTGGAACTGTTGGACTAATAGGATTAAGCAATAGCAGATGCAGGTCCCCGTTCAGGTTAAAAATGCACTTTTTACATTACAAAGTCAGACAGATCCCTTTGAACATGCAATGAATATGGATGTTTTCAATTATCACAGTCTTCCAGGGCTATACGATATGGTAAATTAATCCCTTTAGAACATCAGAAACAGGACAAAATAGCCTTCTTGAAGCTGAAATCCCTCGTTTTAGATTTTCTTTCATGGGGATAAGCAGCGGTGCACCTCACATAATTAATCTTATTACAAACAGAGAGAAAGGGGAAATTTTTTTTTAATTTGTAAAAATTGTTCAAATATTTGAGAAACTCGGGGAAAAAAAGCACTTTGAAAACAACATCTCTTAATTAATTTCCAAATAGTCAAAAATACAAACATAAGGCATGACAAGCCAATGTCTGGATGTGTGTCCGGGGTGGATTTGTACTTCTCTATGCCTCAGGCCATTAGTGCAACAAGGAGGAAGGGGGAAAAAAAAATAAGGTCACTTAAAAAAAAATGAACAAAATAATAACTGGCAGTAGAAAGCACTATTTCTAAGATATTTGAGTTGATCTGATCTTATGCTCCAGGTCCTGGGAGGCAAGGGGAAGGAAAAGGGCATAGTGAGATTTTTATATTTTGTTGCCGCAGGAAAGGGTCTCTGCTTCCCAGTAGGTTAAACCATCCCTCAGAATAGCTGAAGAGTAAATCCCCATTATTGCAATTAAATGGGGCTGGTTGTGGACATTAGTAGCAGGGTGAGCCTCAAGAGTTTTGTTCATTTGATTGACTTAAACGGGAGGGAGGGGGAAAGAGAAACACAACTATTTATGGAGAGGACTTTCCAGAGAAAGCTGTTTGAGCTGCCAGCAGGGAATGGAAAACAGTTTTACAACAACCGGAATAAAGCAGGCTCATGGTCATGGGTTTAATTCTTGAAAATTCTAAAACTGAACATGTTTCTATTTGGCCTGAGCAAAATTGGTATTAACTGTGTTTAATGGGCCCTAGTTTCATACTGCCTCATGTCACACCCCCAACCCACAAGGTGGGCAAACTCATCACATGGAACACCATTATTTCAAACACTGCAAAATGAAGGGGAGACAGAAAGAGCATAGACCATACCAGGTTCCTCCACGGAGTCCATTCGTGGTTTTTTTATTATGCCTAACATGGCGTGTTTCTGGGAACCTACATGGGTGCTTCCATCCGGGATTTAAATAAAATCTGAATGAAACTAACAGGACAATAGAAAGAAAATGGGATGGAACTTTGGAGGGAATGGTCCATGAAGTCATTCAAAGACAGTCAGGTATCAAATTTCTTCAGTTTCCCAGATGATCTCTTATAATGGAATATTCCTTGAGCAGATTTTTTATGAAAAGCAGAAGTCTAATGTGCCTACTCTGTAAATACTGCTTGGACAGACTAAGATACCTAAACTAAAGATGTCAGCAAATTTTATAAACATTCCTATTTTTCAAACTTTTGATTGAAAAAAGTCAATTCTTGGCAGAATGAAATAAAATTGCTATTTTAACTGGACTACTTGGTATTCTTCCTTTTTTTTTCTTTGCTTCTCTGTCAGTTCACAATAAATTCAGAAGAGATAAGCTGATTTTCAGATACTTTACTGCTACCCCAGTAAGAGGCATCAAGGAAGGTGTTGTGTTAAATATGTATGTTTTCTCCTTTCTTGGAAGGAAACAGCAATTGATTATTTTTCCAAATGGACTTAATCTCCCATAATCATCATGCATATTGCAATGACATATATTGAGACAAGTGCCACTCAGTTGTCCTGTGAGTGTGAATCACATGGGATTGTCATTAAAATGGAGCTGTAGTTGGCAAAGGTCCAGGGTGAGAGCTGCATTTTCAACAAGCTCCCAGGTAATACAAATGCTGAGACCACACCTTGAATAGCAACAAGGCATTAAGACCAGAGGACCACACCTTGAATAGCGACAAGTCATTAAGACACCAAGCCGTCAGAAAGGATGAATACCCAACTTTTGTATCAACATGGATGGGTCTGAAGGAGATTATGCTGAGTGAAATAAATCAAGCAGAGAAAGTCAATTATCATAGGTTTTCACTTACTTGTGGAACATAAGGAATAAAATGGAGGACATTAAGAGAAACAAAGGAAAAGTGAATTGGGGTACATTGGAGGAGGAGACAAACCATGAAAGACTGTGGACTCCGAGAAACAAACTGAGGGTTATGGAGGGGAAGGGAGTAGGGGGATGGGTGAGCCTGGTGGTAGGTATTAAGGAGGGCACATATTGCATGGCGCATTGGGTGTGGTGCATAAACAATGAATCTTGGATCACTGAAGAAATAAAATTAAAAAAAAAGAGAGAGATACCAAAGCCACTTAATGAATGATGTATTACAGAGCCAGAATTGTGGGAATCAAGCCTACCAACTCCATGCATTGCTTTCCTAACAAAGTACGAAGTTATCGACTTAGGAGTGAATCTGACAAAGCACCCCATTTCTTCACCTTTTTCCTAAATATCGAATCTCCCATTCTGCCAGGCATATTCTTAATTGATTTAGTTATTTGTCCTCCAAAACTGCTTTATGATAGATTTATTATATGAGTAGCTTCTAAGCCATCATTGTAATGAACTGCCAGTCTATTACAATTTTTGCTTTTCTTCAATCACCTTAAAAACTGACAACATTAATTCTGTCATTTCCAAGTCAAGTTTATCGGAATGCTATCACGTCTAGAGGCATTTTATATAGTATGTCAGTTTGATCTGCAATATGCACATTTAAAATTCCTATTAACTGCTAGACTATTTTCAACAGTAAATAAACTAATTCTCATATTAATATCGATGTTTCCTCCAAAATTTTAAATAAAATCTTATTTTTCCCCAAATTCAGTACATTTAACAGTGCTTACTCGGTATTATGTAGTCCTGTATATAACCTTGGCACCGAGAAGGAGGATGGTGGAGAAGAAAGCGTTGATATAATGATGGCAGACCTCATCTCCATCCTCCAACAGTTCTTGTACTAGGAGGAGAAACAGAAAGAAATGCACATTTACAAAACACTGTCATCTATGCCACTGTAAAGGTGAATCCAAAGTCTAACCAGAAAAATAAGTAAGTAAACAATTGTCGAGGAGCACTGGAGAAAGTTATAGTAAAGTAAATAAAGTATGAGAAAAGTTTTGAAGGATGAGAAGTCCAGAAAATTTCAGGAAAAGGAAATTAAAAACACATTCCATTAACACAGAAAAGGAAACATAATTAAACAGCCTCACATTAAGAAGATCAGGGTGGCTTCAAAGTGTTTGGGGCTGCATGTTTCAGCCCAGCACAGATTCCTTGTTGCAACACAGGTTTTGAGTAAAGAAGGCTCAAAATGGACAAATTGTCTGCTTCATTTCCTCCACTATGCTCTCTAGGGAACAGTAACATGGACTGTAGAATTAAGGCGGTATCTCCTGGCCCCTTTGGCTTTGGCATGAGCCTATGTTTATAGCACTCTTGCACCTGGGTTAACGCTTAGAATTTCTAAGCCAGTTTGTGAATTTTCATGACTTCAAGAAAGACAGGCCTGCCAAAACATGGCATATGGGTAACCACTGGGCCACAGGCTTCCTATACTTACACCTTAAGTCCCTAGGATGGGCATAGATCGAAAACAATCATAGCCCTTTCCTCCTGCCTTAAACTTTGGGCTCTGTGACAAATAACAATAATGGCAATATGATCTGATACTACACTCAAGAGAGTTCCAAAGTGACTTCAAAAATTCATTCATCAGCCACCAATCACATTGTAAGCATGATCTTCAGCAGTTTAAAGAGGTAAAAGGTAACAAAAGAAATGTGTGCTGCCTTCAAAAGAAGTACAGATTAGCTGTGAAGGTAAGACACAAATATATGAGGATCCATGATAACAGATTTGACCCTTATAATTTGGAAAGATTACACCTAACATATTGCCACCACAGATGAAAGTCTTTGCATAGTGTGTACTCACATCACACAAAGTCTAATATAAAATCAGAAATAAGTTATTATAGTTCTTGAGATAGGCATGCATTGGATCTAATGACAACAACTGAATGGTGAAAAGACAGGTTATGCCATTGAAAGGATTATTAGAGCCCTTGATGTGTAGTCAGGCACACAGAATAAGATGCCTTGAAACTCTGCAGTTAAGAGTATGTCTGTCTGTCACAACCGTTTTATATGCATGCAGTTTTTAAATAAAGTTTTATTGGGGCATCTGGGTGGCTCAGTTAGTTAAGCTCCTGACTCCTCATTTCGGCTCAGGTTATGATCTCGCCATTGTGGGATGGAGCCCTGAGTCAAGCTCTGTGCTCAGTGTGGAGTCTGCCTCAGATTCTTTCTCCCTCACCCTCTCACTCGGTCTCTCTCTCAAATAAATAAATAAAATCCAAATAAATAAATAAATAAATAAAGTTTTATTTTTAACCAACGTGTCCTATTCCATTTCTCTAATTGCCATCCCATTCTTCCCTTCCCTTTGCAGTCTGCTTTGGCTGTTGTCTTTGAACTATGTGCCTTTTTCTGTGAGGCTGAAAATGACCGGGTCCTTGGTGATTTAAACCCTCTGAACCCTGTCTTCCCTGGTGCCTCAATCACTTCTTAAGTGGCTGGCAGACACTTCTTTCCAATCGGAGATGTTCATTACATAAGCGATTAGGAAGCATAGTAGACGTGGCTAATTGTTGAAGGGCCAAAAAAGGGACAATTAAACGCATCTTATCTGAAGCTCTCATTGATTGTTAGTAATGCATTAAATGTTGCCCTGGTGCCTTGAACTAGTTAATGGTATTCAACTTGTAAGTAGAGTGATTTTGACTCTGGGGAGAAACTAACTCTTATTTTTCCACACGGCTCAAAACCTTTGCACAAAAGCCAGCCAAATGTTCCTAATTCTAGGCAACATGTTATTTTAGCCTTTGTAATGATGACTCAACGCTGAGCCTCGCTTCTATGTGAGACTCCAACAGAGATGACATTTTGCAATCCAGAGAGGCAACATGTCCCCTGTCTGGGGGCTAACTGAGAAATAGTTCACTTTGAATGGGCCTTTAAACAGCTGTCAGGTCAGAATAACTGTAAGTCATTACCTATCCGAGCCATGTTGAACCAGTGACTTTTAAGTGGTGAAAATCTCTGTATCATGTTACTAATCTCACTGGCCAACGGTGGCTGTGTCAACAACCAACATTCCCTCTTAGTAAGCGGGCAAAAATAATACACAGCCCATGATTTTAAAGTTAGAGGAGCAACTGAGAGGTTGAAAAGTTCAGGAAGCGAGGAAGTTGAAAATACGCCTCCTCAGAGCTTTGCCTACAGAATGATTCACGACCATCTTTAAATCACAATGTGCCACAAAAGAATTCACCCCAACTCCTGACCTGCTAATGTGTAGCCATGCAGACCGTCCCCCACAAAGACACATAAGCTGCTTTCCTCCAGTCATAATTAGCTGTAGGGGTTGGGCCCAATTTCCTGACCAATTAGCAGCTCAAGGGTCTAAAATTAAAGAAATAGGGAGCAGCTGGTAAGTCTCTAACTATGATTACTTATAAACCCTTCAAATCTAGACTCAAAGAGCTTCCCTATAGTTTTGCTCAATTGATTAACTTCGACTGGTTTATCACTAAACCATTCATTTACTTTAACAATCCACTAAAGCCTTAGATAAAATGCATTTCATGTCTCTTCTTGGGCCTTTAATAATTAGCTGTGTCTACCATTTCTTTTAATCTCTCATTTAATGAGCACCTCCAATCTTTAATAATTTAAAAGGATATCAAGCCAAGTATCAATTAAAGAGAACTCTTCTAGGCAGCATCAACAGTAAGTGTTAAGTCGGTAGAGGATAGCACACAGGGCCCCATTGCTTTCTACTTCAAGAGCACTTGAAAACTATGGGATTATTTCAAAACATTACACTTCACTGCTATTTATTTTAGCTGGCTTACAGGCAAAATTAAATATAAAAAAATGAGCACGAAACATCTTGTGCAGATTCAAAGGAGAATCATGCATGGCAATATCCAGCTTAACTCTAACTTCTGAATATACGACAACTTGCTGTATTCACCCGGCTGGCCAAGAACACTAGCTAAGTTTAGCTATAATGTAACTCCTTATTTTGACTGTTCCAATTCCTGACCCAACTTCAAACTCATGATTGTTCCAAGTATCTAACCCCTGGAATTGTTTATACTACCTTGGAGGGCAAGGCTTCCACGCCCGTGAAAGGGTTTTGTAAGAGATTGATATTGGACCATCGGTATTTCCTCATTCCTGGAAGATCCTTAGAAAAAAGTTAGCTCAAGAGAGTGTATGTCTGGGCGCCTGGGTGGCTCAGTGGGTTAAAAGCCTCTGCTTTCGGCTCAGGTCATGATCTCAGGGTCCTGGGATTGAGGCCCGCATCAGGCTCCCTGCTCAGCGGGGAGCCTGCTTTCCCCCCCCCCCTCTCTGCCTGCCTCTCTGCCTCCTTGTGATCTCTCTCCCTCTGTGAAATAAATAAATAAATAAATAAATAAATAAATAAATAAATAAATAAAAAAGAGAGTGTATGTCTTTTTTATAGACCTACAAAGAGCCCAGGTATCACCCACTAAACTAACCCCAGTCCCCTGAAGGAGGTTTGGTAGACTGTTTGCAAAAATTGGTATAATAGCCCCTTCCCTGTATCACAAACGTTACAGTGTGGCTTGGCAATACCTCTCATCTTGAGGTGGAGCCTAGTTCCACACTCTTGAATCTGGGCTGACCTTGCGATTTTCTTTGGCAACTTTCATGTGGCAAGATGTGTAGCTGTGCCAACTCTGAGCCCCGGCCTTCAGACACCTAATTTCTGTTCCTCTCTTAGAAATGCCCAGTGGCCTCGTGAACAAGCCTGGGCTATTCTGCTGAAGAATGGGAAACTGTGAAGTTAACTGTCACAGCTAAAGGCCATGCTGGCAGCCAATCTCAGCTAACCCAGTAGCTGACACAGACATAACGAGAGAGAGCTGGCTCCAAGAGCCGAGGAACCACCCAGTGGAACCCAGCCTAAACTGCTGACCCACAGATCTCAAGCCAAATAATTGGACATCCTTGTCTCAAGAGTTTAAGTTTGGAGGAGGTCTATTATTGAGCAAAAGCCACTTGATATAATTTCCCAAATTCTACTACTTGGCCTGCTGGGAGTTTTCTGTATAACCTTAGACCCCAGACCACTCAGCACTAATAAAACCAAATAGATCTTCAAAACCAGACCCCAAATTTCCAAGTTACTTTCCACCTCAGGGGTATTATGTCACCACCTTTAGCAATTTCTCAAGTACTTCCAGAAGGGCTCCTTAGACATGTTTCTGTAAATCCCAAGCTTGTCACAATAATGATCTTGATTGTTATAAAATCAGAAGTCCTAACACCTTCCACACATGAAATTTCCTCCATTAATTGCAAGTCTGCATGTTAGGACATTTTTGATTAAAAAAATTACCATCCTTATCAATCATATTAATACCCCACGCTTGTTCATTTGAGTATCTTAGTGACAGAGGATGCTACTGGAGCTTGCAAACCAACAACTTTCCAGGCATTACTAGGCACACGGGCAGGTTACACCATCAATATTTCCATAAGCAATGGATTTGCAAGATTAGAGTAGGAGGAACTCATATGCTTCTTCCCTGATTTCAAAGAATCACTACTGCAGAGTTCTGACACTTTCTGATGACTTCAGGAGATAAGGCTGAACACACTCTGGGTGCAGCCACACCAGTGATGTCATCTGGCTTTTGCTTGCTGGTGGAGATAACAATATTGAGATGTCAGTATTGATGTCTGTACCTTAACACACTTAAGCACTGACAGTCCTAAGCGTGGACAACAAAAGACAGCATGGAAGAGGAGGTGGAGGTAAAAAAAGAATGCTTGTTTCTTTGTTCCATTCAGTTGTATGAGTCCAACAGAAGAAAGACCCACTTCCCTTATCTCTGGATCAGCACAGGGGCAAGGCTCCCCATAAGCCCTAAGTATCCTCTGCCCGTATCTTTTCCCTCATCTGCACATCATACAATCGTTTCTAAAAGACTAATTCAGATAAAATATACCCTGGATTCATAATTTTTAGTGTAAGCCATTTAGAATACAAATTTCCAAACCCATCAAGAGTCCCTAAATACTGTTTTGCTTGGAAGGCTAGTCACTATTTAGAGAATCCAAAATACCAATTTTGTTGGAACACAGATATTAAAATTGCACAGTCCAACCTTCTTTTGATTCCTTGTTGTATTTTCTAAGAAATAAATAGCAATTTTCTATTTGTTTAGGAAGTTAGGAACTGTTAGGAGCTTATTTTTTCTAAAATAGAATTAGTCCTCTTGTTATTTCCACAGGTGTAAAAAAAAAAAATATATATATATATATATATATATATAGCCCTTGTTAATCTCACAGTGAGATGAGAACACAGAATGATGCATGTGGCCATGTGTAAATTAGATAAATGATAATGTAAATTTGGTTTAAAATTCTGCCTCAAAATAACATTACCTATTCAATAAACCAAGCTAAGGTAAGGAAAATGCCAAATTTACTTTCTGACGACTAAGCGTAAGCCTCTACTTCAAACAGGGGAAAGATTCAGATCTCCTCAAAATTACATGTTGGTTATTTTACAGCTTTGTATAAAAATGAATGTACTTTTACATAGTAAAAACTGTAATACTAGTGAAACACATTCATTGAACACTTAGAACATACTCAAACACTGTGCTATGCTCATTAAGCACACTGTCTAATTTGATTTTTACACAGCCCTGTGCTATAACCATCATTATTTCTGTTTTCTGGACAAAATCGGTAATCACAAAAAAAACAGAGCTTGCCACAGTCACACAGTCACAACTTCCTACACCGTATGTGTTTTCTTAATGGTGAGGATACTGAGCACACAAGTACATTTAGTGTTTTTTTTTTTTAAGATTTTACTTATTTATTTATTTGAGAGAGAGAGTGAACAAGCATGAGTGGGGAGGGGCAGAGTGAAAGGGAGAAACAGACTCACCACTGACTACGGTAGCCTGACATGGGGCTTGATCTCAGGACCCTGAGATCATGACCTGAGCAGAAGTCACATGCTTAACCGACTGAGCCACCCAGGCACCCCAACCACATTAGTGCTTTTGAAACCAGGTAATGTTACCATGGATGATTTCATTTGCTTCCTATAATGTTGTTACATATCTTCTAAAAAGAGTAATTCCTAAAATCCAACTCTCTCATATCAATGGAATAAGACAAACCAAATCATTTTCTTCTGTACGCAAACTCTTTGGCTATGTTGGCTTTGGTTAGAGTGCAACTTTTTATGATACCCCATTGCAAGCCACTTGGCCCAGGATGAGTGGGACATGGATGGATAAGTCATGCTTTTATTCTAAACTCAAGAGGTCTAATACAGATGTGTCCGAGAGTCAAGGGGACACCATCATGTCTCACCTCTCAGATGGCCCTAATTATTTTCCTAAAATCCGAATTCCCACCAGGTTGACTAGGGCATAAAGATTCTTACAATAATAAAATGGTTGAACAACCTAGGACACAAAAACACAACATCAGGAAGTGTCCCCATTCCTTAACTCACATGGCCATCACACTACTATTAGGTTGCAGGATTTTACAGTTACAACTGCCAACATATAGAAAAGGTTTTCCAGAAATACTTTTTTTCAAGAAAGATACCTTCATTCCAGAGAATACTTATTAATTACAAAGGTAAACATGTATCATTACAATAAAGAGATATGGCAGTCACCACCTTAACCAAGTGATAAAACTTAGTGACATCAATAATGGGACAACATGAGGTCATCTGTCTCTGTGAAGTAAAGTAAAGCAGTAAGAAGTATTCTGTGAAGCAGTGAGAAGTTAATAGGGTACCCAAAGAGTGTTCTTACCAAAAACATTTAAATGAATCTAAATATGAGGAAACACATACAATCTGGGACATTCCATAGTGCAACTTACCTGGACTCTTTTGAAAAGTCGATGCTGCAAAAAACAAATAAAAAGGGTGGGCTGAATGATGTTCCAGATTAAAACGGACTAAAGGCAAATAATAATCAATGCAATGAGTAAAAACTGATTCATCACTGGATTAGAAATAAGTAGCTATAAATGATATTTTGATTATAAATGATATTTCAAACAAATGGAAATTATGCAAGACTGTCGATTAGATGATATTGCTGAATTATTTTTATATATGAAAATTCTATTGTGGCTAATAAATGTCTTTTTTTCTTACCAGATATATATTGAAATAGGTAGGGGTGAAATGTTTTGTTTGTCACCCACTTTCATATGGTTTGAGGGAAAAAACACATCTAGAGACTCAGATGCATATACAGGGATAAATGTATACATAAGCAAATATGGCTAAATATTAACAGGTTGATAAATCCAGATAAAGGGAATGTAACTATTGATTGAACTAAATTTTTTCAACTTTTCTATAGTTTCAAAAATTTTCAATATAAGAAAGTGGGGGGGGAAAAAAGAGAGTGAATATCCAAGATGCTAAGTTAGTACTTTCTCTTCTAAATTCCCCACTATTTTTAAAACCCCAAGATACACAAAAAAAGTGAAGGTCTTTATATGGCAATAATATTTGAAATTTTACAAAAGCCACTCATTTCTGAAAATGAAATTTTAGCATACATCTTCTGTTCACTCCTGAATTTGTTTTCTCAAGGGAAAAACAAGTTTCCATGTTCACATACATCAGGGGGAATACAGAAAAGAACCAATGGACGACATTCATGAAAGAGCTCCAACTCTTCGATGTAATTGAAGTGTGTGTATCATCCTTGAAAAATCACCTGATCTCTTCACTGTCACCCCAGAGCACACTCAGCACATTTCTGGATTATCTCCTACTCTCATGGGACCCATCTATTTACTTAATTGGTTTCTTTGAGGGGAATGGTTGTAACTTATTTCATTCATTCATTTGTTCATTCATTCATGTAGCCATTCACTCATGAATGAATGAATGGATTTTTGAACATTCAAAAATTGTTCATTGAGAGAGGGAGGAGCAAGACGGTGGGGGAGTAGGAGACCTAAATTTCATCGGTTTCCAGGAATTCAGGTAGATAGTTATCAAACCATTTGGAACATTCATAAACTCAACAGGAAATTGAAGAAAAGGATAGCAGCAATTCTAGGAACAGAAAAATTATTGAGTGCCTATTGTGTATCAGGCACTGTTCTATGCAGTGGGGGATATTACAGCAAACAAAATAGACAAAACTCCCCTGATCTCAAGAGCTTTGTATTTTAGTAAGCATAAGAGATAATAAACCAATAAAAATTTATATATATATAGTTTATCTATATTATTATATATTATATAATATCTGTATTATTATATTATCTCTCTATATATACATATAGTTTATCTAAGAGTGATGAGCACTATTGGAAAAATAATAGAAATCGAGATGGGGAGATATACATTTAAATTGACCTAGAGAAGGATTCACTAAGAAAGTGGTATTTCTGAAAGACTCAAATGAGTGAATTACTTGCATATCTGAGGAAAATCATAGAGGAAAGAATATGTGCACAGACCCTGAAGTGTGAGTGTGCCCAGAGTACTCAAGGGACAGCAAAGAGGCTGGTTTGGCTACACTGGTGTAAATAAAGTCAGAATCAAGAGTTTCATGCAGAAAAGTGACATGATCTATACCAGGGTCTTAAGAACACCACTCTGATCTGTGCCGAGAATAAACTTTGGGAATGGGAAGAAGCTGGCAATGTAACCATAATCCCAGCAAGATCTCTTGGTGGTAATGACTAAAGTAGAAGAAGCAAACATGGTGCGAAGTGGTCAGACTATGGAAGAAATATGAAATGTGAGCTGTCAAGAGTTGTTCGTGCAGTGAATGCGGAATATGAAAAAAAGAGGGGTCAAGGATGACTCTATGTATTTGGTCTTAAATGGGCAGACTGAATCATCCATCTGTTGGGATAGAAGACAATGTAGAAGGAACAGATTTTTGTGAATGACGATGTCTTTCAATAGACATGTTAAATTTGAGGCATCTGTTGTATACCTAAGTTGGGATATCGAACAAGCAGTTAAATATACAAGTCTGAAGATTAGAGGGAAGTTTTAACATGAAGACATAAATTTGGGATTTGTCAGTGTAGAGATGGTGTTAAAGCTATGAGGTGGAGGAAATAAATAAGGGTGAGTGTTGATTGAGGAGTGAGATCCAAGGACTTTGCTCCGGGGGCAGCTCAGTGCTAAGAGGTCAGGGAGAGAGGTTGATGAGATGGAAGAAAAATCAGCAGTGTTCATGCTGAAAGGCTAGTGAAGAAAGTGCTTGACAGAGCAGGAAGTGATCACTTGTGTCAAAGCTGCTAAGATAAGTAAGTAAGGACTGAGAATTTACCTCTGTAGGCAGAGGTATCAAAACCATTGGTGACCTTTACAAGAGCACTTTTACTGGATATGGAGTAGAAGTCCATTTTAGCAGGATTAAGAAACAATGCGAGGAGAAGTAAAGACAGCAAGAGTGGATATTTTTTGGATATATTTTATGGTAAAAGAAAGGCAATAAACAGGGCTATATTTGGGATGGGAAGAATAAGGGGATTTTCAGGTTCTTGGCAATGAGTAAGTCAAAAAAGAAAAACTGTTTCGCTATTTTGGAGAAATAGGCAGAAGAGATGATATCTGGCATAAAAGTGGAGGTGTTACCCTTAGCTTGGGGTGAGAACAGTTCATTTATAGTCAAGGGGAGAGCTGTTGAATGGCCAGAGACACAAGAAGTTGGTAGAAGCTTGCTGAAGGTCTTCAGCTTTGTGTCTAATTGATTCTGTTTTTGTTTCCAGTGAAATAACTTGTCAGCTAAAAGAAGAGACTAGAAGCAGTAGACAGTTGAGGAGAAAGGAGGTATGAAATATCCCCTAAAATAATGGAAGAGTATGAGCAGGCAAGGGTAGGGTCATAGGATTTCAGGGCAGAGCTGAAGACTCACTCAAGGACTTCCATTTAAAATGCCAATGGGGGGGGGCATCTGGGTGACTCAGTCAGTTAGGCATCTGACTCTTGATTTCGGCTCAGGTCACAATCTCAGGGTCATGGGATGGAGCCCCACATTGGCCTCTGTGCTCAGCAGGGAGTCTGCTTAAGATTCTCTCCTTCTCCCTGTGCCCCTCCCCCCACTCACTCATTCTGTCTCTAAAATAAATAAATCTTAAAAAAAAAAGAAAAAAGTGCAACTGGCCAGCATGGTTGTGTGATTGTCCTTCGCCCTATTTAGCGGTGCTGGTATAAGCAAAGTGTAGGCAGAGAGCTGATTTAAGCAATGTAATCTTTTTCTATGGCTGCTATAACAAATCATCACTAACTTAGTGGCTTGAACAACACAAATCAATTCTCTTCCAGTTCTGAAGGCCAGAAGTCTAAAGGCAGTTTCACTGAACTAAAGTCAAGGTGTCAGCAGGACCACTCTCCCTCTGAAGCCTCTCCTGGAGAATTCGTTTCCTGGCTATTTCCAGATTCTAGAGAGACATTCTTTGGCTTCTGCCCCCCTCCTCCATCTTTTAAACCAGCAGCCTAGCACCTTCGAATCCCTTTCTGTTTCCATTATCATAAGGTCCTCAACCTTCTGTGCCAAATCTCTTGCTGCCTCTGTCCTATGAGGATAAAAAAACAGTTGCACGTGCATTCAGGGTTCATTTGTACCAAAAAGAATGATCTCCCCATCTTGAGAGCTTTCACTGAATCTTGTCTGCAAAGCTTCTTTTGCCATATAAGATGATGTTCCAGCTGGCTAGAGTCAGGACTTGGATATTTTGTGGAGGGCATTATCCAGCCTGTGGTAAGAAGCAATATGGTTTTGCCAAGCTGGAGTAATGAACAGGAGAGGGGCAAGGGAGGGTCTTATGTTGGACCATTGAGTTCAATGTGACAAGGAGGGAAATGAGAGCAAGAAGAGGTGAGGGATAGGAAAATGCAGGCTAGGTTCCCTGAGACTGCAGGATTTGGCACCAGTGGACTGGTGTGGTGGAGAAGGAATTGGGAGGTGGTAGTTAGAGAAGATGATTGAACCCAAGATGATGGAGGGATGAAGCTGACACAGAACAGAAGTCGGCATCGTCACAGGAGTCAAGAAGCTGGGGGTGTTTAGGTGGAATAGGAAAACCAGCCGGATTTGTGACAAAGATAGTACTGGGGAGGCTGACAGTGAGCCAGGAGCTAAAATCTGGGGGAAGGAAAAAAATGTATCTTTACATCTATAGCACATGGACTAGAGTGATGGATTCAAACTATTTTGAAGTTTAGGGGCCTTAAAATCCATTCTCACACATCCTTCTCACATCACAGGTGAGTTCTATTAAAACTGAAGTACTCCCACAGCTCATCAAATGTTACATTTTCATACTGTTACCTTATCGCATGGAATTAAATCTGCTGAAAGCTTTAGACCTGTTCCAAAATACTTTATACGGAACATCTCAAAGCAACCACAGACAACATTTCCAATGGTCTCTAATCTAGATATCTGGTACCTGAGGTAAAGTCCACCGATGAGCCTCACTGGGGTCACCCCAGAGCTTTCCAGAACTGCAGAATCCCAGGCCACAATCAGATACCCTGAGTGCAAATCTCCATACTGACAAAGATCCCTGGCAACTTGTTTGCAAATTAAACGTTGAAAAACATTAGTCTAGACACCAGAGCAGAGGAACATGTCAGGAGTGAAGATCCACAGTATTTTTGGCCACATCTGTAGGAGGACAAGATGAGAATTTTTGTCAGAGAATTTTTCCCTCCCACTGCAACCAAAACAAGTGATATGATTTAAATAATTGTAGGGAGCTGAAGCATATGAGTTTAATATTTGCCTGAGGTCAAATTTCAATAATGAAACTGGAGCTCAGATGCCAACTGGTTAAGTATTTTTTTTTTAATTTTTTAAAAATTTATTTTATTTATTTAAGAGAGAGAGAAGGAGCAAAATATATTCTGATATTACGACTTCACACGTTTTCAAGAGATAATTTTAGATGGGCAACAATGTAACAGATCATTGAAACTTGAGTTCCTGAAATCCAACCTGGTTGGAAGTCTCTCTGGAGCTTAAAGTCTTAAAATATTTTACTGCTGGATTGCTAAGCACAGATATTTTCCTGTAAAGTGAAGACTTGGCTTGCTTTCATCCACCATTCTGAACTGCTGTATCAGAAGTCTAATACGAAAGTTATCCATTAATTTCTATATAGCTCAGGTTTTACTGTTGTCGTAAAATTTGGGAGCGTATGTTTCAATAATCTTGGCAGAGAGCTTTTAAACTATACAAAGAAAAATCGTTCACATAAATTTACTTCTTTAATGTTCTCATCATGGCGTGAATTACATAAACTACCTGATGACTTTGTTAAGACAGATTATTTATGGTTTACACCCAATCTGTTATCAAAAATGATATGACATGATTACAAGAAATAATACATGCATATAAATAGCATCAAAAATAGAAGCAAAACACAAAAACACTGGAGAAGAATGGGAAAAGAGGTATTTTTAAAATATAAACTCATATATTACTTAAAAAGGATAATTAAATCTTATTTGGGGGATTCTGGCAACTAAACATAATGAGAACACAATGGGCCAAATAGTGGTTTTTTTTTTAATGTTCTTATACCTGATCATCCATCTAAAAATTCTCAATTTATTGTATAAGTCTTTACAATATTGCTCCTTGTGTCTCATCATGTCTGTTAGAATGAATAAAAAGGGTATATAACAAACTTTTCTCATAGATTGATACTAAAAAATTACATATGATAGATCATTTATTTTTGTGACAATTCTTATCATCATTAAAAGCAGACTACTCCCCAAGGCATAATACACTTCAGGGCCACACCTACTCTCAGGAGGAGTCTTTGAAAGAACACATTGTGAGATCTGGTCACTAACTGGACAGTTCCAGTGGATATACTGGAAGACAACAAAAAGGAGGAGGGGGTGTCTTTGGAGTCACATTATTTCAAGTAAAGCTAATTTGACCCTTCCTAGGGCAGGGATTGTTTGCAGAGACATTTTCACTCCCAAAACTGGCTCAATATCTCTCCAAAACTGTTGAACAATGTTGTTCAGTGCCTGTGAAACAGTCATCAAATATTGTCTCATAATCATGAAACAATTTTATAATTTTCATAATTTAAAATCTTGCTCTCAGCACTTCTGGATTTATTAAAACTGACTGGTCAATAAAAAACTACAAAATCTAGACCCCGTCCTCAATCCCACTACTGTTCAAAAATTAGCGAAAATGAAAGAATTTTAACAATGTATACAGAAAAATTGCAGCAACACAGTGTGAATGAGTTGATGGTGCTTTTTCGTTCCTATAACAGATACATTTTCCATTTCAAAATGAGTTTCATTTGGGTCATTGCCTCCACAGTCACAGCGCCAATGACACATCAATCTTTCGCAGCCATCTAAAAAATACTGCCCCCCAGTTTAAAATCCTTTTGGGAGGCTGTGTTTGTCCTACCCAGTCCTGCCTCTCCAGTTCTCTGCTCAGAGCTAGCTCGTGTGCAGCTCCCAACGAAAAATGTTAATTAACGTTAAGTTAGCCATAATGACAGAGGATTCAGTGCATAGCCTGGCTGAATTCCACTTCTTCATTTAAAAAAATAAGAAAATGATAAGAAGTCGTGTTAAAAACAATACAGAAAATATTTAACCATTTGGTATCTTATTATTAGTTCTTGGTCTCCTTAGGGACAAAGACTGACATGCTCCACCTCAGATAGAGGCTGTGAACACCCATGTCTCTTCACTTCTTCAGGACAAGGGAGGTCAGCCAGTATTCCTGGAACCATGAGTAGACAGAAGCCACCCTTGTTCTTCACAAACTCTGAGAACCACAGGGCCAGAGCTCTGTCACTGGCCTTTAGCCTGGCCACTCTTCCAGGGGAGAATGCAATTCTTCAGGCCCTCTTCTCATCCTCTCCCTCACTTGCTCTGAGGGCTAGAGCATTCTCACAAAACTTTCAGGACACAGTCAACCCAAGGCTGGTTGGTATTAGACTGGAGCTGGGAAGGGAGAGAATGCTGGTGCCCCACCTCAAAGCCATCGGGCTCCAGCCATTGCCTAAAACCAAATTTCCCCCAAAGAGCATGTTCTCTGATTCCCCCAATCATTGGTGTGGATTTCAATTCATCACTTATTTTGCATTCAACTCTGACAACATTGCCCTCTCTGCAAAGTGTGATAGAGCACCTAGAATTCTCTAAGTAACTTGAATTCAGCATTTGAGTGCATGCAGACTGCTAGAATGTGAAATACCCAGGGTCTGTTCTCACAGCGTCAACAAACCAAGGAGTGCCTACAATGTTAGGGCACTAGACAGAGGTTTCCAAGAGTCAGAGCGTCTATATTGTTAACTTCCTATCAATTCTGATTGAACATAAACAAATTGGAGCTGCCACTACTTTATATAACCTTCAGACAAACAGCTGTTTCTCAGATTAATCTGATTGATTACACTCAGCTCATACAGAAATCAGGATTAAATGTCTCATCCAAAAATCCACTCTCCCTCTTCTAGCCCCCGGGCCCATTTCCCTATCTCAACACTCACACAGGGTAAGACCAGAAAGGCGGGAAGATACTGACCAGTTACCTTCAAAGCTTGGAAAAAATCGGTGGAAATTCATAGTCATGGTTTCCGGATCATATTTTTAACCTGAAGATTCTGGGAACTTAAAAATCACTCTTATTCAGAACTGATGTGGGAACAAAAACACTTTTAACTTTCTAAAGTTGGAAAAGTTTTTTTGTTTTGTTTTTTTGGCTTTTTTTTTTTTTTTAAAGTAATCCGACTTTCTTCCAGCTTGGAAGGGCCTAATTTACATAAATCCCCTCACCCCCACTTTACCTCTGACAGTGGAATTCTAAACAAAGCAATCAGGCTGGCAGATGAGTCAGATTTGCTTATTGTATTGTATGCACGCATGTTAAAGAATGGTGCTAGCTCTCTCTTGTTATTTATTGGTGTCAAGAGGTACAATTTAAAAATCCTGCTCTTTAATTTTTTTTCTCTCCTATGACAGGCAGATTGCTTCCCCCTACACCTCCTTGAGAGCTTACTAAATATTTGAGCAAGAAGAAACCCTAATTTTTCCTCTCAAAACTAACTAGAAACATTTATTTTGATTAAACTTTTTAGACAAAGGGAACCTTTTGATTTGGGGGCTTTCAGGTTTTGGAATGAAATGATTTTAGGTAAATTAGCTGCTAAAATTACTGTTATTATGCTCATAAAAAGCTGCTAAAAATAATCAGTTCATAGGGCAAAAAAATCATATATTATAACATTTTCTCCCTGACAGATATTTCAGAAATTTGGCCTGGAATAGAAAGAAGATGTGTATTTTTTAAAAATTGTAACAATTAAATTAACAAGAAAATGACCATTTTATCCATAAATCTTTAATTGCACTGATGTTTACATAACCTGGGCTCTCTAAACACTTACAATGATAAATGCCCAAAGGCAATTTGAGCCCCATCTGTCTGCCTTTGTTTCTGATCCAGTTCAAGAAATGCAGGTAAGCAATAACACATTTCATGTTGAATGTTTTCTTTTTATTCTAAACATTCTTTGTTTTGTTGAGCAAAATGTGCTGTCCCTCCGGCCATGGGATATTGGCTGTCCCCAACCTCTTTTCAATCCCCTTTAGGGCAGCAGCTATTTAAACATGAAAAATAGAGCTCTTCTCAAAGACAAATCTCTGCTCATGTTTTCAAGCATGGAAGCAAACATTGGCAGCAAACATGAACAGCAATGAAAAAAAGTCATTTGGAATTTACTTTATTTCCCCCCCATTTAGAGTCAGCAAGAATTGATTTGTGCAGTTACTACAAAGGCAACCACAGCAAGAAGTGCATCCTACTAGTACCGGGCACATGATTCTATATATGAAAGAGATTCTCTGAGGTTGCTCTGTTCCATCAACCACCCCGTCCCAGCCCATCTACTCTTCATTTCCAAAGTATCAGCCCTCTGCATTTTCCTTTTAAAAAAAGGGAGATAATGAAACCTCGCTTTATCATTTATTTCAACATTTCCCAATCGAAAGATTGAAGAAACTCTAATTTCTTACCTAAGTTCCATTTCCGGCAACTCCAACCTTTTCCCACTGGCTACCGAGTAAAAAGATGACTTGGTGATATGTAACACTCTTAAAATTATTTTCTTAAGACACATTCAAAAGTCTAGTTAAATGTGGTTCCTCTGAATTATTTAAACTTGCCTTAGACTTGTATAGCAGTTTAGAGCTCATAAATATGACTTCACATACGATCTCATTTGACTCTACCAACAGCCTCCCGAGGAAGGCAGACGAGATAATTGTCTCCAGAAAGAACCTGAGGCTCTGAGAGGTTCAATAAGCTGCCTAGAGAGTCACGTGGAAGTTCAGGATCAAGACTAGTATTGACTATCATCCAAATTCTAGTCCAGTGCCTGAGTCCCATTTGGTATTTCCTTTATACTTCCCTAAACTTCCCTCACGTCAGGTAGAGAACCTGGAGCAGAGTATAGTGGTTTTGTATAAAGGCATTTACATAGAAAAAGGTACATACTGCCAAATAATGCCTTTATGTTTCAGCACTGCAGCAGTGAAGTGGACGCACGTTGAAAACCACAATGCCTGTAGATATTTTTCCAACTTCTCTTTATAGTATTTGTCCTTGAGTAATCTGCCATCCTCAAATGACATTTGTTGGCTCTTTTACAATAAAGAGTGTTGGTGTGGATATGAATGGCAGTTGCAGGAGAAGAATGAAAGAGCTGGTACTGGGAGGGCTAGTTTGGGTTCCAACTGTATCCTGTGTGATCAACCCACACATCTGTACATAGAACTACCTTTCTTAAGGTCTATGTTTTTACATACTCCCCTCGCAACGCCCTACAAAGAGAAGGGATCCTTTAATGAAATGGCCATCCATCTTGGGCCTCCACAGCTGCCTTTCCATTTGGTGTGCAGTCAACTGTGTATTTAATACAAATATTGCTTCAGGATTTCCAGAGCAGATAAGAAGGCTGCTAATGTCGGAATGCAGTGCAGAGAGGATCTGCACACAGGTAGCCCTGTGAAATTTAACATGGTGAATAATTACCATGATGATCATAATTAATAATTATCTTGTGCCAGTGGAGAATTGTACTAATTGGTAATCTCTTCTCTTAAAAGTCCTAATATTTTATTTCTGCTTATTGCTAACTATCAAGTGGAATGCTAATGGAAATGTGGATGACTGGTATTGTAATAATTATAACTGTAATCACATTCAGCAGCTAACCTCTAATTAAAATAAATCAGATGATGTAGTGAATTGGCTACATACTGTTGTGTTTCCAATAATATATCTTATTGGGGAAAAAATTATTTTCTCCCACAGAAAGCCTTTGGAGATCAGATTAAAAATTATGTGGATGTGTTGTATTTCTAAGGAGCTGTTTTCTGTGGTAATAAGTAGGTTAATTGCATATTCATCAGGTGATGGAGTTTTGGGATAAACACAAGTTAGCATGTAATAAGTACCACTGTTTCTAATGGAATTATAATATTGTCACCATGCAATTATATGCAGGTCATTCTTGGATGTTCAGCTAGTAATGAATATGTGTATACAAACCTGAAATTTCTTGACTGAACTCTGAAAATCAATCGGATAAAATGATCCATGTGATTTTTAAACCACTGGGCTGTGTGATTAGGGTGTGATAATTTTTATTTATACTTTTGAGCATTTTCCAAAGTAATGCCTACAATTAATGAACAAATACGCTATACACGTATATATGCATGTGTGTGTGTGTGTGTGTGTGTGTGAAATATCAGTCTCAGCTATCTTTAATCACTCACCTGCAGATAATGGCATGGAGGCTGACAATAAATGCATATATGCCTCTCTTCACATGGATGGAAATAGAGGGGAGGCCAGTCTCTTGAAATGACAGATTGGAGTAATAACTAAATTCAGTATTTTTAAGAACATTTTTGTGTTGCTCTCTGGTCTTGTATCTCCCTGGTGCATGGCCCATTTTCATTTATTTAGTCCATGAACTTTATTCTGCAAAGGGCCAGATGGTAAATATTTCAGGCTTTGTGGGCCACAGAGTCTCTATTGTGACTACTCGACTTTGCCGTTGTAGAGAAAGCATCCATAAACAATATGGAAAGGCATGGACATGGCTGCGTACCAGAAAATCTTCATAAAAACAGGTGTGGAGCTGGATGTGCCCCACAGACCATAATTTGCCAACCCTAGATATAATACAAAATATTTATGAGCCTTTATATGCCAAGTGCTGTTCTAAGAACACAAGGGAGAGGGATGATAAGCGAGATAAGACTCCTTTTCTTAACCAGCTTCCGCTGCATTAAATAGGAACCTACTATATGCACGGTGGTATGCTGGGGAGCACTGACAGGGAGTGAGATATTTTCCTTGCCTTCTGAAAGTTTGGAGTTTTCTGAAGGATTTAGATTCATGCATCAGTGCTAATAATTGTGGGTCATGCAGCAAAGTGTCTACAAGGTGTTACCAGGGTTCAAGCAAGGAAGATACAAACCGTCAGCCAAGATTTCAATAGGGTGTGTCTTTGAGGATTTTCAGCAACAGTTATAGCAAAAGCAAAGAGCTGTGAAAGATGAGGGCATGAGTGTCCAAGGAGAACACTAATTACAGAAGAACGAGTGACAATGATCCTGGAAAGGTAGGGTGGACTGGATTGTGCAGGTCTTCAAGTGCCACACTAGAGATCTCAGACTTTCTTTGTAGTGTCTGGTGTAGAAGAAACCAGAGGATGATAGGATGTTTCTAAGCATTAAATGGCACAATGAGATCTGAGTATCAGAAGAATGAATGTGAGGACATTAAGGAAAGTTTAGTGGAGGGGGAGGGTTTTGTGGGACCCCACCTTAAGACCATGGTTCCAAATGTAATATAACAACCATATGAGATACAATGAGGTTCTAAGCCAGCTGTCTGTCCAGGGTCTTCTTCTAGAAGGGGGTTAGAACATCTTGCTCTAAAGCAACTCATCTCAATCTGATTGTAGTCTGAGTTCAGCTATCATGTCACACTTACTATTAGATTTTAATGAGAGAAAATGAGGAAAGAATGAGCACTGGCCAAAAAGCCCTAAGAGTTTGGTGCAAATTTTAACATACCTCTTTTCAAGCTTGATTGGGAGCAGAAGAGAGGGTCACGAAAGCTAGTATATGCCATTTATTTTTAACATGTTTGCTTCCTTCTTAAATGTGCCTGAGTTTGTCTTCACACCCTTCTCTTTCCCCTCAAACCAAGTAAAAAATATTTTGGATACTCAGGCAGGTTGAGGAGAAATCTGTATGATCTTGGGTCACTGGATCTTAAGGTTAGATTCAGAAAGGACTATGATACCTGGACTTGTAGACAGTGTGACCACTGAAATTCTGTACATTTGAGTGGATGTTGAGCTCCAGAAGACTGATAAAAATGGCTGAGAATCACTGATAAAATGCATCACTTCAGAAAAGTAACCCAACTGTAATGATAAATGATGAAAAACTTATAAGTGATACAATATTCAACTTTAACAGATGTGAATTTGGATGCTATTTGTTGATTGCATCTATGTACATCATCAGACTATTTTGATTTCTTCCTTTTTTTTCCCTCTGGGAGCCAAAAAGCCCAAATGCTCCATCAACGTGGAAAATTAGTCTAGAGGGGTGTAGTTAATATTCTACAAATACTTGGGGCAACTCTCTCTCATTCAGACATATATACATGAATGTTCATATAGGTTTTGTTTTTTAAGAGAAAAATTGGAAACTACCTACATGTTAATCAACAGGGGTTGGGCTATCATTTTATCTCATAGGGTCATTATGCTCTGAACTGTGGTCCTAACCTGGGGTCCCACAAAGCCCTTCCCCTCCAATCTACTTTCCTTATTGTCCCCACACTCATCCTTCTGATACTCAGAGCTTTCTGTGCCATTTAATGCTTAGAAACACCCTATCATTCTCTAGTTTCTCTTACACCAGTCACCACAGATAAAGCGTGCAGTCTCTAGTGTGGCACCTAAGGACCAGCACAGTCCAACCCAAATTACCTTTCCAGGCTCATTGTCATTAATCATAAAATGGAATAACATATACCAGTTAAAAAAATAAACCAGGGTATGTATTAACATGGATAGATCTCAAAAAAACCCCACAGCATTGAATTTTAAAAAGACAAATTACAGAAAGGCACATTTTTGGACACTATTTATGAACTGTCAAAACAGAATAACACAATAACAATACTCTATTACTGTTCAGATATACAGACAAAAAATGTATGTAAATTATTTAAAATTTACGAAAGTACTGCCTTTGGAATAGAAGGGAACAAGATGATGGGGACTTCAACCACACCTACTTGTTTCATAAGTTTTACTCTAACAAGATTTAAAGAAAATGCTAAAAAGTTAGCAGGTATGTGTGGGATGATTCTTTGATCACAGTGTTCTTAGAGGTAAGAAATACATTTTTCAACCATTTAAAAAATAGTTACATTTTAAGGGTGTACAAGCTGATTTCAAGCCAAGTTTGTGTAATGTTTTCTGACTTTGTACTTATTCAATTTATGTCATTATATTCACATGTTTAACTGAAATAGTATTGATTAAAATTCACCTTTCTTGATTAAATATTGTTGTTTAATTACAACTTCTGTATCAGAAGAAACTTTTAAGATCATTTTTGGTCAGGAAGGTTTACCTAAAAATTTGCAGTTCCGTTCAATACTTTGGACAGTGCTTTGGCATCTATTGCTGAAAACAGACCCAAAATGGAGTCACTTATGCTAAGCCCAGCATCACGAAACCAAGACTTAGCTTAATTACAGTTTCAGCTTTCCCAGAAATGGAATCATAAACCACTCAATTAGGAATCAGTTGATCAATATTAGTTAGGTCATCTGGCATCCCATAAAGGAAAGTAATCTTGCAATAACCTACCCAATTTTTTACCTAGTATAGCTTTGTTGTTCCCATTCTTTTCTGCCCTGAAAAATCTTTCATTCTGTACAACTCCTCAGAGGTCCTTTCTTTCTGCTAGATTGGATGCTGCCCAAATCTAATTGAGTTTTGCTCAAATAAACTCATAAAACTTTTAATATGCCTCAGTTTATCTTTCACATGATGGAAGTGGAACTTCACCAATGGTATCATGGTATTCCCCTCCAGGATAAAGCAATGTTAGCAATGTTTGCTCTCCAAGAGAGCAAACAGGCTGAGTACATCTAAAACATGGAGCAACTAAAAGCTCTAAAGCACAAGCCTCTGTGAAGAATTTTATGGAGATACACACACACACACACACACACACACACACACGTTTATATATTTAAAAATAATTGAGATCATCATAATGGGGGGAAATGAGAATATATTGTATGTTGTTGTACCCTCAAACACTATTTTACAGATTGTTTATAAACTTTGAACCTCACGGTTTGGAGCATCTTTATCCAGTCCTGTAATGCCTTTTGACTTTTCATGTCCTCTGACAGAGAAACTCTTCTGGACTTACCAGAGCTCCTTGGAAAAGGTCTTCTCATCAGGAATCAACTAGCTCTGCCCTAAATCATCAGTTCAAACTTGCTGGAGTCCGAAGTCAGTACCGGAATGTGGAGCCGTTGGACCCACAGGCACTGTGGAAATGGCGTCTTACCCGCCACGCCACAGGGAGGTCGGCAGCCCAAAGCCAAGAGGATTGTGGGAATGATGAGCACGGGCCAACGGTCGCACGTTGGCGCCAAAAAGGAAAGAAGCTCGTCACCAAATGATGCACCCTGGGAAAACAGAGAGACACCTGAAAGGTTTGACTCTAGTACCTTTGTTCCCCACTTCGCCTGGTATCTCGTGGAGGCAGCTCTTTGTTTTTCCGCCGGAGATCATGCAGGAATCAACTGCCAAACATGCCTTCCACCTCCATGCCATCTAATTATAGCCTGTAACACTCCGCGGTGCTGACAGTGCTGAGCTATTGACTCTTGACACTCTCTAAAGCTCTTAATTATCTTTTCACATAAGCCCCTTTCAGACCTGTCAACTTCTTTGTATTGTTTATGGAGGAAAAAAAGTAGCATATTAAGATTTCAGGACTATGCACTCTGAGGCAAACTTGCAGTTACACTTGTGAGTGCTCTTGAATGTCTCTGCACTCATACACACAGACAAGGGAAGAGGTTTCAGATTGTGAAACGGAGCTCCGGGATGACAATTCTGCTGCCAACTCGCAACGGGGAGAAGTAAACTTATCAGGTAAAATAAAATTAACTCAAACTTTAATCACCCTGTCACTGAAGTTATTTTTGACCTTTCTCTTCTTTAGAGCTCAAATATAGATACACATATACCCACACTATGTATATATATCTGTGCGTTGCAAATATATAGGTATATATGTGTATATGTAGGTATATATATAGGTATATACATATATAGGTATATATACACACATATGTATATTTATATACATACACATGACTGATATAAACAGTGTCTGAAAAAAGTTTTTAAAAATGCACTCAAAACCTTACTAAGTTTTTACTCATCAGATTTGGCAATTTCAAAGAGATATCTATGAAAAGAGAAGTAATCCTAGTTCAAGGTCAGTATCAGACTGAGTTATCAATCCTATCATTTGAGACGTGGTTATAGAATCAATTTCTAGACATTCTTTTATTTCTCGTTTGTTTTAAGAAACACTATTGATTAGCACTAAAGCACTTGTAGGTTTAAAATCTTACATTTTTAACTAAAATAATAATAATGAATAATTATAAGTCTTATTTAATTTTAACCTTAAGGCAGGTAGGTGATAGGAAAGCAGAAAGGGACCCATAGGAAAGGAATGCATGAGCAACCATACATGTATTCCTCACTCTGACCTTTGGCTGTCCCTGCAGGTTTCTCCTCCTTCCCAGAAGAGAGAATGCAGAGTTGACTTCAAAGAGAAAAGCCCTTCTGTAGCTCTGCCTAGAAAATTCACTATTCGGTGCAGTTTTTAGATTCTGAGTTAGAAAAGAAGAGGATGCCAGCAGGTGGGAGTTAGCGGCAGAGAAGTAAAGTAGAGAGCAAATGGTTGGACAAGGAGCAAATGGTTGGGCGGAGAAGTAGAAACCTCCACTTGAAGTTTGCATCTACCACTCAGACATCAGCCCCCCACCCCTAGCCCCTGGCTCTCATTAGATGTGAAATGAGGCATTTTCTAGAGCCACTCCCTGCCTTGGTCACAGCATCACCAACTGTCCTGCATTCCATAAATTGCTTCCTATGGCACCAGGTAATTCGGCTTTCTTGGGAGTTTGATAGAGGGAATATATAAGAATATACATAATAATCAGAATAAGAGAGACTATGAATATGACTATATGACTATATATGAGATATATATGAAAGACTACATGTGATATATATATGAGATATATATGAAAGCCTATATGACTAAGAGAGACTATGACTAAGAGAGAATATAAGACTATGATGATGGTCAACATCGGCAAATGGCAGAAACGTACTTTTCATCTCACAAGCAAGATGTGCTAAAAGTATTTCTGTAAATCAATGTTTCAGAATTTAGAATATTTATCTTATAGGAAAAAGCTTATCAATAATGGTAATTTTTGAGACTCAGCTCCACATATGCATTTTACCTACAATCTAATGTTGTTTTACAATGGATATAACATGAGGAGTAGTACATGGAAATAGGATATGAGGACAAATTTGGCTTAATTCAAATTTTTTTTTAGAAATTACCTTAAGTCACAACTTCCTAAATGGTACATTTTTAAAGTTGTGGATTTCACTTTATGTCTAATAAAGTTCAGGAAATGAAGTTTAATAAATGAAGTCAATTAATTAAGGTCAAATACAGTTAATTCTGTTAAAAGACCAAAAAGAGTTAAGGGAGCCCCATTTCTCCCCTTTCTCAATCTTAGATATCATGTGATAGGAGAAAAGACAGCAAATTTCAGTTTGCCTTATCAGTGCTGAGACTCAACTAAATGAAAGTTATAGAGGTCCTTATGAGCTGACCTCAGATCAAAATAGGATTTAAATCATCATCTTTATCTAAAAACTTGGTCTGATCTGCCATCAACCTATTTGCCAATGAACTGGGATTGTTAGGAATTTGAAACTTGGCATGTCTATTCAGCAACAATCATCTCCTTTAATTTGTTTACTAATCTGTGTTAATTGCAGAACAATCAGAAAACAAAGATGTGCAGGAAAAAAAATCACATTTGATCCTGCCTCTGGAGAGCCTCTAAATCAACTTTTGATTTTTAATTCTAATTAGAGAATATGGTTACAGACCATTCGAAGCAGTATGAAAGCCAAACATAATCTATATTTGGTTTTGGAAATTCCCTTGGATTTGATTTTTGAAAAACAGGAAATCATTCATACATCAAATTACAATTATCTTCCTGCCTTGAGATAGTAATTATTTCATAATAAAGGACTTCTTTTCTAGCTTCTATGGGCTAGAATAAATACAACTTTTTGTCCCCATTATTAAGGCACACAAATTAGGTACAATTTCAATATGGTGATTTTCTCAATCCATCTTTTGCTTCCTACATTCATATTGATAGGTTGATACACCACCCCCCAAAAGGCACACATTCACACAGGTGCCCCACCATCTGGTGGTTAACTTAGCACTACTTATGACATATAAAAGGACCATGGAAATGTGATTGTGCTTTTGTTTTATATATATGTGTGTGTGTGTGTGTGTGTGTGTGTGTGTATACACATATATATGCATTTTACATATATATGTGTACACATATATGCATACACACACACACACACACACACAAACACATATTTGGAAGCAGGTTTTATCACTATCCCTTCCAAAATATTACTGCCATATTTTTAAAAATCTGATGTATTTAAGAAGGATGGTGTTAATAAAGCAAAAAATAACAAATTATCTCTATTTCTCTCTCATGTTGCTTTGGCTTCCCTTATCTTCTCCTTGCCATGTACATTTCTTTGCCCTGACTATCTTGTCTTTCTCTTCCTTCACTAGTACAAAGTCCCTTCCCTCAAATCCCTGTTCCTTCACTTACTCAATTCCATGGATTTCCTGACTTCTGCCTCTAATTTACCACCACCACTGAAATTTACTGTGAGTCTTCCCTGATCTTATCTCCTGTTAATCTCACAAAATAAACCAGTTTAGAAAACACTGGTTTGGATTCTGTTAGGGGAAGAATATTGTGAATTGGAAAGAGTGGGTTCTGAGATCAGACAGACTTGGATTGTAATCCCCAATCTTTTGTTAACTAATTCTGTGACTCAATTAATAGTTTAAGTGCACTGATCCTCAGATTCCTCGTCGATAACAACATGTACAGTGATGACCACCTTATACAGTGCTTGTTCTTTATGCTATTCATCAGAAAGTAGAACCAGAACCTTAAGGGAGCTACCTTGGACAGATGTTCCCTTTGACCCATTGTGGTCCCAGAACCTCAAGGTAGATTACTTGTCTTCCCATCTGCCAGTTGTCCTCATCCTCCTGCCATTCCCCACTTTCTCTGCTAGTCCTGCTATCTCCTCCCACAACTCTTGCTCTTGCTTCCTGTGAGCTGCCATCATCCCAGCCTGCAGCTCTCTGGTTTGATCTAGAACAGACAAAAGGACACTGGAGTCAAACACAGCAAGATCCAAATCTGGACCCTGCTGCTTACTAGCCATCTGACATTAGCAAGTTACTTAGCCCTTTGGAATTCCATTTTCCTCAACTCTAAAATGAAATCAATAACCCTCACCTCTCGAAATTGCTGTGAGAGATAAGGTGCATGGTACAGTGCCTGAAACACAGTAGGTACCAAATAACTGGGTGTCAGGTTACTTCTTACAATGCCCACCAGTTATTTTACCATTTGATTTAAATCCGTTATACCCTTGCTGACTTCCTGAAATAAATAAAAGGAACAAGTGCTCTTCCTGATGACAATGATCATGTCATAGTTTCTTATGTTAAGAGTCATGAAAACTCTGTGTGCAGACTTTTTGCACAAACACGAGCAAGTCCTATTAAATTGCTAAGCCTGTCTTTCCTAAAGCATGAGGACTAGCTACAAAGCAGAGTTCTTGGGGGTGAGATTGGTGTTAAAATCCAGAGTCCTAAGCCTTGCCCCAGACTTATTGGTTCAGAATTTTTGGCAGGGGCTGGGGAACCAGAGATCTGGAGTTTTTTTTGTTGTTTTTTTTTTGTTTGTTTTTTTAAGATGGTAGATTTTTTTTAAAAAAGATTTTATTTATTTATTTGACAGAGAGATTACAAGTAGGCAGAGAGGCAGACAGAGAGAGAGAGGAGGAAGCAGGCTCCCCGCTGAGCAGAGAGCCTGATGCGGGCCTCGATCCCAGGACCCTGAGATCATGACCTGAGCCGAAGGCAAAGGCTTAAACCACTGAGCCACCCAGGCGCCTGAGATCTGGAGTTTAACACATTTTTCCATGGATTTCAGTTTGCACTGAAATTTAAGAAATACTGCTAAGTGAAGGCCACTCACTGAGAGTGAGTAATGAATTTAATTTGAAAGGTTTCCAGTACACAAAATCATTCCCTAGCTGCATATGCAATTTCTTTGTTAAAAAAGATGTTATGAGGCCTAAAAATATGTGGGATCCTATAGCTAACAAGTCCCTGGTCAACATTGTTGTATTTATTTATAAAAATCTTGGTTAAAATGCAATTATGGGGTACTTGGAGGTACTTTTAACTCAAAGGCTGGATGCCTTTCATTCTTGTGCCCACCACCAACCCAATGGGCCAGTTTCCCTTGGTTCATGGTCCTCTCACATCACGAGTCCTTATGTTCACATATGCGTCAGGAACCACAGGATCATTTATTCATGCACAAGACTTCGTTTCTGAGGCTAGCCCCTGACCACAAAATCTCTCCTGTCTGCAAGTTAGACCATGAGATTACTGTCCACATATAAATGGTTTTATGGTTCACATTCCCACTCCCCTCAAAAAACTTAGTCAAGTTCACCCAGACAGAGCCTGTGCTTTCTTACGGGCCTCTTCCCCACATCCCAGGAGTGACAGTTTTCTAGAAAGTATTGCTGGCCCAAACAAGCTCACGAGTATTTGAGCATTTAGAGCATTCTTGTGTTGACCACTGGGGATCAGGGCCCTTCCTCTCACATAAAGCTGAGCCATCTCAGCCAGCCCCCATGAGAAGACAAAGGGGAAAGACAATATGTCTGAGTCAGTGTTACCCTGCCTCTCACAAGGCACCACCTGCTCACCGTTGCTGAACACAAGCTTTTCTTAATGTCCCCTCTGGGGATTTGTGAAAAGTTTGGTCTTTCGATCCTCATTAAGTGATACTCTAATCAAAATGATTTACATGACTGTATTATAAACCAGACAGTATGTGAGTTGTTGTTCTGACCCTAAATTTGGCTAGCTGTTCACCAATTCCATTTCATCATCTCCCTAGGCATAAGAATCAACTACATTCCCCAGCCATCCTTGCAGAGAGCTAAGGCTGGGAGCCTGAATTCTAGCCAATGGGAACTGAGCAGGAGGGATATATGCAACTTCCAGGACTGGGTCATAAAAACTTCCCATACCATACCCCCTAGGTACTTTCCCTTTCCAGGGCCTTCATATGTAGCAATGTTGGGAAACACTGAGTCCCCCAAAACACACTTCCAACTTAACTGCAAAAAAAAAAAAAAAAAAAAAAAAAAAAAAAGAGCTTTTTAAGGGTTATTACTGAGGGATGAGTTCAGCTTGAAAATAAAGATGATCCTTGGCATGAATTTAGAGAACATCTCATTGTCTTCAGGTGGGGAACATTCAGCCAATGTTCCCATTTTCTAGGTAAAAGAAAACCAGAGGAGATAGAGTGACATTTCCAAAATAACCAAACTCAGGTCCAAAATGACAAGGAAAGGAGCTAGCATTCAGACTTCAGTCTTGTGATCCTAAATCTAGTGTACTTTCTCAAAACCAATGTTGCCCTTTGAGCTCTTGATGAAAGCTCTTATAGCCACTTCTCAGAGAGAGCAAAATCAGGTCAACTTTGTTTGCCGTCAGGCAGATATAGTAGAGAGGATCCCTACTCGATTTCAGGGTCAATTCATAATTTGTATAGAGAACTCAAGAAGTTGGGAGTCTTCTGCCTCTCCCGAAAAATGGACAAGGCCCTACTTCAGATTCTGATGTACATTTTCAAGTACAATGTCATCTTCAAAATCATCTTCCCTGATTTGAGATCCTGAATTCCCAACTCCAATTCTCAAATCAAATCAAACTTGCTTCTGACTACACTCTGATTCCAAAGCTATTTCACTTCACTTAACCAAGTTTCCTGAGTTGAAATGACCAGTTTTTAAATCACTCTCCTCATGTGAGAGGTCAGAACAAATGTAGGCAACCAAGTTCATTTGGCTGAGAATGGGGAGTATGATAGTAGCTGTGTTTGTTTCCTAATTCTAGACCAAAAGAACGTCCCTCAATCTGTCACTAATTTTGTGCTTTCTATAAAACTTCTACTGGCAAAGGATTAGATGTTGGTTTGTTTTGTTTCATGAGCCTTTTTCTTTTAAGCCCAACAGACATTTGCTTTATGGGCTGCCCTGACTTCTCAGCTGACTGGAGGGCAATCCCTCCCATTGGACCGCCCAGTCTGCTTCTCAGCAAGAGAGTGGCCATGGTGACTTGGCACTATTAGCATAACAATCTACAGCTGAGGTTGCTGCATTCCCAGCCCTTGCAAGTGACCATGTATACAAGCATAAATATGCCCAGAGACAAGGGAAATATGTCCAATTATTTTATTGCATTATTTTACTGTGTACATCATGTCTCCCCAGGCATTGAAAATAGCCCAAGTAAAATGCAAATAAAGATAAATCCTGTGATCATCAAAACAAGGACCAAACCCAAAATATGCCTTTGGTTTGTGGTCAAATATGTTCGGGTAAAAGGCTTTTTTTTTTTTTCATCTTAAATCTGTTTCTTTTATGTTATATTTAAATTAATTACACATGGAAATATTTCTACAATGAGATATGGTGATGGTTTCCTGAGAACAAAGCTTAGTGGAAAATCCTAGATTTATTTGGGGACGTATTTGATGCAAAATTATGCCATCTTTTATTTAGTTACAAGCCTGAAGTCTTACAACAACAACAACAAAACATTGCATGTGTAATTCTCACTGTCAATCTTATTTTCCCTTGTTCAGAAAAGAAAGAAAGAAAAGGAGAGAAAGAAAAAGAAAGGAAATCATTACAGTAATGATATAAAGAAATTTAAGAAAATATTGTAAGATCCAGGAAACTGGCCTTACCAGTCAGTCTCCTTTTTTATTACTTAGCATTTATTAAGCCTCCTTAACTCATAATGTGTTATTTATAATATAAGAAAGAAATAAATAGTTTCACTTCTAAGTGGAATACAAGTGTCTACTTTATGCTGTGTAAATAAATTTCTAAAAGTATTGGGTCTCACTTTGAAATGTTGACTTGAGCCAGATATGAGGTGAACATTCATTTGGAATAGATAATTCAGTGTACCCCACAAAACTTGGCCCTCCCATAAAAGAACTTTAGAGAATCAGCCTGGACACTGAACAAATGGGAAATGGTCCAAGTATTTAACTGGTACATCTCCTTAATTACTATAAGCAATAAAGAAAAGACACTAAACACTTTAAATACAGTACACAGGCAATAAGGAAGGATTGAATAAATGCATGAAGGTATGAATTAATAAATAGTTGCATGCAAATAAATGGATTCTTGCAACTGGGTAGATCCAAGACTGGACTATTACCAAATGTGGTCATAGATGGCAAGAGGTCTGAGAAAATTTTCTACAAAGACCATACCTAGGGGAAGGAATTGAACTCTGAGAGACGGCATCCATACAGAGGTCTCATAAATCTAAATAAATTTCTTCTTACAAAGAATATGTATTATTTTGCCTTCCATTATTGCTCAGAATGACATGCTGGGGAAAATAAGTTTTCACAGAGCAAAGTAGAAGAAGACGTGCATTTCTGAAGAAGGGGTGAGATTTGGTGAGTGTCACCATCAGAAACATCCATGAGACCACAATGAGATACAACATTCCATACTCATTAGGATGGCTAGTATCACAAAATAAAATTTAAAAAAAAAAAAAGAAAAAAACAAACTAACAAGTACTGGCAAGGATGTGGAGAAATTGGAACATTGTGCATTGCTTGTGCATTGCTGTTAGGAATGTAAAAGGATGTAGCCACTGTACAAAGGGTACTGCAACTCCTTAAAAAAATTACACATAAAATTACCACACAATCCAGCAATTCCACTTCTGGGTATGAACCCAAAAGAAGTGAAAAGACTTGAACAGATATTTGTACATCCATGTCCATGGCTGCATCATTTACAATAGGCAAAGGTGAATGCAGCCCAAGTATCCATTGATAGGTGAATAAAGAAACTGTGGTATGTACATGCAGTGGAATATTATTATGCTTCAAAGGGAAGGAAAGTATCCTTCCCTTATTGAGACATACTCCAATGTGGATGAAACCTGAAGAGAATCTCCTAAATGCAATAGCCCAATCACAAAAGGACACATACTGTGTGATTTCACATCATGAAAAGTTTGAGGTACTAGGGGTAGTCAAATTCACAAGAGACAGAAAGGGGAAGGGTGAATTGTAGGAGCTGGGGGCAGAGGAGGGAGAAATGGTGAGCTAGTGTTTAATGGGTATGGAGCTTTATTTAGGAAAGATGAAGAAGCTCTAGAGATGGATGGTGGTAACAGTTGCACAAGAGTGTGAATATCGGGCGCCTAGGTAGCTCAGTGGGTTAAAGCCTCTGCCTTCGGCTCAGGTCATGATCTCAGGGTCCTGGGATCGAGGCCCACGTCGGACTCTCTGCTCCACAGAGAGCCTGCTTCCTCCTCTCTCTCTGCCTGCCTCTCGGCCTACTTGTGATCTCTCTCTATGTCAAATAAATAAATAAATAAAATCTTTAAAAAAAAAGTGTGAATATCTTTAATGTTACAAAAACCGTACACTCAAAAATGGTTAAGATCATAAATTCTGAGTTATGTATATTGTTATCATAATAGAATTACAGAGCTAAAACCAGGAGGGCAATAGTCTAATAGTGCAACCAAATACTACTCCAGAAAAATCCAAAAAGTAGGATTTGGTGACTTCTAAGTGTCTGTCCCCGCTGAATATTTCTAAATTTTCCTTTTGGGTTAATACTTTCTCTCTTTACCTATACTAACAGAAAAACTCTAAAACTCGAATGCCTTGTGTGCTGATCTTTAAGAAGGAAAATGAGAAACTGTCTTCAACTCTGAAGCAAGAAAGGGAAAGGTACAAAGTGCTGAAGGAATCCATACTCGCTAAATAACCACTAAGGAAAGGAAAACTAAGATCAGAGTACTGGGGAGAGTACTAAGAAAAAGTACTGGATTGCAATATGTTTTACATGATTTTTCAATCACCATCCAGGTACAGCCTACAAGAGACCAAAACTCAAATGATTAAGAAAAAATAGAGTCACGAGGAATGAAAAGAGCACTGAAGAAGCACAATATGAAACTAAGTGACCATAGCCCTACCATAGTTACCACAGACCCACCATAGTTATCACAGTCCAGATTATGGCATTCTCCTCCAGGGAATGACCCTTAGATGCGTTTGTGCTGATCTTCTCCACTGGGATTGAAATCCTTAGTAGTCAGAAAGCTTTTGGAAGAGGTTAGATTTCAATGGGCCTTTGAAAGGTGGTAAGTCTGGTATGGAGGTAAGAGAAAATTGGAATTCCAGAAAGAGAGAAAAACAAGTGTGCCTGGAGCACAAAAGCAGGAAAAATACAACCTGTATTTAGAGAATAGCAAATATAGTTCTTAGTTCTGTAGGATCAAGAATGTATGACTACAGGTCTTGTGGGAGCTTGGGGAAAATTGTAAAGGTCAAATTGCAAGCTTGAGGGACTGCATATGATATTCCATAGAATGGGAGATGACTGAAGGCTTTTGAGTAGAAAACCAACTTGGTCAGCCATATGTTTGGAAAGGATTATGGATTTGCAAGAGGGAAGGACTGCAGTGAAAGAGCACAGTGAGGAGGATATAGCAAACAGCCAGAAGAAACATCACACAGGACTCAATTAAGGCAGGAGCTGTAGAGATGGGGATGTATAGAAGAGAGTTGTGCAGTTGTCTTCTGATTGGTTTTGGAACTTTAAGAAACAGAAATACATTGAGCATGACCACCTGGTAAAATGAGATATAAAACATCTAAGAGGAAAAGTCTGGAATGGTATTTCTTTTTTCTGATGTGACCATCTCATCCTCAGGAAATCACCTCAGTGTACCCACCCCCCAACACTGGTCTTCTGCTGCCTTTTTTTTTTTTCATGTCATATTGTTTCTGCACTGATATTACCTAAACACTCAACAGTTTATCAGCACTGTTTTTCTAGAACACAACCGATTCACACTGCTCAGAAATAGCTGTGGTCCCTTGCTTTAGTCCTGAAAACATGAATGCTGCCATGAGCCAGGACAGTGTTGGTGGTGCTAAAAGGGAATGGCACAAGATTTTTTTTAAAAGATTTTATTTATTTATTTGACAGAGAGAGATCACAAGTAGGCAGAGAGGGGGAAGCAGGCTCCCCGCGGAGCAGGGAGCCCAATTCGGGGCTCAATCCCAGGACCCTGAGATCATGACCTGAGCTGAAGGCAAAGGCTTAACCCACTGAGGCACCCAGGCACCCATGGTGCAAGATTGACAGGAAATGGAAGCAGGTCACCTACAGGATAGAAGCTTGGTGAAAAGAGTTCTAATAAGTGGGTCAGAAGGATCCTATTTGGCTTCCTTCCCTGAACCTCATTTTCCTCATCTGTAAAAACTTACTGTCTTCACCTCAGAGGTAATTCCAAGCAAGACTTTTGTTCAAGTGTTCCATAAAATTAAAAATGAAAAAGACTTGTAAGTGGTTATTTTCACTGTTATAAGAGGAGGTCATGAAGGTTTCTGAAAGGTCTCCATGTGGAAGAGGCCTGAGGATTTTCATATCCTCTTAGAAGGCACAGGTAAGATCAGAGGCTTTGAAGCCAATACTGGAACGTTAGCATGTCAAGACTGCTCTGAAGATGGTGGGGTTCTAGGCTACAGTTAGTGGTCTGATGTGGATCTAGTAAAGCATGGCAGACTCTAAGCTGGTGGGACTGAAGCACTAAATGGGGAAGTGGACTATGTGTTTCTTAGCTTCCCCTCCATTGTATAATTCTAAGAAATATTTCTCTCTTGTGGTGACTGAGCAATGCTATATATCATTCATTCATTTATTCATTCATTCATTTTAGAAAGATCACAAAGGGGGTGGTGCAGAGGGACAGGGAGAGACTCTTAAGCCAACTCCCTGCTGAGCACAAAGCCCAAGATGGAGCTCAATCTCAGGACACTGAGATCAGGACCTGAGCTAAAACCAAGAGTGAGACCTTTAACCAACTGGGCCATCCAGGCACCCCTCTAGATGTCACTTTAAAATGGGAAGCCACACAGATTTCAAACTGGAAAGTAATGTTAAATAGTTCTTTTCTTTTCTTTGTTTTAATATTTTATTTATTTACTTGAGAGAGAGACAGCCAGAGGGAGAGAGAGAGAATGAGCAGGAGTGGAGAGGCAGAGGCAGAGGCAAAAGCAGACTCCCAGCCTAGCAGGGAGTAGTTATTTTCTTAATAGTAAAACAACAACAACAACAACAAAACAAAACAAAAATTCTCCATGAGAAGCTAAAAGAAGAGTTGAGTCTAGTGTCCTGGTGGTTCTTCAATCGAAGAACACGAATGCCAATAACTTCCCGATGAATGAGAGGATAAATGAAGAAACTGGAGATCATTTCTCCCACCCGCTTCTAAGATAATTTTCCTTAGGGAGTGCTATGATTTGTATGCTATATTCTAGTTTTAAAAGCATCATGAGGTACAGTAGATAAAAGCCTGGCTTCAGAATCTTCAGTGTTGTTCACTGGATATAAGAGGTCCTAAGCAAGTTCCTGAAACTCTTTAGGGACAAGCTTGGTCCACTGTAGAAACCAGCTTATAATGCATAACCTATAGGCCTATTGTAAGTTTGGGAAGGCAGGGAAGTGTCCAGATTTGAGTCTTAATAGTATTCACATATAGTTTGCCATGTCTAGCAAACAGCTGGCCAAACCTTCCATAAGTGCACAGGAGTGGAGTCTGAGGAGCATCCCATGAAAGAATCCAAGCTCAGTTCACTGCTAGGTTCAAATGCACAAGGATACATCTGGTGACCTGGGGATGCTTGTACAGTTGAAATTTCTTTGCAGAAAAGCCAAAACTATTTCTTGAGAAAAAAAAAAGACGCATGCCAAATGAAAATGGAACAAGTAATTGAAACAGCCAAACAATAACAAAATATATAAATAAACAAGATTAGTTAATACATCTATCACCTCACAAAATTACCATTGTATTTGTATGAGATGGGAACATTTAAGATCTACTGTCCTAGCAACTTTCAGGCATACAGTATAGTATTGTTAAACGTAGTCACTATGCTATACACTCAATCCCTAGAACTTATTCATTGTATAGCTGCACATTTGCACCCTTTGACCAGCATCTCCCCATTTCCTCCACCTCCTAGTCTCTGGCACCCACTCAATTTATGTAATGTTGTATGTCAATTATATTTCAGTAAAGCTGGAAAAATACATACAGACATACATGAAACAAAACCAAAACCTCAGTTTACATAATGGAGGAATAAAATGGGATGCCACAACAATCTATTTGTAGCAGCAAAATTATGAGCATCTTGAGGGGGAAAGTCACTCTGAGCATAGTGATCTCCAGTTTCTTCATTTATCCTCTCATTCATCGGGTAGTTATTGGCATTCATGTTCTTCGACTGAAGAACCACCAGGACACTAGACTCAACTCTTCTTTTAGCTTCTCGTGGAGAAATTTTGTTTTGTTTTTGTTGTTGTTGTTGTTGTTTTACTATTAACAAAATAACTACTCCCTGCTAGGCTGGGAGTCTGCTTTTGCCTCTGCTTCTGCCTCTCTGCCCCTACTCAGAGTCACTAATGGAGCAGAGGATTATGAACTGACCCAATAACAAAGCCTTAGTCTTCTGAATGATGTCTGATATTCATACTTTCACCTGACTCAACAAGAAGCATGGTGGGGGGATTAAAAACTGAAATAACAATTTATTTTAAAAGCCTACCCTATATCTGGCAGAACAGTCATGCTCTGTGATATTTTCAACACTATGCAACTAACAAAGAAGAAATATTTTATTCCACTTTGCCATGGATGACTATGTAGCTTTGTCATCAGAGGACTTGGACTAATCAGTTGGAAGCTTCTAAGGGAAGGGTACCTGAGGGCACATTCAGTGGGGCAGAGACGTTCCCTAGCAGATGCACAGCGAGTGGATGTCCAACAGAGAGCATGGTATCCAAAGGGGGTACCCAGCAGGAGTAGACAGAGCCTGGTGAAGGAGTGGAGTGCCAGGAAGGGCACTTTGACCACAGTAGAATAGGGCAATGTCCGGTAAGAGTGAAGGAGTCTGTTCAATGAACATGTTCTCTCAAACCCTCAATCAGTAAGAGAATCAGTATTTAGAAGCAAAAAAGAAAGTCACATATCAGAGATGAAAAGCCACAAAATGTTCACTAATCATTTCTTGAAGAATTTTCAGACTTTTACTAATGTACACAGAAGTTATACGGAACTAGATGTCCTTTCATAATTCAATGTTCCAAAGGAAGTTGGCCTGGTTACTCAGAATTGACAGAACTAGATACCAACATGCTAAGAAACCCTAGGGTTTTCAGTTCTTATGTTCCATGTGACCTTCAAGTTTCAGATTTATGTGAACTTTAATGAATTCATGAGTTTCATTTTTAAGTCACTGTGATTTTCATGGCTTTCTTACAAAGATGTTAACCACAGATCACCCAGGGCTTATTTCAATCACACCCCACTCTGGAACCCAAAGAAACGAGGGAAGTTTGTAGAATTGTATTTTAATGGATTTATATTTTTGCCTATAGACATGAAATGGGCTGGGAGAAAGTAGTCAAGTTCATGATTATGTGACAATGGTTTTAAGAAACTCTAGCTCTTATTACAGTCATGTAGGAGATTTATGCATTGATAAAACTTGTTAATCAAAAACATACTTTAATTTAGTATTTAGTGTGAGAATTTGCAAATAAGATCCGGGTGTGTTTATGTGAGTCAGATACCATGGTAACCGGACTGTGAAATAAACCTGCTTAGGTGATGTGTAAGGGGAGGCCAAAACAACTGGTTGACTCAAATATTCCAACTTATAGACAAGAGATTGGAGGGGTAAAAGCTATCAATTTATTGCTAAATTTAGCTCGCCAATTTGATCAAAGAGATTTTTTTTTTTGGATACAGCCTTTGAATTATGAAATTTCTTGTAAGAAAAAATAACATAGTATTTTAGTAGACTATAATATTGTAGCATAGTAGAATTCTACAATAAAATACTAAACTTCTTGGGTACCCAGAGAATTGCCTACAATGCAGACACAATTTTGAAACAGAAAATGTAAAATGCATAGCAATTTCCAGGAATAGCACCAACAATTTCAGCAATTCCTAGAGAAGTAAACTAAACGGAAAGACTTACAAAGATTATTTAGGTAAAATCTGGAAACGATTCTGTAGCAGTCTTTGATTAAAATACCATTCCATAGCATAGACCCAAGAGGAGAAGGCATTTTTCTACTACCAGATATCTCTCCTAGTCCTATTTTGGAGATTTAATGAATGGGAAAAGGTATCCACTAGAGCAAATGAAACTCCTTTACACTAACTCTTCATTCATTTGAAAGGGGATTCCACTCCTTGGATAGTACGTGGTCCCTGCTGTATTGGATAACCGTGGACAACCTTCCTTTGGCATATTTACCCATGTCTGCTAGTTGACCTGCATGCTTAATAGTTTGTGTTTGTTCCCAAAACTAAGCAAGTTTTAAGATGAAATATGAAGGCAATAAAAGAAGAATTGTCATTTCCCTGAAAACGAAGTTGAATTCTTAGTAAAAACCCAGTAAAAATGAGTTACTAAAAAAAAAATGCTGTCACATTAAGTGTGAGGAAAAGAAATTGTAAGCTTTCCTCTTTAAAACTGCACAGCAGTATCTTTAAAAGTATCTTTAAATTCCCATGAATCTTTAAATAAGCCAAATGTGAAAAATATATGTAATGGACTATTGGAATATTTACACAATAAATATAACAGAGCATCCTAACTGATGATGCCAAACTCCAATTATTGTAATAAAAGAAGTTTGATTAATACTAAGAACTCAAAGTATATTGATTGATTGACCAAAACTCTCCATATATATATTTCACAGTAAAATAAAATGTGTAAGATATGTGTGTGGATATATATATATAATTATATAATATATTAAAATATTATGTAATTATATAATTATATAACTACATAATATTTTATTATATAATGTATACACACACATATATGTATTAATGTATGAATAATATTGTCTGATTACCTGTTTTCTTTTTAGAGAGGGAAAAGGGTTTAATGAGGTGCAATAAAAAATGGAGGCTCTTATTGCTAGGATAAATGAGGCAGAAGACAGACTTAATGATTTAGAAGACAAAATGTCAGAGAATAAAGAAGAGGAGGAAAAGAGAGACAAACAACAACTGGACCATGAGGGGAGAATTCGAGAGATAAGTGATACCATAAGACAAAACAATATTAGAATAATTGGGATCCCAGAAGAGGAAGACAGAGAGAGAGGGCCAGAAGGTATATTGGAGCAAATTATAATAAAGAATTTCCATAATTTGGCAAAGGGAACAAGCATTGAAATCCAGGAGGCACAGAGANAATTATAATAAAGAATTTCCATAATTTGGCAAAGGGAACAAGCATTGAAATCCAGGAGGCACAGAGAACCCCGCTCAAGATCAATAAAAATAGGTCCACACCCCGTCATCTAATAGTAAAAGTTACAATTCTTAGTGACAAAGAGAAAATCCTGAAAGCAGCTCGGGACAAGAGGTCTATAACATACACTGGTAGAAATATTAGACTGAGAGCAGACCTATCCACAGAGACCTGGCAGGCCAGAAAGAACAGGCATGATATATTCAGACCACTAAACGAGAAAAATATGCAGCCAAGAATACTATATCCAGCTAGACTGTTATTGAAAATAGAAGGAGAGATAAAAAGCTTCCAGGACAAACAAAAACTGAAGGAATTTGCAAATACCAAGCCAGCCGTACAGGAAATATTGAAAGGGGTCCTCTAAACAAAGAGAACCTAAAAGAAACTAGACCAGAATGGAAGAAACACAATATACAGTAACAGTCACCTTACAGGCAATACAATGGCTCTAAATTCATATCTCTCAATAGTTACTCTGAATGTAAATGGACTAAATGCCCCAACTAAAAGAAACAGGGTATCAGAATGGATAAAAA
>LNAC01000745.1:172920-412496 GCA_002007465.1 Ailurus styani
ACAACTGACAGAATGGGAGAAGATATTTGCAAACGACATATCAGATAAAGGGCTTGTATCCAAAATCTCTAAAGACCTTCTCAAACTCAACACCCATAAAACAAATCACCCAGTCAAGAAATGGGAAGAAGACATGAACAGACATTTCCCCAAAGAAGACATCCAAATAGTCAACAGACACATGAGAAAGTGCTCAACATCACTTGGCATCAGGGAAATACAAATCAAAACCACAGTGAGATACCACCTCACACCAGTCAGAATGGCTAAAATCAACAAGTCAGGAAATGACAGATGTTGGCGAGGATGCGGAGAAAGGGGAACCCTCCTACACTGTTGGTGGGAGTGCAAGTTGGTGCAGCCACTCTGGAAAACACTATGGAGGTTCCTCAAAAACTTGAAAATAGAACTACCCTATGACCCAGCAATTGCACTACTGGGCATTTACCCTAAAGATACAAAAGTAGTGATTCTCAGGGGCACATGCACCCAAATGTTTATAGCAGCAATGTCCACAATAGCCAAACTATGGAAAGAACCTAGATGTCCATCAACAGATGAATGGATAAAGAAGAAGTGGAATATATATCCAATGGAATACTTTCCAGCTATCAAAAGAAACGAAATCTTGCCATTTGCAACAACATGGATGGAACTAGAGGGTATTATGCTGAGTGAAATAAGTCAATCAGAGAAAGACAATTATCATATGATCTCTCTGATATGAGGACCTTGAGGGGTAGGGTGGGGGGTTGTCAGGGGTAGGGAGGGAAAAATAATGAAACAAGATGGGATGGGGAAGGAGACACAGCATAAGAGATTCCTAATCTCACAAAACAAACTGAGGGTTACTGGGGGGTGGGAGGGTAGGGATAGGGTGGATGGGTTATGGACATTGGGGAGGGTTTGTGCTTTGGTGAATGCTGTGAAAGGTGTAAGCCTGATGATTCACAGACCTGTACCCCTAGGGCAAATAAAAAAAAATAATAAAATAATAAAGTATTATGAATGTTAATGAGTAACTACAGAAAAGCTATATATGTACTACAGAGAATATACTGTTAAACTATAAAAACTGAAATTTAATAACAATAAGCAATATTAAAAGGCAGAAAATTATAGGAAAATAAATTAAAAATTAAAATCAAACTTTATTATTTCTTCTGTTTATAGAGCTGCTTCAGTGTTATCTCTACTTGAAAAACAATTCTGTTTGGTATCTCAGCTTTAAATATGTATGTATACCTACATACTCATATTTATAATGATTGTAATGTTTGATTATAATATTTATAACATGCATATATAGAGTATATAACATATATTATATATTACATATATAACATGTAGCATATATTTATAATATATAACATATTATAATAATATTTATAACATATAAATGATTATTATAATATTTATAACACACACACCAAAAAAACCCAAAAATACCATAATGAATTGACCTAGTTTATTTTTTCTTCTTCCAAAATATCTTCCTGTGGTCTGAAATCAAAGATGGAGAGTTTCAATCAGAGAAACCCAAACTCTAAAATTCTGGAGTTATGACATATTTGAAAGTACTTACTTCTTAAGAGGTTTTCCTTTTTTCACACAACATAAGTGAATAAATTTTAAAAAGAACCATACCTAAAATACCAAAATGGAAATAAATATCATCAAGCAATCTTTGATAACAAATCATATGTTATAAATCATATGTTAATCAGGAAATTTCTATTGTTTGTAGATGTTCCAGCTTATAGCATGCCAGTGTTCCTAGAGAAAATATTTTGAAAGTCCTATAAAATACAAAACATCTGTTTGTAGGCATCAGAGCATTACTGACAGAAAAAATTGAGGGACCCAGAGAGTAGAGAGAAGGAAAAATAATTGAAGTTAACTCAATTTACTTATTTCTGTTATATCCTAGGACATTTACAGAGCCTTAGCATGAGGAGATGGGCTGGACAGGAAGACAAGATGTAGTTGATAAGAGATGGAGAGTATTTTCAGGCAATGTCATCAGCTCAATGAAGACAAAACTTGAAGTTCGAAGCTGCCAAGGCAGCCAAGTATTGAGGGAACAAGATCCAAGAGAGAACTGAGGTAAAAAAGACTTAAACCCAAACTTGGAACTCATTTTATTCTTGAGTCATTTTCTGATTAACCTGAGAGAAGCAAAATACCAAGAAGCATAACGTGAAAATGATTGAAAGGCATATGAGAATTTTGGTCATCCCTTTATGCTCGGAAGCAAAAGTTAGAGTTCATGACCTGCAAAGTCAGATAGATCTTAGGAAGCTCCAGACTGTGGATTAAAACCACTGAAGGTGGATGAGTGGAAGAAAACCAGAAGTAGAGCAAGGCTTACATAAAGACTGCACACTAAACTGAGTCAGCACAGTCTGCAACTAAGTTGAGTTGATCCAACCTTCTGCTGCATTCCAAAGGATAGGATGATTCCATTCTGGAGGAAGATAACTTAGTTCAAAGCCTCTACAGTTTTTTCATCGCAGTGTCTAATGTTTAATCAAAATAACCAGGCACACCAAACAACAAAACTAAAAGAAAAGAGAGACAATTCAAACAAACTCAAAGGAAAAGTAGTTACTGATACATACTTCACAATAATGTATATGTTTCAGAAAACAGAAAATAAAGTGGGCTACCTCAAAAGAGAACTTTAGCATATGAAAAACACTTATGTGGATGTTGAAGAAATAAAAAACACTGTAACAACAATTAAGAACTCAGTACATGGTTATAAAAGCAAACTGATCACAGTCAAAAAAAGGTTTAGTGAGATCAAGAAAGTCAGTAAATATTTACTATCCAGATTGAAGCCTGGAAACAAAATGTATGGTAATTATAGAATTAACTTGTGAAAACTACCATAATAATAGAACATAACAACTTATTCTCCTCACTGTTGCCTACAATCACTCTGCTAGCAGCTCTGTACCAACCAGTTCTTCTGTCTGTTGTGTGAAAGCCAACAAGCCACCTCCTATATCACTTTGCTTATTTGTGTCATTATTTAGATGGTGCTTGTCAGTGACAGTAACTGAATACATCACCAGCTTAGAAGAGCAAGTTAAAGAAATTAAAGAGATTATTGACTAGCCAGAGACAAAATGAAAATTGGTTGGTGCAGACAGAGACTTGAACTATGGGTTTCTAAGGTTAAATGTTTCTTAAATAAGCTTTGGCTGCAGCACTGAAAAGTTAATCAGAATCATTTTACACTTTGCAATCAATAGCTCTTCCTAGTCAGACTGAGTATTAAAAAAAGGGAAGGGGAAGGCTCTGAAATTCATCCAGGTTAAATAAAACAAGCTTGAAGTACTGAATAGGATTTTTCCTATTAAAATGGAATGTTACCACATTATAAAGGACTTCTGCTTCTCACCTGACATTCTACTTACTGATATTTTAAAGTGAGTATTAAAAAAACTGTATTAAGTAAGGAAAACTTCCTCAGACTACTTTTTTTTCTTCTTCCATGGTACTCATCTTCACTCCAGATATCCAAGAGTCTTCCTTCCTCCTTTTTGTCTCCAAAGTCTCTCTCTCTCTCTCTCTCTCTCTCTCTCTCTCTCTCTCTCTCTCTTTTTTAAAGATTTTATTTATTTGACAGAGAGAGACACAGCGAGAGAGGGAACACAAGCAGGGAAAGTGGGAGAGGGAGAAGCAGGCTTCCTGCAGAACAGGAGCTGGACATGGGGCTCTATCCCAGGGACCTGGGATCATGACCTGAGCAGACACCTAATGACTGAGCCACCCAGACACACCTCCATAGGCTCTTGAAACGAACTCAAAGACATTTATACCTCAAGAAGGATGCATTTATGCTGTTGAAGTCAGGTGCCCCATCATATATCTTATTTTTTCCCTCAGTGAAAATAGCTGCCAGTGGCTCTTTGTGTAGACAGAAATAAAGGGTCACCTTGGAGAATGTTGTTAGTGCCATTTGACAAAGGGAAAATACACAAGACAGGCCAAGCTCTGGGAAAGCAATGGCAGTACCAAAGTATTCACTGTTGAATAAAGGCATCTGAGGAAGTGAAGGAAAATTTTGTCAGAGGAAGTCAGGGGTGTTTCCAGGAGAAAAGAGTGTAATAGGCAACAAATCTCTTTCCCTAAATTTTGGAGTTAAAGAGATAAGGGAGAACGGACACAGCTTGATAATTCCCCAGTGGAAAGGAATGGAGTCTCCAAAATAAAGTTACTCTGTAAAATTACATTTATTGAGAAATATGGTACCAGAGACCTTCTCTCTGATCATTGCTGCAAGCAGAACAGCCCACATCTGCTACAGGAAGCTACGCAGCAGTGACCAGGAGAGAGGAGCCAACTCCAGATACATCTAACTTCGGGGGCCAGCTCTACCATGGTGGACCAGGCACATTCACAGAGCCTCTGCTTCGTGATCTAGAAATTGCAACTGCCCCTTCTGCTTGCTGCATTGCTGCACTCTGCTACCTGCTAGAGAAGAGCCTGGCTTCCCTGCCACCTATTTAGTGGCTTCTTCCCAAGGCAGGAGCATGCCCAGTTATGTCTGCTCAACATCAAGGAGGCCTAGTAATGAGGAGGCACAATAGGAGATGAAAAAAGGGAAACAAATAAGAGCCAGATCTTCTATGGCCTTAAAGTTAATTTATGGATTTTTTGCTTTTATTTTGAGTGACATAAGAAGCCACTGGCAATTTTATGCATAGAAATAATATCATCTGACTTACACTTTAATGGGATTATTTTACCAGCTGTGCTGAGGATAAATGACAAAGGAGAATAGTAGAAACAGAAATAGCAGTTTAGAAGGTAATGCATTAAAAGAGGTAAAACAGGATGATAGTTTGGAATAAGGTACTGACAGGGAAGATGCTAAAACCAATATTCATTTTTTTAATGACTATAGTTTTTTAGTATATTATGGTATCTGCTCCTCATGTTTAGATTTCTGATACATTTTTTTCCAGATGAACTTAAGTATCAGAATATTTCATACACACAAATGTCATATCTGATCTTTAATTAAAATTTCCTTGAATTTGATTAGTTCTTGGAAAACATACATCTTTACTCTAGTGAGGCATTTTATTCAAGAAAAATATTATATCAATTTGTGTTAATAAATTTTTATTATTTAAAACAAGTTTGTGCATTCTATTTGAGTATATTTATACCCTAAATGTCTTGATTATTTTATATTGGTTATATATCCAACTCATTAGATTTTAAGTTTTAGTATTGAATCTCAAGGTAAATATTGATTAATTGAAAATAATGATAGCTTCAACTGTTTTTTTTTTACAACATCAATATGACCCTCAAATGAATAACAGACAAAGAATTCAAGGAAAGCATAATAAATATATTCAAGAAAAAAAACTTTTAAAAGCTTTCTTAATGGTTGAAAGGATGGGGAATATAGGCAGAGAATTCAAAACTGTTATAAACAACAAAATGAAGTCTAGAATCAGAACATGTAATGCAAAAATGAAAAATCTGCATGTTGGGTATAGCAGAGGAATGGATCACTGAACTAAAAGCAACAAAAATTAGGGGACACCTGGATGGTTTAGTCAGTTAAGCATCAGACTCTTGATTTCAGCTCAGGTTCTAATCTCAGGGTCATGAGATAGAGTCCTGCCTTGAGCCCCGTGTCCAGCTTTGTGCTCCGTGGGGAGTCTACTTGAGATTCTCTCTCTTTCTGCCTCTCCCACTCATGTGCTCTTGCTCTCTATCTATAAAATAAGTAAATAAATCTCTTTAAAAAAAACAAAGGAACAAGAATTATCCAATCTAAAGAAAAGAGAAAAAATAATGGAAAAGAATGAACAGAACTTTGGTATTCTATCAATTAATATCAAGCAATGCAATACATGAGTAATTAAAGCCCAAAAAGAGAAAATTAAAACATGGAGAAAAAACAAATATTGGAAGAAATAATCATTAAGAAATGCTCAAAGTTTGTTCCAAAAATATAAAAAAGGTTCAAGAATCTCAAATATCCCAAGGTAGAATAAATACAAAGAAAACCACACTGCATAATTCCAAATTTGTGACATTCTATAATAGGCAAAACTGTGGAGACAGTAAAAGGATCAGTTGTTGTTTTGTGTTCAGGGAAGGGGGAGGTGAACAGGCAGAGCATAGAGGGTTTTAGGGCAGTGAAACTATTCTGGTAGGATGCTACAATGGAGGATACATGTCACTACACATTTGTCAAAACCCATATAATATAAACATCAAGAGTGAACTCTAATGTAAACTAGGGACTATGGATGATAATGATGTGTCAGCGTAGCTTCATCTTTTATAACAAATGTACTGCTATGGTGCAAGATGTTGATAGTGGGGGCAACTGTGTATATGTGAGGGCAGGGTGTATATCAGAAATTCTGTACTTTCCATTCCAATTTTGCTGTGAACTGAAGATTGCTCTTAAAAAAAACCACACAAAATGTCAAACTTTGTGTCTTTATCCTATGAAAGTATCAATAAAAAATTAAAGCAAAGTTATTTTCAGGTAGATGAAACTTAAGAGAATTCACTATCAACAGATTTGGTTCAAAAAAAACCACAAAAAACAAAAAAACCAAAACAAACAAACAAACAAACAAAAACAACAAACCATAGAAAGCTCTTAAGGTTAAAGAAAAATAATACCAGACAGAAACTAGGGTCTACAGGAAGAGATCAAGAAATATGGATATAGTAAATGTATGGATAGATATAACAGGCTCTTTTTTTTCATTCTATGAATATTTTTAAACAACATATGATGACAATAACACAGTGAAAAGAGAAGGGAAATGGGACTAACCTGCTGTAAGTTTCTTCTATTTTATTTTATTTTTTTAAGATTTTATTTATTTATTTGACAGAGAGAGAAAGAGAGCACAGGAGGGGAGAAGCATGCAGACAGAGGGAGAAGCAGGCCTGCTGAGCAGGAAGCCCCATGCGGGGCTCAATCCCAGGACCCTGGGATCATGACCTGATCCGAAGGAAGACACTTAATGACTGAGCCGCCCAGGTGCCCCAGTTTCTTATATTTTTAAATGAAGAAGTGCAACATTAACTCCAAATTGATTTTTGGAGTTACAAATGCATATTACGATTCCTAGAAAGCACTGGAAACAGAAGGCAAAATGATAAAAATTTAAAAGCAAGCAGGGCAAATAGGAATCAAACAACAAAATGATACATTGGTATCCATTCATATCAATAATTATGTTAAATATACATTGTCTAAACATTTAAATTAAGAAGCAAAGTTTGTCAGAATAGATAAAATAAATATGACCTAACTACATATCACCCATAAGAGACACACTATGTTTATGAAAAACAGAGATAAATGGATGGAAAAATATGCCATGCCAAGAATAAGTAAGCTGGAGAGGCAATATTAATGTCAGATCATACAGAAGACTTCAAGACAAAGGGCAAACCAAAGACCCAGAGGGATATTTTCATTACTATAAAAGATCAATTCGTGAGGAAAACACAGTAATTATAATCCATACGTGTTTAATAACAGAATTTCATAACATATGAAGCAAAAATTGACAAATTGAAGAGAAAAACAGAAAAATCACAATTATAGTTGGAGATATCAGCACCCCTTCTTAGTACTGATAAAATGAAACAGAACAACTGGAAAATACATAGAAAACCTGACCCAAACTATCAGCCACCTTGATTAATTTATGAAATAAGACTCCTGGGAACTGAAGAATATTCATTCTTTTTCAGTACAAATGAAATAAATGCTAGGCCATAAACAAGATTCTGTAAATTCCCAAATATTAAAGCCTTATGGAGTAGGTTAATGGACAAGAACAGAATGTTATTCATTCATTCATTCCATTCATTTATTTATTTATTGGCTCCATGCCCAGCATGGAGCCCAGCGCAGGGCTTGAACTCACAACCCTGAGATTAGTACCTGAGCTGAGTTCAAGAGTCAGATGCTTAACTAACTGAGCCACACAGGTGTCTCAATAACAGAGTTACTTAATTTGGAATCAAAAGAATAAAAAAAAAAAAAGAATAAGTTATCTAGAAAGGCCCTAATACAGGGAAGTTAAAATCATACTCAGGGGTTAAAGGAATTTTAAAAACTAAGAAATATTTCTAATTGAATGATAAACATATCAAAATTCATACATTCTTAGTGTAGATTGTCAATTAGTAAATACAGAGGGAATGACGGAGTTAGAAATATCATCTAAGGCTAGCATGGATTAGAGACATATATGACAGATAAATGTAATGCATGTTCATGAATTCTACTTTGGATTACTGTTAAATTTTCAAATTTCAATTAAAAAGTGAAGATTGGGAATTGAAATTCATCAGATGCATTTCCATCAGTGGAGGCAGTCACTTAATTTCTTTCTAATTTGATTTGTTAATATAGTAACCAATTTTTATGTTATGATTGTTATGCTGTTGAAGCAATCTTTGCATTCCTGACATAAAAATGTATCATTCAATTAACACATTGTTGGTTTCAACTTACTAATATTATATTCAGGATGTTTACTTCAATTTTTAAGCAAGGTTGGCCTATGATTAAATTATAGGTAAAATTCAGGTCCATTTACTGTAGTGGAATTAAGCTAGGGTGGCAGAATGATTTAACAAAAGGCTTCCACTTTCACCGCTCCAGAAAAATTTATTAATATGGAAAATGATTCACTTCTTAAAAAATTAGAAGACTTTTTAGTAAAATTAGAGCACCAGAGCCTGGTGCCTCCTTAGAAATGACTTCTGCAATTTTGGTTTATGCTATAGTTGTACTTTTTTTTTTTTTAAGATTTTATTTATTTGTCAGAAAGAGAGAGAGCACAAGCAGGGGAAGCAGCAGGCAGAGAGAGAAGCAGGCTCCCTGATGAGCAAGGATCCTGATGTGGGACCCAATCCCAGGACCCTGGGATTATGACCTGAGCCCAAGGGAGATGCTTAACTGAGACATCCAGATGTCCCCCTCTAGTTGTTCTATGCACATGTGCAAGTTGTTCTATATATTGTCAAAACTAATTTTGTTATTTAATAATTTAATACTTTATCCATTTCATCCAATTTTTCATAATTTTTATGCAAAAATATACATAATACTTTCTTTAAACTTTTATACCTTTTATAGGTATAATTCTTTTGTTTTGTAATACTGCTTTTGTACTTCCTTGGGTTTTTTTTTAGTATATTTGTTAATGTTTTTTATATTTTATTCATCTTTTAAAATAGCATTCAGTTCTGTTTATCAAATTTTTAGTTTAAATTTCACTAATTTCTTATTTTAATTTAGTTTAAATTTCACTAATTTCTTATTTTACTCTAGCAATTGTTTTCCCATGCTTTGGATTTATTTTCCCCTAATTTCTTGAGTTGAACGATTAAAACATTTTCTCTAAGATTTCTCTTTTTCTAACATAACAATTTCATGATTTCTAGTAAAAGAATTTCCTTGAATAACTTTGGCCACAACACACATTTATTATTATATAGCACCCTTTTTGACCTAGTAGTTAACTGAAAGATTGGCTTTTATTTTCCATGTGGATAGGTTTTATTTTGCTACCTTGTCATGAAAACATTCTAAATTTCAGAACCAATTTCTCTACTTTTTTAGCTATTTTTCAAAGTTTTTTTTAACATTTTATGCTAAGTACTGGGATAATTCTCTGGCTTAATATTTCTGTTCAAACAACCCATCCTTGTCCATTCTGCTACCAAATGTGTCAACTGAGCTTTTGTTTGTACCATGATGATGCTGTTTAGATTTTAAGTGCCCCTTTCTCATAAAAAAAACAAACAAACCTGTTCTTTCTTACAGAATGAAATATTCCTTCTTTTTCATCTGAGTATATTAGTTAATTTATTTTACATTTCTTTTACTATCGTCACTGTATTGATCATGAACACTTCTATGGTTTGGTGCTTCTTTAAAACAATGTTCATTTTCCTTAAATATTAGTAATTTGTGTGTGTGTGTGTGTGTATGCGTGTGTCTTTGCTCATTTTGAGTCTGATATTCCATTTTTACCTATTGATAGAGGGCTATGTGTGTGTCTATATGTTATTCATATATTTGATGTATTCTCCAGCTGGTGTTAGGGGTGTTAGGGTTTATTCAAATAGTCACACCTGTTTGACTTCTTCACTCAATTATTCTTTGAATTACCTAATCCACTAATGAAATCTTCTTGTTTTCCATAGTCATTTATTATTTTATCACAAATTTCAGAGATTTCTGTGGGGATGAGTATGCAGATATGAATACCTAGTCTTCCAGTTAGATCCATGCCTTGTATATAATGTAGTAATAATCTGTTTATTCCAGTATGCAAGATTTGCATTTATCAAGCATCTACAATGCATAGGGAGTGTTCTGCAAGTTGCTGGGAGATAGAAAATACATAAAGAGCTGAAAGTTTAGGGAAAGGGAAAAATGCATCGACAGACAATTATAACATAAAGTGGCATGTATAAAGATCATAAAAATATGTAGAAAGTATATGTGGGCCAACGGTGTGCCGAAATTGGTGGGAAAAATCCTGTAGTGAGTATTTTATTACTAACACTATTTAATCATTGTAATTAAAGCAGGCCAGCAGTTTTACTATTGCTTTTCAGTTTTCTACAAGTGATAGATAGCAACAATGAAAGGCTTCTTGCCTATATGGGTGGCAGCCCGCTGCCACTGCTCCCCCTTGTTGTGCCACTTGGAAACTCAAATAGGGACATGATATTCTCTACTTGGTCACATCACATTATGAAAAGTCTTTGCAACTTGGCATGTTAGGGAAGGTGGGGATGGAGAAGAGGTGATAGACACAAGAATCTAAAGATACTAGACATGGGGACACATATTGATGGACTGTGTGTTGCTGATAAGAGAGTGGGAAGTTGGGGCACCCGGGTGGCTAAGTTGATTAAGTGTCTGTCTTTGGCTCAAGTCATGATCCCAGGGTCCTGGGACTGAGCCCTGCGTTGGGCTCCCTGCTCAGCGGGGAGCCTGCTTCTCCCTCTCCCAATGCTCTTCCCCCACTTGTGCTCTCTCTCTATCTCGAATAAATAAAAAGTAAAATAAAATAAAATAGAGTGGACAGAGTCTCAGGTGCTTCCTAGGTTTAGTGGGTGGAGCATGCAAACAAATATGAAATACCTGTAGAACATTCAAGAATGTTCTAGAAAAACTAATAGCTGGTTCTATAAACAGACTGCCAAGTTCAACAGGAGATTTGGGTTAGAATATACATCTTGTTATAAACCAGTGACTCTCAAGCGTTCTAATGTGGGAAGAAGAGCCAGAACTGTTTACCGCTTATTTAAAATGCAGGTCCCAAGGCCCATCCTTGGAAACCATGATGCAGTCAGAATCAGGTGAGCACAGGAACTGCCATTTAAAAAAGCTTAAGCGATGCTGCTGAAGCTGGCCCTTGTACACAGGTTAGTAAAAACCACTATAAACACAACAAATTAATAGCCCAGACAAAAAGGACTCCCTATTACATGACACCAGTAATACAGTAAAATTCATCAACTCCATGAATAGTAAATCAGTTCAGTCTAGCTTCCTCAAATCATCACAAGTCAATTAACTGTCTCTCCACGCCATCCTTTTACACTGGTATTTATGACTTATTTTGCTACTGTTTTTAGAAATAAGCAAGTTCATAGGCATATCACATGGTATCTTTTTAGCAGAACAGAATCAGCAAATAGTTACATTATAGATATTATTCGCAAGCTAAATATTTGTACATGTTAAACAAGGTCAAAGTGCAAATTACTGCAAGTCCAGGAAACCAGTACAATCACCTGACTTTGATGTAAACAGAAAAGAGCTGATCTTACAAAAATACATTGGAAGGAGTGAAAGTAGCATTTGGGGAAGTTTGGGGAGGACGTGAGGATTTTAGGGACAGTGACTTAAAAGGATGTGCAGGATTGGAAGTGAGAATGCCGATATTTTAGCTTTTTTATGTGATGCTATAAATTCTTCACAGGAAGAATTTGAATTGCTTATAAATAAAATAACTTACGCCTTCTCATTTCCCTTTGCAAATATCTGTAATGTCTCCATGATGAGACATCCCAAAGAGAGATATATTGCCAGTGACAGAAATTTGATACACTGTCTTTATTTTCTCAGACACCTGTTAAAATCATCAATAGATCAATTTCTTTACTGTAGATTCAGAAAAATAATATTAAGTAGCAGGCTTTGTAAGCTGTGGGAAACTTCTCTATTTATCATTTCTGTTCTACCTGGGAAATGTGTTTCTTTGTCCCAAGAAATTATGGTGCTGGAGTTAGTCTTTGAATTGAAAAAATATATATAATCACAGTGCTGGGGGAGGAGTTTGAAAATGTATTTCAAAAAGTTACTTACATATTCTCTAAAGCAACTACCTGTGCCTGGCAAAGGAGCAAAGAAGCACTTTTATTTATTCAGGGGGAGAGGATTAATGGGAGACTTTATATATTGAATATCAAACTGACCTAAGGTAAATGTATAGTACTCTTTTAAGAAGTTCAAAAGGGGAGAAGAGTGTTAATTTAGGAGGAGCAAGATGGCAGAGGAGTAGGAGACCGATTATCACCAGGTCCCAGGAATTCACCCAGATAGTTATCAAACCATTCTGAACACCTACAAAATCAATAGGAGATCAAAGAGAAGAAGAGCAGCAATTCTAGGGACAGAAAATCTACCACATTCCAGAAGGTAGGATGTGCGGAGAAGTGAATCTGAAGCGACAGGAAAATAGACCCTGGGGGGAGGGGCTGGCTCCCAACAAGTGACAGAGCAGCAGAGCACAAAATCAGAACTTTTAGAAGTCTGCTCCACTGAAGGTCGTCACCCCAGAGGCTAGGCAGGGGGTGAAGCCCTCGCGGGGACAGTGTGGTCTCAGGACCCATGGGGACACAAAAAGACCAGGGGTGTCTGAGAGCGACAGAGCACGCTGGTATCAGAGAGAAACCAACGGGAGAGATGGAGCCGAGCTGAGAAGGTGTCTCTCAGCTCGGTGTTACCTTGGGTCATGATCCAAAGCACAGTCGGGCCATTGCTCTTTAAGCAAGGACCCCACGGGTCGCGGATTTGAAGAGACCCCATCCTTCCTCCTCCGGGAGGAGTGGCACAGGAATGTGCAGCAGGAATCTGCTGGGTTTGGAGATTCTAAACCGGGCCATGCGGCAGAGATAGAAACACAGGGTCACAGATCAGGTGAGCTTGGAGAGCAGCCTGAAACCAGGGAGACAGGAGGGACAGACTGCTTTTCTCTGAGGACACACTGAGGAGTGAGGTCCCGAGCTCTCAGCTCCTCTGGGTAAGAGGTTAGAAGGCCACCATCTTCATTCCCATCCCCCAAAGCTGTACAAAAATCGTTCAGGGAACAAAAGCTCCCGAGAGCGAACCAAGCTGATTACTTAGCCTGGTCCCTGGTGAAGGCAGTGCAATTCCACCTCAGGCAAAGACACTTGAGAATCACAGCAACAGGCCCCTCCCCCAGAAGATCAGCCAAGACCAAGGTCACTGATCACAAAGAATTGTGGAACTCCAGAGCTAGGGGAAAGCCACACATAAAATTCATGGTTTTTTCCCCATGATTCCTTAGTCATTCAAAGTTAAAACCTTTGAATTATTTTTCTTACTCTTTTCTTTTAAATTTTTTCCACTTTCCTCTTTTAACATTTTTTGGCTATTATATCTTATCAATAGTTTTTAATCTTTTTAAATTTTCATTGTTATAGTCATATTTGATCCCTTCATTGTATTTAACCTTATTTTTTTGTGTATATATAGGGTCTGTTCAATTCACAAGTCTAATAGATAGAGAAAGAGAAAGAGATACAGATAGAGTCAGAGACAGAGATAGATATAGAAACAGAAATAGGTGGCATAGATATAGATACAGGGTTTTGTCTTATTTTATTTTTTTAATTGTTTTTGGGTTTTTTGTTTGTTTGTTTGTTTTTTTCCCTCTTTCTTCCCTCCAACCCTCAGTTTCAGGGGGAAACTGATTAGGTTAGTGTATATTTTTCTAGGGTCATTGCTACCTTTTAGTATTTTCTTCTCTCATCCATCTATTCTTATCTGCATAAAATGACAAGGCAGAAAAAAATCACCAAAAAAAAAAAAAAAAGAACAAGAGGCAGTAACGATGGCTAGGGACCTAATCAATCAGACATTAGTAATATAACAGAATAAAAGCTCAGAATGACGATTCTTAAGGTGCTGGCTGGGCTCGAAAAAAGCATGGAAGATAATAGAGAATCCCTCTCTAGAGAAATAAAAATCCTTTCTGGAGAAATAAAAGAACTAAAAATCTAACCAAGTTGAAATAAAAAAAGCTATTAATGAGGTGCAATAAAAAATGGAGGCTCTTACTGCTAGGATAAATGAGGCAGAGGAGAGAATTAGTGATTTAGAAAAACAAATGACAGAGAATAAAGAAGAGGAGGAAAGAGAGACAAAAAACTACTGGACCATGAGGGGAGAATTCAAGAGATAAGTGATACCATCAGATGAAACAATATTAGAATAATTAGGATCCCAGAAGAAGAAAGGGGGGCAGATGGTATATTGGAGCAAATTATAGTGCAGAATTTTCCTAATTTGGTGAAGGGAGCATGCATCAAAATCCAGGAGGCACAGAGAACCCCCCTCAAAATCAATAAAAATAGGTCCACACCTCATCATTTAATAGTAAAACTTACAAGTCTTAGTGACAAAGAGAAAATCCTGAAAGCAGCTAGGGAAAAGAGGTCTATAACATACAATGGTAGAAATATTACCCTGACAGCAAACCTATCCACAGAGACCTGGCAGGCCAGAAAGAACCGGCATGATATATTCAGACCAATAAAGGAAAAAAATATGAAGCCAAGAATACTATATCCAGCTAGGTTGTCATTGAAAATAGAAGGAGAGATAAAAAGCTTCCAGGACAAACAAAAACTGAAGGAATTTGCAAACCCCAAGCCAGCCGTACAGGAAATATTGCAAGGGGTCCTCTAAACAAAGAGAGCCTAAAAGAAACAGACCAGAAAGGAAGAGATACAATATACAGTAACAGTCACCTTACAGGCAATACAGTGGCTCTAAATTCATATCTCTCAATAGTTACCCTGAATGTAAATGGACTAAATGCCCCAACTAAAAGAAACAGGGTATCAGAATGGATTAAAAAAAAAAAAACAAGACTCATAAATATACTACCTACAAGAAACTCATTTTACATGCAAAGACACCTCCAGATTTAAAGTGAGGGGGTGGAAAACAATTTACCATGCGAATGGACATCAAAAGAAAGCTGGAGTGGCAATCCTTATATCAGATAAATTAGATTTTAAGACAAAGAACATAATAATAGATTAGGAAGGACACTATATCATACTTAAAAGATCTGCCCAACAAGAAGATCTAACAATTTTAAATATCTATGCCCCTAACATGGGAGCAGCCAATTACATAGACCAATTAATAACAAAATCAAAAAACCACATCAATACAATAATAGTAGGGGACTTTAACACCCCCCTTACTGAAATGGACAGATCATCGAAGCAAAAGATCAACAATGCAATAAAGGCTTTAAATGACACACTGGACCAGGTGGACATCACAGATATATTCAGGACATTCCATCCCAAAACAACAGAATACACATTCTTCTCTAGTGCACATGGAACATTCNGTAGACCATATTTGGGGTCACAAATCAGGTCTCAACATGTACCAAAAGATCGGGATCATTCCCTGCATATTTTCAGTCCATAATGCTCTGACACTAGAACTCAATCACAAGAGGAAAATTGGAAAGAACTCAAATACACGGAGGCTAAAGAACATCCTACTAAAGAATGAATGGGTTGACCAGGAAATTAAAGAAGAATTTTTAAAAATTCATGGAAACAAATGAAAATGAAAACACAACTGTTCAAAATCTTTGGGACACGGCAAAAGCAGTCCTGAGAGGAAAGTACATAGCAATACAAGCCTTTCTCAAGAAACAAGAAAGGTCTCAAGTACACAACCTAACTCTACACCTACAAAAGCTAGAGAAAGAACAGCAAAGAAAGGCTACACCCAGCAGGAGAAGAGAAATCATAAAGATCAGAGCAGAAATCAATGAAATAGAAACCAAAAGAACAGTGGAACAAATCTAGTAGATCAATGAAACTAGGACCTGGTTCTTTGAAAGAATTAATAAACCCCTGGCCAGACTTATCCAAAAGAAAAGAGAAAGGACTCAAATTAATAAAATCATGAATGAAAGAGGAGAGATCACAACCAACACCAAAGAAATACAAACAATTACAAGAATATATTATGAGCAGGCGCCTGGGTGGCTCAGTGGGTTAAAGCCGCTGCCTTCGGCTCAGGTCATGATCCCAGGGTCCTGGGATCGAGGCCCACATCGGGCTCTCTGCTCAGCAGGGAGCCTGCTTCCTCCTCTCTCCTCTCTCTCTGCCTGCCTCTCTGCCTACTTGTAATCTCTCTCTCTGTGTCAAATGAANGAATATATTATGAGCAACTCTACACCAGTGAATTTGACAATCTGGAAGAAATGGATGCATTCCTAGAGAAATATAAACTACCAAAACTGAACCAGGAAGAAATTGAAGACCTGAATAGACCCATCACCAGTAAGGAGATTGAAGCAGTCATCAAAAATCTCCCAACAAACAACAGCCCAGGGCCAGACGGCTTCCCAGGGGAATTCTACCAAACATTTAGGGAAGAATTAATACCTATTCTCCTGAAACTGTTCCAAAAAATAGAAATGGAAGGAAACTTCCCAAACTCCTNTATGAGGCCAGCATTACCTGGATACCAAAAACAGGCAAAGACTCCATCAAAAAGGAGAATTACAGACCAATATCCTTGATGAACACAGATGCAAAAATCCTCAACAAAATACTAGCCAATAGGATCCAGCAGCACATAAAAAGGATTATTCACCACGACCAAGTGGGATTTATTCCTGGGATGCAAGGTTGGTTTAACATTCGCAAATCAATCAATGTGATACAAGACATTAATAAAAGAAAGAACAAGAACCATATGATCCTCTCAATAGATGCTGAAAAAGCATTTGACAAAGTACAGCACCCTTTCTTAATCAAAACTCTTCATAGTGTAGGCATAGAGGGTACATACCTCAATATCATCAAAGCCATCTACGAAAAACCCACAGCGAATATCATTCTCAATGGAGAAAAACTGAGAGCTTTTTCCCTAAAGTCAGGAACACGGCAAGGCTTGTCACTATCACCACTGCTATTCAACATAGTACTAGAAGTCCTAGTCTCAGCAGTCAGACAACAAAAAGAAATAAAAGGCATCCAAATCGGCAAGGAAGAGGTCAAACTCTCACTCTTTGCAGATGATATGATACTTTATGTGGAAAACCCAAAGGACTCCACTCCAAAACTGCTAGCACTCATACAGGAATTCAGTCAAGTGTCAGGATATAAAATCAATGCACAGAAATCAGTTGCATTTCTATATACCAACAACAAAACAGAAGAAAGAGAAATTAAAGAGTCAATCCCATTTACAATTGCACCCAAAACCATAAGATACCTAGGAATAAACCTAACCAAAGAGGCAAAGAATCTGTATTCAGAAAACTATAAAGTACTCATGAAAGAAATTGAGGAAGTACCAAAGAAGTGGAAACACATTCCATGCTCATGGATTGGAAGAACAAATATTGTGAAAATGTCTATGCTACCTAGAGCAATCTACACATTTAATGCAATCCCCATCAAAATACCAGCAATTTACTTCAAAGAAATGGAACAAATAATCCTAAAATTTATATGGAACCAGAAAAGACCCCGAATAGCCAAAGGAATGTTGAAAAAAAAAAGCAAAGTTGGCGGCATCACAATTCCAGATTTCAAGCTCTATTACAAAGCCGTCATCATCAAGACAGTATGGTACTGGCACAAAAACAGACACATAGACCAGTGGAACAGAATAGAGAACCCAAAAATGGACCCTTACTTTTATGGTCAACTATTCTTCAACAAAGCAGGAAAGAATGTCCAATGGAAAAAAGACAGTCTCTTCAACAAATGGTGTTGGGAAAACTGGTCAGCCACATGCAGAACAATGAAACTGGATCATTTCCTGACACCACACACAAAAATAGACTCAAAATGGATAAAAGACCTCAATGTGAGAAAGGAATCCATCAAAATCCTCGAGGAGAACACAGGCAGCAACCTCTTCGACCTCAACCGCAGCAACTTCTTCCTAGGAACCTCACCAAAGGCAAGGGAAGCAAGGGCAAAAATGAACTATTGGGACTTCATCAAGATTAAAAGCTTTTGCACAGCAAAGGAAACAGTCAACCAAACCAAAAGACAACTGACAGAATGGGAGAAGATATTTGCAAACGACATATCAGATAAAGGGCTAGTATCCAAAATCTATAAAGAGCTTCTCAAACTCAACACCCATAAAACAAATAACCCAGTCAAGAAATGGGCAGAAGACATGAACAGACATTTCTCCAAAGAAGACATCCAAATGGCCAACAGACACATGAGAAAGTGCTCAANTCCACAGTGAGATTCCACCTCACACCAGTGAGAATGGCTTAAATCAACAAGTCAGGAAATGACAGATGTTGGCAAGGATGCGGAGAAAGGGGAACCTTCCTACACTGTTGGTGGGAATGCAAACTGGTGCAGCCACTCTGGAAAACAGTATGGAGATTCCTCAAAAAGTTGAAAATGGAGCTACCCTACGACCCAGCAATCGCACTACTGGGTATTTATCCTAAAGACACAAAGGTAGTGNAAGTAGTGATCCTCAGGGGCACATGCACCCAAATGTTTATAGCAGCAATGTCCACAATAGCCAAACTATGGAAAGAACCTAGATGTCCATCAACAGATGAATGGATAAAGGTGTGGGATATATATATACAATGGAATACTATGCATCCATCAGAGAAACGAAATCTTGCCACTTGCAATGACGTGGATAGAACTAGAGGGTGTTAGGCTAAGCGAAATAAGTCAATCAGAGAGACAATTATTATATGATCTCTCTGATATGAGGAACTTGAGGGGCAGGGCTGGGGATTGTAGGGGGTAGGAAGGGAAAGATGATGAAACAAGATGTGATTGGGAAGGACACAAACCATAAGAAACTCCTAATCTCACAAAACAAACTGAGGGTTACTGGGGGGTGGGAGGGTAGGGATAGGGTGGATGGGTTATGGACATTGGGGAGGGTTTGTGCTTTGGTGANGCTATGGTGAATGCTGTGAAAGGTGTAAGCCTGATGATTCACAGACCTGTACCCCTGGGGCAAATAATAATAATAATAATAATAATAATAAGAAGAAGAAGAAGAAGAAGAAGAAGAAGAAGAAGAAGTTCAAAAGGGTTCTTTTTGTTTATATAAATAAAACCAGAACTTGTAGAAATTACAAAGTATCCATTCGTTATTTGAATGGTCTTTTTTTTCCAACAAGGACCTGTATCTGGTTATTATCTCTTCAGTTAAAATAGAATGGAGAGAAATTGAAGCTGGGCCATCAATATAATACTGAAGTTGGTATATAATTTCCATGAAGAAAACTTCATGGAAACTTTGAAGTTTTGATTTGAGAAGGAATGGCTAACAAGGAGTTCCCCCCCAGCTGCCTTTAGGAAGAGAAATGAGGCTTACTGATTATATTATCAATTTTCAATCTATATAAAAGGAAATGGAACAAATGAAAAGAGTATGCAGATGTATATGAAAAGAATATGCAGATGTAACAATCTACTGACAAAATTATTATTAGATGTACAAATATTTTATCAAGGGGTGTTACTAAAAACATGATAAATCATTGTATTATCCATTATTAAAGACTGAATAGAACTTTTTAGGGCAGAAAAAAACTTGATCTCCCCATATTCTTTCTAGACTTAAAAATTCTATGATTATTTACAGCAGTTTTTATCTGTAGTGAAGTCTAAGGTTTGTTCCTGACCTCCATCCCTATTACAAGCTATATGCCCTTCCCTCGTCATCAGCATGCTCTTTAAATTTGTCTTGCTTTATTCATCATGCATTGTGCAGAATCAGTGCATCGATCCTCCCTTCAGAGAATCCCTCTTGTCCGGTCACCCTTCCTAGCCCTCCACATCATCAGCATTGCTTCCCCTCTTCCACAGGCCACCTGCAGATGGCAATGCCATCAACATTCTTCCCATCAGTAGACAATGAAATATTGAATGAGTTTGGAGGTCTTCCTTCCTTTCCACCCACCACCACCATATATCATCAGAGACCAGGTCAGTTGTTCCTTCCTCACGTGCCTTGAATTACTTGCTTTTTTCTCTGTAACCAAGTAGAACTCCTGTTCTTCTAATATGGACATTTGTTGAATTGCTATTCAACATGTTACAACTCAAATGTCATTAAAGTAGACACCACTGGAACCCACTGGATAGCCACAAACAATGGTCTACTTATTTCAAATCATGTACTATAGTAATAAAAATAAAAGTCACACAATCTCTAAATAATTTCACAGTGGAAAAAGATTTGTTCAAAGTCAGATGTCTTAGAGCCTGATCTTGTTTCTGCCACAAATCAGGTCTGTGACTTTGGACCTTAGTGTAATTATCTGCAGAATGACTGGTTAATAAGCTTCAAGGACCCATTGTCTCTTAAAGTGTGTGATCCTCTGATAAAGGTCCTAGAAATGGGATCCATTAACTACTGAGATTTTCTTTTCTGGCTTTTCTTTCCATAGCCACCATGTCCCATATCTTCTGAGCCCATTGCCTTCCAGTGCCAACAATTTCTCTCAAGTGTTGACATTAGGGCTTTTCTTTGGCTTACTTTGGTTTTCTTATTGTATTATGTTTATCTTCTATTTTCTCCTCCTGGCCTGTGTGTACTCATACTAGATTTGGGGTCCTCATAACATCTTACACAGTTGTCTACTACAATATTTAATACAGGATGCAGGGACCATATCTTACTCATATCTACATTTCTAGTGCCTGGCCTACCACCAGAAACAGAGTTGGCTTGCTAATTTCTTATTGAAGGGAACAAATAATACACTATATAATCAGGAGAAATAGGTATATATTCTCAGACTTGTCATTTATACTTCTCTTTGTGCATATTTGTTATAATCAAAACTATTAAATAAACCCTAAATTAATATGACTTCTAGGTTTTTAGATTTTTGGTTGACATAGTGATAAATGATCTACATTTTATTTGCTGATTACATTATGAGGAAAAAAATAGGGTTTCAGAAAAAATTCCGAGAGTGGAGTCTTTTGTTTTATTCTGAACTATTATTTTTATAATTTTGATATAAAGAATCATGGACTGCTAGGGTTTGAAAGAACCCTCAGAAGTCTTGTAGTGTGAGGACACTCCTATGCTGGGTTATTGCAGAACACTTAAATGACAAGATTTGAGAGGTGTCCTGAGAAAAAATTAAAATGATTTAAAAATAAAGTTCTGTGAGCAAAAATGCTTGAGAAATGCTGTGGGGTTTTTTTTGTTTGTTTGTTTGTTTTTTTATTAATCAACTTTGTTGCTCTTCTGGACCTTCTCAGTGCCTACAATATGATAATATTCTTACTGAATTTCCAAGGCTACACAAGGGATACTATAAACAGTTCCTGAATTTTTTTAGGTATAGAAACCTTTTGTAATGAAATGCACATTAGTATCTTTCAGAAGATTTTCCTGAAGAACAAGGTGATAGATTCTGATACCCAGAAGACTGTGGCTTATCTATAAATACATATAAATAATTAGTAGTATGGATAGTATTGGAACTCAGAACACTTAGATCCTCTGTTCTATCTGCTTCCCATAACATCATAATAACAATTTATACTATTTATATTTTATACTACTTCAGGGAACAGCGCAACACCCCCTACCAAAAAATGCCCAATAACCACAGTAATTTCTATATATGGTATTATAAAAATTTAGACTCATTTCTAGTGTTAGTACCAAAAAGCCAAAGAGATGCTCAACTAAAAAGTTTTGAAGATTTTTGGCAGATGAATTACAGCACTGGAAAAAACCATAAAAAATACTCTAAGTAATATTTTATACACATATATCATATATGTGTGAATACATACATGTATATATATGCCCCTCTTTCACTCTCTTTCTATATATATCTGAAGTTTATGACTTCGCATTTCTATTTAAAATAGGTATAAATCCTTGATTGTTAAATAAATAAAATATATAAATTAAAATTGTTAATTATAGAAGCAAATAAGAATTCTACGGTACTTTCTAATCCCTCACATTTTATCACCTTTCATTGTGCAGAATAAACCAATTAATTTACAATTTAAAAAAGATCCTTTGAAGATAAGCAAAATATCAGACCAAAGTTCAAGTTCAACCATGGCGTGTGGTATCTTATTTCTCCTCTAAACTTGAATTTGCATCAAATTTCCAAATGTAAATGTTTACAGAATGGAACCACAATGGCTTATCACCAGGAACTTAAAAAGACATAAAATTAAATTCCTTGTTATAATGGCAAAATGCTTAAACGCCAATATTATTAAGCATGGAAAGCATTTTGCACAATTTAAGAGAAATGGCAAAGAATTTGGCCACAAAGATTATTCTGTTCCTCTACGGCTGCAAAAATCTTGCAAGAGTCAAATCAGATACCCCCTTAGCCTTTGACTCCACTGTTTATGGAAGACAGTACACAGATACTGCTGGTAAATCCTGCACACCTAGCTAAAGAAAACAAAAGATAAGGAGGAGAGACTCATGGAATCCTAGACCTGGTAGGAAATGTAGAAACAATATTTGATGTTTCAATAATAATACTCTCTAATAAATTAAGAGTACCAAGATCCAGTGAGATATATTTGGGCAAATATTTGATTGAGAAAGACTACACCCATTTATGGCTCTGGAATCTGGCTAGACCATAATGCATATACTGATCAAAAACCCAAGCCAGATGGATTCATTCAAATAGAGTGGGGAGGAATTGGAGGTACTGGGAAGAATTATTTCCAAGAACAGCACCAGCAAATGTCAGCATCTCTCACATATTCATTCATCTAACAAACACACATCAAATACCTTCTAGGTGCTTCCAGTTAAAAAGCTTATATTAAACAAATATTTGCTGAGAAAACAGTATGTACCAGACACTATTCCAGGTGTTGGAGATACAGTAGAGTAAACAGGCAAGGTCCCCACTCTAAAGGAGCTTACATGTTATCAGGAGAGAGATTCCATAACTAATCTCAGGTAGTGAGAAGTGCTCTGAAGAAAGTAAGAAAGGGTGATGTCCTGGGTGATTGGAACAGGACGTATTCATCAGATGATGATCTGACAACCAAATTACAAGAAGAATCCAGGCATAAAGGAATTTGGAGGGAAAATATTCCAGGCAAAGGGGATGGCAGATGCAAAAGATTTAAGGCAGGGACATGAGGTGTTGGAGGTGCAGGAAGGAGGATAGAGTGGTAATGAGCAGGAGGGAGGGAGGTGCTGGATGAAGTGGGGGTGATGGGTGGGGTCAGTTCATGCAGGGCTTAAACAGTACGATTTTATTCTACGTGTGGCAAGAAGATATCAGATGATTTGATGTAGAAGAGCAGCATGTTCAGATTTACCTTCTTAAAGAGACCACTTTGGCTCCTGTATAGGGAATTAACTGCAGACAGCAAGAGGAGTAGGAAAACCACTTAGAAAGACAGTGGACTCATTTATTTGAAATGAAAGTTTAGAGAGTTAGACTAAGGGATTAATAGTAAAAATGTGGAGAAGAAGACGGATTCTAGTTATATTTTAGAGAGTGAATGGCTTACAATGCTGGTGAGTAAAGGAGAATGTGTTGAGTAAAGGAAAAAAATAAGAAATGACTCCTAGAAACTTGGCCTTGAACCACTGAATGGGTAACGGTGGGAGGGAGCTTTTAGACACAGGATGGCCCAGAAGAGACATATGTGCTTGTGCAAACGTGTGTGTGTGTGTGTGTGTGTATGCACACATGTGTGTGTGTGCACACGCGTGGGGGGGGATAGGTTGTTTATCAAGTGATTTTTTTTTAATATGTTAAGTTTAAGCTGCTTACCAACACTTAAAAGATGATGTCCAGTGGCACTTAGATCTAGAATGCTGGAGTCATGAGGGAAGTCTGGTTTGAAGATACAAATTTGAAAGGTATTAACAGGGATAGGCATTTAAGGCCATAGCCCTAAAAGCACTCACTCAAGGTAACAGTAAAGGCCAGAGGACTCCATTCCAAGCCCTAGACACCAAAACCTTTGAGAAGTCACAGAGATGAGGAGAAACCCATACAGAAAGCAAAAGAAAAAGAGCTCTGTGGTCCCCTCTGCGGCCATGAATGGAAGATGTGGCCAGTCAGCAGAAAGTGGGTTTCCCCTCAGCAGTGTTGACAGCACTGGTTTCTGCCTTATCTGTGCAGTTCTCTAGGTCCTCTTGAGGCCAGAGTGGAGTGAAGCTGGAATATTCTGCCGCCCTGGAATAAAGAGGATGTCATGAAAGGAAATCCATGGACCCATCTGAACTAGACAACACAAGCTGGACACAGCCTCATGCCCACCTGGAGAAAAGCACCAAAAGCGGCTGCCCTCTGCAAGTGGAGGAGGAGAGAGGGAAGAAGGGAGAAGACGAACGGGACAGAGCCTCCTCCCCAGATTGTCCTTTTCAATGGCATTGGCCTTCTTCCCCACTGTGTCTTCCTTTGTGGTTTCCCTTCAGCTGATCACTTCCGACACAGAAAGCCATAGGAAGGACCTGAGACAAACATTTTCGTGTGATCTGTTGTTGTTGTATTATTTTTTTCTTAAGTTCTCATGTTTTTTGGACCCATTTTCCAATAACAGAGTAGCAACCCTTTCAAAGTTCAGAAGCCTTGGGAAAAGGGCTAAGGAGGTCAGGCCTCACAGTGAGGAGCTGATTTCTGTCTTTTGATTTTTAAAAACACATATCTGCTACTTCTCAACCCATCAGACTGCATACAGTCCAACTAAGATGCGAATTAACTCACATGTATTCAAGCAAGGAAGTATGGTTTATTCCTGTTCTCAGCTATGACATTTGAGGGAGATTGTGTGATTAGAATCTTAGGATTTTACGGATGCCAGCTTAATTCTCTACAACTGTTTATTAAGGTAAAGGTTTATGGAAATAATCCATTAGCTCGGACTGCCTCCTCTTCCTTCAGGTTCTTTGGTGGGCTGTCCTGAATATTAATGTTTGTTGTTACCACTTAATTCTGTATCCTTATACCGTTTCTCTCTCTGCAGAAACCCTTTTGAAACTCCCAGGACAGCCCCTTCTTACTAAATTCACCTGGAAGAACTGTAATTCTCCGGGAAACAGAGATATTCTGTTTAATTGAATTGTCTTCTCAACAAGGACTTACACCCCTGCCTCCCTGGCCCAATAAAGCAAACAAAATGGTGAAATGCCCACTCTTCTCATTTCAAATGGTTATCCAGACAGTGAGATTCGTGGCTGCCCCAGGAAAGCTCTGTGTTCCACGCTAAAAACTAAGGGGGCACAAGGAGAAAGTTTCAGCCCTCCGATAAGCCAGGCTTTCAGGTTGTCGCCAAAACAAATTACTCAGCCACAGGACAGAATACCCCAGCAGAATGGTGCAAACATTCAGGAGTCCATTTTCCTCACACAACAAAATTTCAGGAGGAAGGCTGCTATCGTTGGTCCTGGGCCTAGGTCTTAAGAGATCTTATCTTGCTGCTTCCATTTTCCCCTCTTGGAAAGAAATCCTGGCTCCCACTGAAAAAGAGGCCACGTGGAAAGAGAGTCCTTTGGGTGTGAGAAACCATTTGGAGAGAGAAGCGGTGTGGAGGAGACCCAAGGGCCCCAGCCAATCAGATCCTCGAGCTCAGGTGAGCTGCCCCACATGACACTACATACAACAGAGCTGGGCCATCTCCTGCTGAACTTTGCCATAGTTCCTCATTCATAGAAGCATAAGCAATAAAATGTATATTGTTTTAGGCTGTTCAATTTAGGGGTGGTTCATTATGCAGTAACAGAAAGCAGAAACAGAAGGTGTTAGTAAGTTCTTATGGTGATCTATTTCCCCTCGTGGAGCTCAGGCTTTTAGAGAACTCTCCGTTTCTAATTCCTTACAATCAATAATGCCCATTTCTATTGTGTTTAGGGTTATCAGACTGTAGCAGTTCCTAGAAATACAGTGTGTGTGTGTGCATGCAGGTTTCTGCACCAGACATATATATGCTTTGAATAAAGATCAAATACCTGTTGATGTACCAGCGAATGCCAATTGCAAGGAAAAAAATGATGATAAAATCCATGTGTTTATTTCACTTTTGCCTAACTTCCTGGCCTCAGGAACAAATGATTTACTTATGGATTACAATCTTGTTTATATTAATAGTAATATCTGACATGTTTCTTTGAAACTTGTCTTCCAAAGGCTCTGTTCTGCATGAGGTCAGCACTCCATAAATAACACGAAAGTTGACAACCAGGCCTTCATACTCTACTTGAAATTTTTCAACATGTTTTCAAGCCACTAGTTAATACCATTGAATTTTTAAAGTAATCTTTTCATGTAGGAAGCACAGATTTTATTATCTTCATTTTGCATACAAAGCAAGTAAGATATTAGACATCGTGTGATCAATCTAAGCACATTTAGCTACTTAGCAATAGGCCTTGCAGAAAAAAGTAAGTCAAAATCTTCACCCAGATCTTCCCTTTTCAGGACTCTGTCCTTTTCACGTCATAGTTAGGAAAAAGGCACCATGCTGATATCTTATGGCCTTCATTTTGTTTCCAAGAGAATCAAAATCTTGAAAGAACAACCTTTGAAAAGCAACATATGATAAATACAAGCTTCTTATCTCAGTGAGAACTACCTCTCAAACAGTTATGACCCATGTCTCAACACTGAGGCTCTACCACAGTTTTAATAGAAAACAAAGTCAGCTCAGCCTTCCCAAAAGCTCTCCAAAACTAGCAGGCCTGCCAACAAGCTGACCAGCCTTCTCTCGGCAAATTCCTACTTGACCTACCTATACTCACCCAATTTTCTGCTCTTTTCAATCTGTCCCTCTCCGTATCCATAAACTGACAGAGAAAACTTTGACCCCAAGACAAATACAACTCTAACACAGATTCTCAAGAAGGAAGAAAGAGGGAGAGACTCTCTAATACATTTCCTTTTGGCTTGTTGCCTGATTCTCATTAAGGCCGCCATGGGCACGTGATCCAGACGAAGTCCTATGTAAAAGATCCATTTTCATTTTACAACTATGGAGAAGAAACACAGCATTACATTCTGTAACCTAGATGTAATTACAAAGATTACCACTTAAATGTTAAACCAAAGGTCGGTTTTTTACATCTTTATTAGTCGTATGAAGAAAAATGATTAAGGCTGCCTTCTATTAGGCTTCCTTTGATTTCTTTTTAGGCCCTGGGAACGTGAACTAGTGTTTGTTTTCATGACTGCCAATGTTTAAACCTTCTGAGCAATGTTGGATTCAACAACTGAACACATTAAACAGCTAATGCATAACACACACTACGTTTTCAGTCAAAGACCCAATGGCAACTCCTAAAACATCTTAAGCCAAAGCTTTTGTCCTGAAACTATTGTAAACCTGTGATCAAAATCTTGTTTAAATTTTGTTTCAAGCTTTCTGCAGGAGGACGCCTTTTTAGACTATGGGTTCTGGAAGTGTTTATATCAGAGGCACTTAAAGGTGCAACCCCAGCCATTGCTAGAAATTCAGTAAAGCTAAGCACTCCATCTCAGTTTTGGAGGCAATAGTCCTCCATGTACTAACTTGAGTGCTAAATGGAAAGTAAGTCTCCTGCTTAAAGATAATTCGAGTAGGTCGTGAGTATGGGGGATTCTCAAGTTTTTCACAGAAGTACACTTTTCTTCTCTTCCTTGTTCTCTTCCAGTTTCTGCCATAAGGTTCAGATACAGGTGCCCAGAAAGAAATCTGCTCATGAGAAAGGTGGTCAGAACATCAATTTCCAGGAAATAAAAACAAACAAAACAAAACAAACCAGAATCTTGATCATTGTTGAATCTGCCTGAAAGATACATGGGGGCTGCCTTATCCTAATTTCCTACTTTAGTATATTTTTGGGAAATTCTGCAATAAAAATTTTTTAACGTTTCCTTGGACAAGAAGCTGAAATCAATTTACCAAAACAGCTAATATTGGTAGTGAGAGCTGCACAGCAGAATTAATGGTATGTTTTCTACTTCCATTTGAAAAAAAAAAACAGTAAAATTTTGATGTTCCTTGATCTGTACTGTCAAAAGACACAAAAAATTTTCATGTCAAAATGACTGGAAGATTTGGTAATCATATGCTACTCGGAGGATAATTTGACTCCAAAAGTCTGAGTTAAAACTACTTTGTGTAGATAACAAAGACTCTGTGTTTATTATTTTTTTTTTGAAGGTTACCTTTTTAATTCTGTTGGTAACTTAAATGTATTCCAGTTATCTATTGCTGCATTAGAAGCTACCCTGAAATTTAGTGACTTACAATAACAACTATTTCATTTGCTCATGAATCCATAGATCAGGAATTTGGACAGCAAGAGTGTCTTTGCTTCATGGTATCTGGAGTCTTAACTGGGATGATCTCAATGGCTGGGAATGAGCTGGATAGTTCAACTGGGCTTACAGGTCTGGGGCTCACTTCTTACTGTTGGTGGGGCTTCTCAATGTCCTTCCTTGTGGCCTCACCACATACCTAACTGGACATATTCACAGCATTGCATTTCTTACGTGGCAGCGGGCTTCCCTAGAGAAAAGAAGAATGATGTCGGGCTTCGTAAAAGCTAGGCTCAGAACTGGCAGAACTTGCTGCATTCTATTGATCAAAGCTGATCAGAGGGGCTGAGGGCCCAGCCTAGATTTAAGGAGAGGGGCTTAATGGATGAATCAGCTTGCCCAAATAGGGAGGCAAGGGATTGTTGGTGGTGATTTTTGAAGACTATCTATCACATATTGTTCACTTTACCTGGCTTTAAGAGCTTCATATTTGGGATGTGTCTTGGATTTTGAATCTTGAGCACTTTGGAAAATACTATCATCTAGTGGCAACATATTCTTTTTTTTTTTAAGAAGGTACCTAAAAAGGGAAAAACCTTTTGGGCAGTGAAATGGTAAACATCTTTAGACTATAAAATAATATCCTTTCTCGCAAATTAAATAGAAAATACTAGTGTAGTAAAGACACAGAGTTCAACTTATACTACAATGCTGACATAGGGAAAAATATAATTTTAAAATTCAGTTGCTAATCTGGCTTGACCTCCAAATACCTACCCACTGGCGAGGGGGGGGAAATGTACTCAGTATGCAGTTTGGCTTAGAGCAATGATCTAGACCCTAAGCAGTCACCTAGGCAATGTTCAGGCTCTCCTTGCTTCTCTGTTTATATTCCGAAGGGTGTCTGAGCGCATGGGAGAGAGGGTGCCTCATGGCCCCCAGCACTGAGGCAAAGGGGCCTTTGGGCTCGTTCTGGTCCTGGATATTTGCCTGCTGGAGGGACCTCCCTTCTCCTCCTGGTCATCATGGCTCCTACTGGTCTCTGGAATTGTCTGGGGCTGATATGCTTGTGATCCATTCTTCTGCCTTTGGAAATGCTCTGGATGGGGTTCCTGCAAACAACCTGGCCTCCCCTTCCAACCCTGCCAAATCCTCCATCTGGACCAGTGAACCTCACCCAGCCCAGCTTCTCCTGAGGGATCATCCCTTCTTATACAGTGGACCCCGGGGAAGTCCCATGGTCTTTTAAGGTAGCACCCATGCCATTTGAGAACCAAAGGCTGCCAAGAAACTCTATCCTCAGATCCCCTCTCTGATCATGCTTGGTGTAAAAAAAGAGTTACAGCCAGCCTGAGAATGCTATCCTACCCTAAGGCCCGCTCACAAGGGTGGCCTTTAGCTGACATCTGGGAACTTGGAATGGGGGAGAGTTCCTACCATATTAACTGGTAACAAACTGAGGGTTACTGCGGGGGGGGGGGGGGGGGTTATGGACATTGGGGAGGGTTTGTGCTATGATATGCGTAAGCCTAATGATTCACAGACCTGTACCCCTGGGGCAAATAAAAGTAAACAAACAAACAAATAAATAAATAAAAAGAAAACACACACAGAAAGAAAGAAAGAAAGAAAGAAAGAAAGAAAGAAAGAAAGAAAGAAAGAAAGAAAGGAAGGAAGAAAGAGAGAGAAAAGGAAGGCAGGCAGAAAGAAAAAGAAAGAAAGAAAGAAAGAAAGAAAGAAAGAAAGAAAGAAAGAAAGAAAGAAAGAAAGAAAGAAAGAAAAAGAAACTAAGAAAGAAGAGAATGAATTAGTGCCTCTAAAGCGTTTGGGCAAGCAATGAGGTTTATACTGAACACTTGCTTTCCTCTGGGAGTCTGGAGTTTGGTACATGCCAGGAAGAGAATGCCTTCATCATCAGTTCCCAATAAAACCCCAGGGCGCTGACTCTCTAAGGAGCTTCCTGGAAGACAGCATTTTACACATGTTGTCACAATCATCGCTGGGGTGAATCAAACACATCCTGTTCAACTCCACAGGGGAGGACTCTTGGAAGAGTGCATCTGCTTTCCTCCGGACTTCGCCTCAGGCTCCTTTACCTTTTGCTGATATTGTTTTGTATCTATTCATTGTAACAAATCACAACCATGAGTCAGACTATATGCGGAGTCCTGTGAGTCCTCCTAGGACATTATCAGAACTGGGGGTAGTCTTGGGGACCCTAGAACATCCTCTGCCACCATGATTTATTCTGATATGGGGCCTCAGAGTGCATGGGCCAACCTGCAAGAGGCCTTTCCCCAGACCCCAAACAAGTTGGAAAGAAGTCTGGAAAAGATGAAAATCGGGACCCACTTACCTTCACTTCTCTCCTCTCTCTCCCTTTCTCTCTTCTTCCTACCATTCCCCTAGTCTCGAAAGAGGTACATATCACTTACAATCCACTAGATCCAAAGTTCATTATCTTAGGCAGGTCAGGCTGTCATGGGCTAAAGCAGGGCCTTCTCTATTCTGGACTAGAAAATCCCCTTTTCAGATCAATAGCCTGGCTGACAGGTGTTTGTCCCACTGCATGGTCTCCGTTTGCATGAGTAAGATTCTCTCTCTCCTCCCTATGGTCCCTGTGCAGATGGATACACTGGGTAGGACAGGATTAAGAGCTTGCACTTGCAAAGGGAGACAACTAAGGCACAATAATCAATGTTCAAAATGTTATCCACATTACGTGAGTTTAAACTTTGTTGCATCTAGTTCATTCCAACATGAAAAAAAACACTAAAAGTCTGTTCTTATGTGGGGGGTGTGTGTGTGTGCTGTATACATGCCTACCACTTATCCCCCCAGGCCAATAATATTGTATAAATTTCTTCATTTTTCATGTGTTCATAATTTTACTTCCTAATTCACATCTTTTGTTTTTCAATTTGGAAAAAAGAAATAAATCCACCTAATTGGAAGCAAACGCATGGGCCGATATTCCTTTGTAAAGCAGTTTTAAATGAAATAATGGATTTAAAACATCACTACAAGGGAATGTTTAATGTTGTACATAATCCAATAAAAATGTTTTTAATATGTTGTCCCCAAAAGTAAATTTTATAGAAGATGCTAGAAATAACAACCAGCTGAGGGGTGCCTGGGTGGCTCAGCTGGTTAAGCATCTGACTTTGGTTCAGGTCATGATCCCAGGGTCCTGGGATCCAGCTGGGCACTGTGTTCACAGCAGGAGGTCTGCTGGGCCCTTGGCCCCTCTCCCTAATTGCATGAGCACGTGCCTGCTCTCTCTCTCTCTAATAGATAAAATCTTAAAAAAAAAGAAAGAGGGCGCCTGGGTGGCTCAGTGGGTTAAAGCCGCTGCCTTCGGCTCAGGTCATGATCCCAGGGTCCTGGGATCGAGGCCCACATCGGGCTCTCTGCTCAGCAGGAAGCCTGCTTCCTCCTCTCTCCTCTCTCTCTGCCTGCCTCTCTGCCTACTTGTAATCTCTCTCTCTGTGTCAAATGAATAAATAAAAATCTTAAAAATGAAAGAAAGAAAGAAAGAAAGAAAGAAAGAAAGAAAGAAAGAAAGAAAGAAAGAAAGAAAGAAAGGAAAGAGAAGAAATAATAACCATCAGTGCCACCTGGTCCAGAGGGTCTGAATGGTGTGGGTGTTACAAACACTAAGAAAAGGGCAAAAAAGTAAACTGATTAACGACTGGCACATTCCCATGACGGCCATCGCTGGGAGAGCACAGAGCCCTATAATACCTTCTTTTTTCCTCAGCTTTACTGAGAAATGATCGACATGTATAACATTGCATAAGTTTAAGGCGTACAATGGGTTGATTTGATGCACTTATCTATAGGGCAAAATGATCACCACCTCCATGTTAGTTCACATCTGTATCACATCAGTTAATTACCATTTCTTTTTCATGGTAAGAACATCTCAGATCAACGCTGAGGAACATAATCCATTCTTCTAACTCCCTTTCTCCTTACTTCTTCCCTTCCAAAACAAATTTCTCCCCTGCTTATTTACCAAAATAAATAAGTAAATAAATAGCTTTGGGGCAAGGAGGCATTATCTGATTTCCCAATGGAATTATCCACCCCTGAACTTCACTGGCACACGAGGTAAAAAGTAGCTTGGCCTAGGCCTTTCGGAGGAGGGTAGTTGCTCCCATGCAGCATGGTCCAATTTTATTATCAGACTGCTTTTGTTTGGCATTACGGGGACTCCAAATATAAGTGAACTGGTTCAGAAACACTTGATGAAAATGATGTTGAAAGGCCCTGTTTGAGCCCGATGTCCCCTCTCCCATCCCCCCCAGTCTCCCCTCCCCCACATCCCCTCCTATGTGACAGGAGCTCCTCTATCACCAACCAGTGCATTTTTTTAAAAAAGATTTTATTTATTTATTTGACAGAGAGAGACACAGCGAGAGAAGGAATACAAGCGGGGGGAGTGGGAAAGGGAGACGTGGGCTTCCCACTGAGCAGGGAGCCCAATGCTGGGCTCAATCCCAGGACCCTGGGATCATGACCTGAGCTGAAGGCAGATGCTTAACTGACTGAGCCACCCAAGCGCCCCCAGTCAGTGCATATTTAACATGCAACTCTTCAAGTACCGCTGCAAAGCATCCAGCAAACACACCACCTCCAAACTTAGTCTTACATATGTAGCCAGAGACATGGATAAATATAGAGACCTAGAAATACATACAGAACTCCCAAGAAACGTGCTCTGGGCCAGAAACATATTGTGAATATGCAAATATCTCAGTGTCTGGTACTGAAGCTTTGCCCTTTAGCACCTGCCTCACCCATCTTTCCGTCTTTTTCTCTCTCCATCATGCCTCCCCACCACCAGTGTCTTTCCATCTGTTTATTTTTTCCAAACTTCCAGTTAAAAAAATATGGTATCACCTCTTAAGACTAAGAAAAATATGGTGCCACAAATCACACTGCCAGGTGCAGCATATGAAGCTGCTTCTGGGAGCGGGGGAACAAAATGTCTAAAGAAGGTTGCATTCAAATTTTCTTACAAAGGTTACCGGAAATGGATTTTATCCATTTTGTCTGAACTCTGTTCGTTCCTGGTTAGGTTTCAGGTCTGCTTTGTACTTTAAAGAAATTGTATAATCCAGGCCTTGTCATCAGCTCTCTTAATTTATTTCCCTGAAATGACAGGCCTGGCAGAGTCAGGCCTGCCTCTCAAATGTCTGGATTACAGTGTAGCTATGGAAACAGGAGTTAAAGTGCCTTGAATGTCAAGTTACTGGTACTTTGCACATTGCGTCCTATAGGGACGGCATGGTACTTTACATGCTGACCAATGCAACTGCATCCTGTCCCTGATTTCCAGGAGGTGGTCACAGAGAAGGACATTTGCCCAGGTGAACCTTGAGGTCTTCTCCAGGGTACAGCACGAAGATGGAGAATTTGTTGTAGCCTCTAAAGATCTGGTGCAACTTCTTTATTCTACCAAAAACTAAACTGAACTAAACTAAAATAATAAAATAAAATAAAGCAGAAAGGAAATCTAAACACATTTCCCCCCCATGGACTAGTATTTCCTTCTCTTCTCTAAAAGGGAAAAAAAATGAGAAGAATGTACTAAGAAAAGATCTTGCTTTAATTCATACTTCTCTCTAGAACTTTCCTGAACATTTCTGTTCTCAGCGTGAAAGATCTGGTGAATGGCAGCATCATTATAGAGAAGTAGCTCTTTTCAATAACTCGCTAAAAACGTTGCCCACCATTAATGTGACATAGAAAGAACAGGGAGCAAAGAAATGGATAGTTCTGGAGTGGCCACCCTGTGCTAGCCCAGCGATCAGACATGAGTTATTGTATTTCATTTCATCTTACAAACAGCACTGCAGGGGAGATATAATCCCTGTTTTATGGGAAAGGAAACTGAGACTCAGAGAGGTTAAGTAATATGCTCAAGGCCTCAAGGTTAGAAGTGCAACAGCCAGAATTCAATCTGAGGTTTGTCTACAAAGCCCACGTTCTTTCCACTGAATCAACCTAGACAGCAAGTTGGGGCATGTAAGGCCAAACTGGCATACCCTCTCCTTGGCATGCTTCCCCTTCAGTTTAGCTGGTTTAAAAAGACAAGGCATCGGATCTCTGGTTGGGTCACAATAATTAAGTGTGGTCCCCTGACACTGGAATCATGTTGGCCTGGCTCCAGCTTCTATCTTAGCATTACTCAATTGAAATTGTATCCACCCCTTGATGAGTTATTAAAGCAAAGTCTAATTTAAATGGATGTAGAGAGACTCTACACTTAAAAAAAAACAGTGGCATAAAATCTAATGGATTCCATTTACTCCCTTTATAAATACTTACTATAATTTTTGATGCCTCGTGAGGGGCACACAAAAAAAAATTTAAAAAGAAGACGGAGCAGGAATATTCCTAAACTCACCTGTGTATAAATTAAGAAAAAAAAATTTTAAAGTTTATGCTTCTGAAGTGAGTATGGGGCATTTGTATTTGACTTAATGGGATTATTTTCTATGCCAAAATGTCAAATATAGGAAAAGCTAAGTGACTCCAGGTAAGTGTCTATACTTAGGATCTCGTGAACAATAAGAAAAGAGCCTCAAAATTACAGAACCCAATATAATAGGGAAAGACGTCATAAATTGGCTCCTGAAACTAACAGCAATTGAAGAAGTTAAGGGCGAATTCTGCTTTATGGCCACTTTTACAGTTTTCTTTTTAAAATCTGTACTGATGGACATATATAAAGCAACATTACTACGAATGTGTTTTGGCTTCAAGATATAATATTCAAACTGTGCAACTTTCAATCCTGAGGGATCATTGCCACAATCCAGACAATGTGACTCCAATTCAAAGACAAAACTACATCTCTTCAGTAAGACCCATCTTCTCTCTCCCTGGAATAGGGATGGCTCTGGAAAGGTCAGCCCACAAGTCAGAAACAGTGGTGCTGATGGAAGGAAGAGAATATGCCTCTTCATTTTCTGCCAAGGGACATTCCCTCAGCGTAGAGCTAGTTTATATAGATTGGGACGTGAGAGCCATTGAAGGAGAGATTGAAACTCACGAATTGTAATGACATGGTTGGTGCAGAAGGATTGCCAAGTCTCCCTGCAAGTTCATGCAGGGCCTGCCTTAAAGAACAGGATCTTGGTAGGACAGAGAAGAGAATTTGTGCTGTTCTCAGAGCGCCCGGCCCAATCCAAACCACCTCCTGAGACATAGGAGGGAGCTAATATGCCGTGTGTGAATTATCCTTTTAAACACATATCGAGCACATCGTAAGTGTTCAATTAACATTGAATGAATAAATGTCTACAGAAAAATCCTGAAGCTCGAGATAAAAAAACAATGTTTTTTTCCTGCTGTTTCATAAATAAGTGTAAAAGGGTTATTCCAAAGCAGAGGCAAAATGGACAAGAAGTCCAATGGAAGATTGGACTTCTTACTACCACTATCCAAGATCTCAGAATAAGTAAGTGGTGACGTCAAGATTTGAATGCAGAGATGGTTGCTGCTTCCATGAATCCTGGTTGGTAGGAGATCTCAGGGATTTTCTGTTCTTCTTTGCTCAAACTGTGGTCATTCCAAACCCTTCCTTGCATGAATGAGCCCATAAAAAGTCCAGAGCACTCAGAATTAGCAGATCTCTACAGTCTGTGACTCCTCTTCTGATCCTATTTTCTACCACTCACCAATTAGAACTATGTCCCATCTTAATAAATTGGATTTCTTGTCCATTTTGCCTCTGCTTTGGAATAACCCTTTTACACTTATTTAGGAAACATCAGTAAACAACATTTTTTTTTTAGTCTCGAGCTTCAGGATTTTTCTGTAGACATCTTTTCATTTAACGTTAATTGAACACTTACAATGTGCTTGAGATGCTCAATGCTGGAGAATGCGAATGTTTTCAATTAGTTCACAAGTGTCTAGTTAGAAAGACAAGTAATTATGTGGGTAGTATGATGACAGAAGTATGCACAGAATGTTTTGGGACTAGGAAAAAGGAGAAGATAATTCAACATGTAAAGATGCAGAAAGGTGGTTGAAGGTATCAGAGAAGGTTTCTTAGGGGAGGTTACATTGGATTCAAAATTAGGCATTCTCCACTGAGGTTAACCATGAACCATGTTCATAACTCAGTGTTTATTGCCTCTGTGTCTCTGGTGTTTCACAAAATTTGTGTCAGATTGTACTGTACCATCAGCTTAGGAAAGAAAAGGTATTCTGAGATTGTATTTTTTTTTCACCAGTGTCAAATTTATGAGAAAAATTCAGCTTTATTTGGGACTTCCTACACACGTCCCTGCGTGGGCCCTACCTCTCCCTGGGTCGAACAGCAGTCTGCCTTGCTTGCTCTAACTCCCATGGTGTCCTGGGAAGATGAGCTTCTACTTCCTTCCAGTTTTCCTCCAAGAACAATCAAGCATGTTTCAATTAGGCAAGGTCCCAAGAAGCCACAACTGACCAAAGTACTGGGGAATTATATGTGAGCTTCACACCGAGGAGTTTTTTTGAACCCAGAGACAGATCTTTTATACCTAACTCCATGCCTTTCCTCCAGGCCTAACCCAGTGGCACAAAACTTTCCAAAACCCCACCCCACATCCTCCAATGTGGAGCTACCTCGACCCCACCAGGATCCACCTGCAATTAACATTTGCTCAGATGGCATGGTTTTGTTCCATCGTAATGGCTTTTTCACAAAGAATGGCCCTGATGTCCAGGCAACTGGAAGAGTTTGGCACATAGGGACTCTGCTCTATTTGATTAAATTCCCAAGGGAGTTCTTAGCTCACCTCACTTCTGTGCTAACAAGAATGCATAAAAGGGTCTTCCTTCTGTGTTTTGTCTGTTTCCCCAAAGGTCACGGTGACTGCCATAGGCTCCCTTGGAGGGACTGACCTCACACATTCCATTGGGCTACATTACCCTGAAACATTTCCCCTCCTTCCATGCAGCAGAGACTGCGCCCCATCAGTACGAACCACTCAACATACGTAGGTGTCCACATATCAGCAAGTGATGAATGCAGGCCATATATATATGCATGACACTAGATCATGACAAACCTATTTACAGTTATAATCCCCTTGCCATTTGGTATCTGAAAATCAGTTGATCTGTAGAATAAATTTTCATTTAATCCACTGATACTATAACTGATGTTTGTGCAAAAAGTGTATCTTTTTCATATTTCCTATGAAAATAAATACCTTGTGATCCTCCAGATAGCATTTAAATGCTTATGCCCACCCCATCCATGTTATTTTTAAAGATAATGTGCTCTAGAATGATTTTAACTGACTAAGGATGTGAGTGTGAAGGTAAAGATGATTTTAAATCCAGGCAGGACATAGAAGTATTACATTTCGGTCCCTGGATTCTTTTTCATATTTTGAATTGACTACACCTGATTTACTGGTCTGACTTACAGAGTGCTTTCTATTTATCCCCTACCCTCCAATCCCCCTAAGGAGCTACTGTGCAGACTGGTGTCCTTTAAACAGAGGAACTCATTGCTGTCCTGGTCAAATGGAAGGCTGCTCTGCACACTTCGGATGGCTGAAGTTTTCTCTGAAATGAAATATAGGAGCCATAACTCAGTTTCTCTGGCAGTGAACCAGAGAGGCCATTTATCAGGATATGGCAGACATTTATCTCCTCAAATACTCCAAGGCAGATGGAAATAGCATCTAGCCTCCTGTCAGAATAAATAACCCAATATTGCCCACCACCCATGAAAAGACCCAAACAGATCAGTGGCCATAGCTCAGCTAGAAACGAACCCAACCAGTCAGCTATAAACTTTTGCTCCCACTCCCTCTGTGGGCATCTGTAGCCTCCTTCCACAATGGGCTGGTATTCTAGAACCAAGGCCTTCCAGCTTCCGGGCCTATGTTTTGACCCTCTTGGGAAGAAGTCCAAAGCTAATGCATTAGTTACTAATGTAAAATTCCAATCTTTCTCTCTTTTGACTTAATTAGAAAAAGGACTTTTCCATCTTCCAACCTAAATACAAACATTTAGAAATTGCCTCCTCCAAAGAATAGTTTGGGATAAGCTTTTTCCCTCTTTAAAAGCAAATCGGTCACATACACTTAAAATGGTTAAAATAGTAAACTTTATGTGTACCTCACCACAACTTGAAACCATTTTTTAAATTTAAAAAAATATCAGTTGGAAACTCAGGAACAGATAAAATTAATGAAAATGCCAGCTTTTAAAATATTGTCCTTTCTTGATTATATCATATTTATAATACATCTAAATTCTCCAAAGACAGACACAGTGGTAAACAAGCATTTTCCCCCTGTAATGCCAGCCTTATGTTAGAATCGTGCATTAAATTTCTGAGACATTCAAAGCTACATGGTGATACTTTAATTTATGAAATTTATAAGCATAGCCAATTCCCGACATCGAAAAGACTGAATGAAGTCTAAGTAGACTAGTAAGATTTCTGGCCAGTCCTCCGTCCCTCATTTCCCAAAGAGGATTTTGATCTAAATTTTACATCTTTTTACCATTTTTTTTAGTGAGGTAATTCTCATTGAACCTCTTGTGTCTTAGCTAAGAAAAATCTCTGATGGTAAATTTGAAAAGTTACAAAAAGCCAAAGCATTTTCTTTTCTTTTCTTTTTTAATAAAAATATGACCTTTCCCCTCCCCAAAACTTCCCCCTGCCTTTTTTTAAAGTGGCCCCATCAATGTTTCTGAGAGATTGTCAACTCTTTAGGAAGAGAGGAGATGATATAAAGCCCCTGTAACTCCATCTACCACGGCTCACTGCCATTCCTTAGTAGGTGTTCAGAAAGCCATATTGGAATGATTTGAACTGGCAGGACAACTGAAACATTCTTAAAAAAAATATTTGGGAGATGACAAAAAAACATAAGCATTGTCTTAGACACATCGGAGTTCATTAAACAGCCAAATGCTGTCCCTGAAAAGTGAATCACCCAGAAAGATGGCCAGAAGGCTTTGCCTGGTCTAGGTTCAGATGCTGGGCCAGTGGGAGAGAACTTTTGACATTAAGGTCAAGCTACAATTGAGCATCCCAATCTACAGCTATGTTAATTTTCCAAGCAGGTCACACTCTCACACCCCTGCATCCCTGTACAAGCTGTCCTATAGCCACAAAGAGTATTTTTCTCAACGCTGCCACCTGGAAAACACCGGCATACAATTTAACACACATTCAATGGTCTGTGAGACTTTCCATGACAAGGCTAGGTGAGACTCAGAGGATCCCTTCTTCATCTCCCCACGGCCACTGTGTGTTTCCCAACTAGAGTCCCTCCCCTCCTGTTACAACTATTTGTGTATATAGTTTTCACTGCTCCCTCTAGATTATGTAGGTTACATAGTGCCTACAAAGTAGAGAGTCTATTCCTTGTTTATCATTATATATCCAGGAAAAGAGGGAGGAAGGCAGAAGGGAAAGGAAAGAAGGAGGGAAGGAGGAAAAAAAAAATCACACATTCGTGGACCATTCATTCATTCACTGCCTCATTCTTTCATTCATCCCAGAGACCGGAGTTTAGGATGATGCTCAGGAAGTTAAAAGAAAATGCAAGCTGTAGTCTTAAAAACCAAAAAATAAGCTAACCCATGAATCACTGGTATCAAGGTCAAAATCAAGCCTAAAGTCTGGAAAGCCAGGCAGTTGTAAAGTTAAGAGGCATGAGACAGGGTTGGATCAGGAGTTCACAAGTCAGGACAGTCAGCCCAGTGGTCACTGCCCTTTCACATGGGGCATGTGTGGTTTTCAGTTTTCTGCAGTTCCCACCACTCCTTACAGTTTCATCTACCTAGATTCATCCAATTATAGTACCAATCTAGACTTGGTACGTGGTGCTTGGATTTGGGACCTCTGACCTCAGGGACCCCCTTAACAAATGATTTTTTTAGAACTCATCTGATCCACTAGCTTGGGTGCCAAGAATCTAGACACTTCTAAAAGAAAAATAGTTTATTACTGACAATGTTTTTTAACCACAAAGGCATAAAGCCTTTGGTAACATCTCTAGCTGCATTCATCAAACCAGGCATTCTAAAAGTCGCTTGAGGGCAAGGAGCATTTCATGACAAATGACTAGTAAAATACATAAACACACAGACAGACACAGACACCTCAACCACTGCCCTCACCACCACCACCACCACCACCAGCGGAACAACAAGAACAAAACAGGCCCTTTTCCCTCATGACACTGATTTTCTTTCTTCTACTCCCTCCAAAGAAAATGTTGTAATTCTGTGCACTTTGCAGAGCTCCCGCCTGGAATGCCAGCAATGGCCTTTTCTTAGTTCTGTTCTAATAAGAGTTATGATCCCATCATTCAACACAAAAGTCCAGCTGCTATCACAGGAGGGTTCTTCATATTCAAGCAAAGCTAAAAAGTGGTTGTGTTTAGTCCGTGAATTTTTTTTTAAATGAAGTTGTATCTATTTTTGCTGGAGGAGATGGCGGGGAGCAGGAAGTCCTTGAAATCAATCGGCTTTATGAAAACGAAGGGTCTAAGACATCCTTCATTTGCTCTAACCATAATCCATTGGACTTGCATTTTGTGCTCTATCAAATCAAACCTTCCCTGAGGAAAACCTGATTCTTTTAGGCCCAGTCTGGGCTCTGAGAGCACAAGCCACATCGCCTCCTTCAATAAGTCCCCATTACCGCTGACTGCAATGGTTTCAGAGCCAAATCCCAAGGGCTTGCAAGATGGATCATTCAGTCTTCTGAGCAATCAGTCCCCAGCGCTTGCCGATCCGGCCCCCCCTCGGCTGAGCTGGGAGTGGCCTGCTTCGTGGCCTGGGAAAGCGGCTGCAACACATAACCATCCTCTTTCACAATCCTCTCCACAGACACTCTCGGAGAGGGCAGGGGGAAGGTGTGAAAACAGAAGCAGGGGTGGGGGAGGAGGTGGGGAAATTCCATCCTCAACAGGTTTAACTTAAAAAAAGAAAGCGGTTACTTGACCCTTCGCAAAAACCTCACGCCCTGCAGTGCCCTTCGGGAAACTCCAGCCTCTCAGCTATGTTGTCACACACTGAGCCCACACCCAGAGTGTTAAGTATCACTGGCTGTGGGACAGAAAAATGTCATCATTCCCTCCTCCTGGCTGGTGTCTTTAAATAGTTCCTCTTATTTACGGGTGTACATAGTGTTAATGTCCTTCGGTCGCTCCATTTCCAAGGATGGAAAAGCAGTTGCTAAGCATTTCTAAATGACAGCCCCAGGGTTCATTAGAAATATGGCAAACATTTGCTAAGCTCATTAAGTGCAATTTTTGTGTGTGTGTATCAGATTCCTCCTCTGCATGTTCTGCGTGACCAAACATCTATTAACCCTAATCCCATTGATGAGTCGGATACATTCAAACCGGCAATTAGACAAAACAAAAGGGATATTTATGGAGAGACTCCTAAATGGGCTTTCATATTGGTCTAAGCTGTTTGAAAACGACAGTTTAATTCCCCTCTGTTAATCCCCTGCTTCCAGAGTACTCTCTTTGTTTGATTATAGGCTGTCAGATTGAGGGATTCTGATTGAATCAAAATTTCAGGCAAACTGGAAACACATCATAATTACACCATTGGAGCACCTTTGCCTACTGCCTGAGCCAGCGAAGTGCTCTACAAAATGAAGACTTCTCGGCACAAAAGCTTTCTAAAACGTGCCGCTTATACAGTTAGAAGCCATAAAATATGAAGTAGGTGGTTGTTTCTCTGGATCCTTTTGAAAACCCTCCAGCTGATGACTTTGATGGTAAAGGCTCATGCATTAAATCTGCTGACTAGGCAAAAATATTTTAAGACGGGCTCCCTCTGCTCTGCTTCCCCTCCACTCCTTCACCTCCCGCCCCAACTGTGGCTGTGGACTTGTCTGACCCACAGTGGTTAATCTGAGCACCAGCTCTCATTTGGCCATGCCAGCTTTCCATTAACTCAGAGCCACGGTGGTGTTATTATTAGAGGTGGAAAGGATTCTGCATCACTTACATGGTGTAAAGCTGGACAAATAAACAAGTACTGACTATGGATGTCTCCCAACCGCACGGGGCCTCAATTTTTGAATGCGCTCTTTCAAATAGCAAAATGACCCTTCTCTAGCTTGTAAAACCTCTCTTTGTTTTCCCTCAAAGAGAAGGAAACTCACCCAGAGGAGTGGACTTTTGACAGGGTTCCCCAGCAGTAACATCATTTTCAAGTGGCTCTTGACCAGCTGAGCCTTTTCAAAGTGTAACTTTTATAGCCACAAAGGATCATGTCTTATTTGGGTTCATTAAATTTCCTCTTACTCTGCAAAGGGCTGACCAAACTCACAGCTGCTGAGAGAGAGAAGCCAGCCCTTCATCATTCTTCAAGTCGTCAAGGCTCTATTTGGAAGCCCATTTAGGCCTCATAATTTAGTCTCTGTTGGAAAGTGGGGGCGGGGATGGGGGGGCGGAGAATTCCCTTGTCCTGGTTAGAAATGGATCTCCTTTCGCTACCAGCAGAATTCTAGTGTTGCCGATGTTAGCATGTCAGTGAGACAGATACAAGTTGACTTACAAAATTGCTGCCTGACTGAGGCAATGGTGTTGGGGCTCACAGTGAGAAATTTTATCTAAGTACCAAAGAGCTCAACAACAGCCAGATTGCCAACCCAGGATCACTCGCCATCTTCGTCTCTCCCTCAGGAAACTACATTTCCCAGAATCTCCTGCCACCAGGATTCCAGGCAGATACGTCTAAAGAAAGGTTCTCACTCAGGGTTTGGAAAGCGGAGAGAAGAAGCCACTATTCTCCAGTAGCAACCGAGGGCTAGTGACTCGCAGGTCCCCATATCCTACCTAAAATCACTGTGTGGCTGTCATGGCTTCCTGCATTCCTACCTTGGCTCCCAGAGTTTGTCCTGGGTGTGCAAGCCTCTAATTCCCTGTATTAAAATATTTCCTGTTTCAAATACCTGGCCAGACTCTGACTGATCAGGTGATAGATGCCCAGAGCTGGGGAAGAGAGCTGAGTTGACTGAGGCCAGAACAACCTGAAGGACGGGATCTGAAACAGTGTGGGGAGCCTCCTGTCTCCTTCGTGCATGCAGGCATCCTTTCAACAAATCCTTACTGAGCGCCTACAATATCCTAAACATTCTGGTAGAAACTAATAATAAAGAAGTACACTTCCTGGGCGCCTGGGTGGCTCAGTGAGTTAAAGCCTCTGCCTTCGGCTCAGGTCATGATCTCGGGGTCCTGGGATCGAGGCCCGCATCGGGCTCCCTGCTCAACGGGGAGCCTGCTTCCTCCTCTCTCTCTCTCTGCCTGCCTCTCTGCCTACTTGTGATCTCTTTCTATCTGTCAAATAAATAAATAAAATCTTAAAAAAAAAAAAAAGAAGTACACTTCCTAACCTTCCTAAAAGTACACTTCCTAAGACATGATAGTATAATAAGTAGGGGGGAAATGGGTGGTACAGACAGCTACGACTGCCATTTATGGGGAGACTGACAAGCAGAGAATAACCATAAGAATGTAATTTAGGGAATAAACGTATCTGGGAACCAAACAGACCTGAGTTGTAATCATTTCCTAACCATGTGGCCTTGAAGCAACCAAATCAGTTTACTCTCTAAGTGCCTTCTTTCTGGTTCTTTTCTTATAGGATTATTATGATTTTAGAGACAATACAGGTAAAGTACCCAGCCTAAGGACCGAAGTATAGTAAACTCTCAGCAGATGATATATGCACCTTTTCCCCTTTCTATGCACTAAGTTTCCTAAAGGCAGCTGCCATGTTTGAATGAGTTGGAGTCCCAAGAATATACCCAGCATCGTGTGTCTTAAGTCTAAAATGTGTTCAATCACTCACAAGTGAATGATAGAATGAATGAGTATAAGCATAAACTGTGTGGTACATAATGCATTTTGGTAATTGAGCACTCTATATTATGATTAAATATAATACTACAGATAAGTGGTAAGCCCAGTGGGAGCAAAGGGGAAGGAAGTCTTGGGGAAATCAGAGAGGGAAGGGGGCATTTGAGCAGAGACTTGAAGGACATTTGGACACAATGATAGCACATCAACACAACTGGTTAAGAAGAGTGCTCTAGGCACTCTGGCTTGGGCATCTTCAGACCTGTCTTTCTGGATGATGACTGAGCTTCCCACCTGCGGCAAGTGAGCCTCTCGTGACCTGTTCACTACCAGCCCTGTGATTCTATGAGCTCCCAGGCAGGGAAACCCACACATCACACAAGAACGCCCTGTGAGTGACGCAGGCTCTCATTTCTGCTGGAGGAAATGAATTCAGAAAGAAAATGATAATCTACAGGGAGTAACACCCACACAGTTATCACTCAAATGGTCCCAAAAGGCCCTGAATCTGATTGGAGCAGTGCTTCATAAACTTCCTTTCAAGGGGTTTCTTTGTCATCTTAGTAATTATGAAAGACTTTTATAGTCTGATTAAATATGTTCAATCTCTATTCAATTTCATACTTATTTTAAAACTATACCCACTGTTTCTCTTTTTCTAATTTTCCTTTTTTTTGCCTATGTATCTTTAATATCATGGATGTTCCTCTTTTTTTTTTCCCTTCCACCCCCTCTTTAAATGTCAACAATAATATTCCAGGATCAATTCTAAGTGACCTTTTCATTCATGGTATATTTTTCCTGGTCTTCTGGCAGAGTCTCAGATCAGTACAGTGGCTGCAGGCTTTGTTGGTTTCCATGTTTGTTGAATATTTCATTTATTCCTTTATTGGCTCACTCCATAAATAGTTACTGAGCATCTACTATGTATACGGCAGTGCTCTGGGTGCTGAATATACAGCAGTGAATGGATTAAGTAAGTTTCTTGCTTATGGAACTGACCTTCTGGATATATCATAAAGTGAGTGAAAGGAGTAAGTAATTCGCCACCAGGATCCTCTCACTTCTCCCTTTCAACAACTGTTTTTTCCTGTGTTGCTCCCTTTATTCAGCTCACTAGCAAAATGCGTCTCTACCTGGATTCCCCATAGCTGCCTGGTGCTTCCCGAAGATCTCCTTCAAGCATGCCCATTCCATGTTGGACACGACCTATCTCACTCAAGTTAAGTCAATCTGTCTCATCTCCCAATGTTTCTCAAATTAAGATACATGTGTGGTACACAAGAAATTTGCAAACCGACAGGGAACACATAGTGCCTCTTCCTAGGGCATTAAGTCCACTAGAAGATAAACTGAGAGCAGAGCATGAAACATAAAATTAACATCAAAATTTCCAATATAACAAGGGAAAAAAGAGACATCATGTGGTTTGTTTCTTTAAATAATGCCCCAGAGTCCTTGAGAGCAGTTAAGAGAGAGACAAATGGGAACAAAGGAGAAAATCAAGACAGAGAGAGAGAGAGGTGAGCTGGGAAGCAGGGAGGTGCACATACATTTCAGAAGAATGATATCAAGGAACACTCAGGAACTGTGCCAGATCCCAGTTCAGAGGGCCCAGACCTCCAGCTTTATCCTCACACTGCTCTCCTGCTGAAAGCCCTCGGAAGGCTTCCTATGGCGGTCAGAAAACCCTGCGCTATGCCGTCTTTCTTTGCCCTGCCATCAGAGCGTGGCTACCCCTCCCCCTACATGTCTTTCTTTAGTAACCAGGTCTTTCTTTTCTTCCCCAATGTGACCACTTGTTCCCTCCTTTGACATTCTGCAAGAGCTGCTGCTATCTTTGCTCCCAGTGCTCCCCACCTCACCCCATTTTTACCCACATCATGTCGCCAGCCGGTTAGGATCTTTTTCCTTGTCTTCACCTTTTGCTTAAATGACACCTTCTCAGGGACATGTGATAACATTGATCCAGAGAAGCCTTCCAGTCAATCACTCTTCTGTCTCCTTTTTTATTTGTTTGCATAGCAATGATCACTATCCGAAAAAATCTTACTTACTTATTTGTCTAGTTGACGTTTATCTTACCCGACCTCAATTTCAAGTCCCATGAAAGCAGGGACCTGGTCTGTCTTATTTCCTGACACGAGTATTTCCCCTCAAACATCTGTGATAAAGTAGTCACCCCATTAATGCTTGTTTTGTCATTAAAGATTAAGGGAACACATTGCATAAGCCTTTCCTGAGAGAAAATGAGGGGAATGGTATAAATAAAAGAAAAGAAAATGTTATATAAATGAAGATTTGTCTTTCTTACTTTACAGTTTACCATTTAACTACATAAATATAGCTATTTATATGGGTAATTGATCATACCTACAAATTCCCAAGAATGGCTCATTTTGTCAGTCAGCTTTTTTTTTTTTTTTTTTTAAAGATTTTATTTATTCATTTGACACAGAGAGAGAGATTACAAGTAGGCAGAGAGGCAGGCAGAGAGAGAGGAGAGAGGAGGAAGCAGGCTCCCTGCTGAGCAGAGAGCCCGATGTGGGCCTCGATCCCAGGACCCTGGGATCATGACCTGAGCCGAAGGCAGCGGCTTTAACCCACTGAGCCACCCAGGCGCCCGTCAGTCAGCTTTTTAATTGAGATTTATTATTCTAGACATTGTGTTAGGCACTGAAGACCTAGAGATGAATGCTACATTATTTATACCTTTGAGGAAGTAGGGAGAAAGTTGCTAACAGTCTGGAAAATGCTTTGATGGAGTTGTGTACAAATTATTTTGAGCAGAGGAGGTACTGGCTAAGTCTTGCCTACAAGAGTTGCAGAAACAGCATTAACATATGTTTTGGTTTTGGGAAGATAAGAAATTTTAGAAGCAGAGATGAAGGGGAAGTTCATTTAGGGAGAGGGGCAAGAATGTATGCAATAAGGGAAAATCATCAGAGGTGCTGCTGTTACAATCAGGGGAAAGGCGAATGTTTCCCACATGTGGGAAGCCAGGGAATAGGAGAGAAAGATGGTGGGAGGTGGATCTATAAATGGTTATTGCTGTAAACTACAAGACTTGGACAATCGTCGGCCACTAAGACGTTATTGAGAGGTTTTAAGGGGAATGGTGGCAAGATCAAACCTGTGTTTTAGAAAGACAAGAGGAGGCCATGAAGAGAATGGCTGTCCAGGAGCCATGACAGGAAACCCAAGCCTACTGCATTGAGACAGTCAAGAGATGACCAGTGTGGTGTCCTGGGATGGAGAAAATCAACACAGAGGTAGAGGTGACAACACTCACTTACTCATTAGATGTGTGCAGTGAGGAAGTGAGAGAAATTATGGATGAATAGGAACATTGTCAAAGTGGTCACAGCAGGGACAGATAGGAACACAGGAGAGAGAGAGAGAAAGAGAGAGAGAGAGAGAGAGAGAGAGAGAGAGAGAGAGAGAGAGAGAGAGAGAGAGGTCTGAAGGGAATTCTCTTGAGCTAATATAGTTGAAGGCATGACTCATTCCAGCAGCCCTGGCATTTTATTGGTTGTTAAAGACCTCTAAGCCTTAGCCAGTGAATATTTAAAGGCTGAGATAAAAAGCATCATGACAGGCCAGCAGGGTTGGTATTTTTAAGACAGGGTGTCTGTCCCAGAATCCCCGCCAGTCACCCACAAAGACCACTGCTTTCATTAACTGAGCAAGGGCCAAACCTGCTGCCAGCCACCACTGACGACCCCCCCATCCCCACTGTCATCCATTATGCCTTGTTGCAATCCATCTAACATAATGAGACCACTTTGCAATTCCATTATGATTCACTCTCAAGTTTAAAAGCTGTAGTCAAACCACTGATGAGAGAAAGGCATTAGGGAAGTGTGGAGACATCCTCTGGAGTTCCACAGGCTTCCCTGGCAGCCAAGCTGACCTTCTGAGCACACCTCACAGAGTGTACTTGCCAGTCTCTTTCTCCAAGAGTATTAGTAAAAATCTATAGCTCCCGGTTGGATACTGAATGCAGCTGCCACGTCTGTGTGGTGCCAACAAAGTACTTCACATGGACAGACAGCTTTCTGAGGCTGCTTCATTTCTTGTTAGCCATTCAAACCTCACTCCAACAGAAATCTTTTGTATTTAAGCTAGTGGCCACAAAACCGGAATGCGTCTTCTGGTCAAATGTGCCTTTTGTATGTTATACCACGTTTCTTTTCCTCCCTGATTTTTTTTTTTTTTAAGATGGAAAAAAATGCAGTTGGCTTTTCCTGATGCCACGTTCATTATGGTCGTAAACATCCTAACAGAAGCAGATCTGTTCACATTGAGGCTTCTTGTGCCCAGGGAAATGCCATTCATGATTCAATAACTGTATTTGCCTTATTGCTTTGAAATAGAGGCTGCCTTAGTTAAAATTTTCTGTGAGTCCACCGACACATTGTCAGAGTTTGATTAGTAAAATGAACCAATGAATCTCTTCTTTTTTTTTTTTCCCAACAATACTTCATATAGTCCAGTTCTCAAGTCGTTTGGGTAAAGTTTGTACAGTTTTGAAAGACGAGCCTAGAGTGTTCTTCAGTCCAGCACCTTCTTCTGCCATCATACTGAAACTAAAGGTTATGAGTTTCTAGATCAAAGCTCCAAATTGGCACGAAGCCTAGCTAATTACTCTGTTGGCACTGAGCCCCTTGGGAGATCAGATAGGCCTTCCTCACCTTCAATACAGCTAAGAAATGGGGAATTATAGACTGGATGAGGAACTGAGAGGAATCATTCACTGCAGACAGAGTTGAAAAGAAGTATCTGTTGGAAGACAAGGCCCCTTGGCACCATATCTGAGGCTCACAAATGACAAAGCAGATATGAAATGCTGTTGGGAGGTAAATGAATTGGGAAAGACCTGAGGGACCTTTCCCGTAATGCTAACCCTCCCTAAGAGACAAGGACTCCCTAGTCCAGCGAAGGGAGAAACTTTCCTCTGGCCAGAAAAGGAGCAAACCAGAACATGCAAAACTTCTGTGTTTGTGCCTTAATATTCCTTTAAAAGTGATTTTAAGGGCAAATCTGTAAATCCCTTGGCTAGTCCTTAAAGAAAAATTCTCCAATAGTTAATAAAACAAGTATCTGTTCACATTCTTTAATCAATGAGCAACGCATTTTGTCAAGAGCTGAGAAATCTCAAAAACACAAGAAAGGGTCTCTTCCCATTAGTGCCTCATAGTCTGAGGAGACTGACAGCCACACCATTATAAAAATGCAGACAGAGTTTGTTGAAGGAAGAGAGATGATAAAAATATGTGAAGACTGGATAGATCTAGTTGTCACGGGAAAGGGAAGATTTTTTCTTTTTAAAGATTCGTTTATTTTAGAGAGAGTGTGCGTGTGCCTGGGTCGGGGGAGTGGCAGAGGGAGAGAGTTCCCAAGCAGACTCCCCACTGGGCGTGGAGCCCAACAGGAGGCTCAGTCTTGCCACCCTGAGATCCTGACCTGAAGCAAAACCAAGAGTTGGACACTCAACCAACTGTGCCACCAGGCGCCCTAGGAAAAGGAAGATTTGAGCCCTGACTGACAACTTGAACTTCAGCCAACAAGGTAGGAACAGAAGAAAATTATATATGGAAGGGATTCTAAAAGCAGATGGAAATATTTGAGAAAGTTCAGGGCATACAGAAGGAATCATGAAGAGAGCTGGTATATACAAATGCATGGTTGAGTCGTGCGGAGGGGTGGAAAGTGGGGATTGGAGGAAATGACCAGCTTTCAAGTCTGAGAATTTGGGGCTTTCTTCTGCATGCTTATGTAAAGAACCACTGAATGGCTTTGGGAAAGAATTTGGTGAAGGTGTGACCAGATCTCAGCTCTAAGGTGATAGTGGGAAGCAGTGTAATTTTTGAACTGGAAGAGTGAGGTGCTAGAGATAGTCTGGTTTTAAGGCTATTATAAATTCCAGACATGAAATAAGGCAAATAGGATAGCAACAAGAAAGAAGGAATTGGTCAAGGACATGGGTACTGGGCTATATAGCGGCCCTCCAACGATTCTCACATCCAAATCCCTAGAACTTGTGTTTATATGACCTTAACTGGCAAATGGGACTTAGCAGATGGGATTAAGGATCTCAGATTAGGATATTACCCTGAATTATAAGGATGGGTTCAATCTGATCACAAGAGTCCTTATATGAGAGACATAAAAGGATCAGAGTCAGAGAGAGAAAATGTAAGGCTGGATATAGAGATAACACAGGAGAGAAGATGCCATCCTCTTAGTTCTGCAGGTAGAGGGAGGGGGCATGAGACAAACAACACCGGTATCTCCTAAAAGCTAGAAAAAGCAAAGAGGTAGATTCTCCCCTAGAGCCTCCAGAAGGAATGCAATCTTGTTGATGCCTTGATTTTAGCCCAAGAGACTATTTTGGACTTCTGACCTCTAGAACTGTAGGATAATAAATCTGTGTTGTTTTAAGCCACAGAGTCTGCGGCCATTTGTTATGGTGGCAATGGGACGCTGATATACCGTGAGACAGATTTCCCAGGTAGTATTGATAGTATTTATCAACTGATTGCATCTGGAAAATAAGAAAAAGCAAAAGCTGAAAATAGCTTAGTAAAATCATTGATAAAAGTAACAAACCATTAACAAAAAGAAAAATTGGGCAGAGGAGAGTATGGTGAAAGAGAGTAAGATTCAAAGGAAAGAAGAGAGAAAGAAGAGAGCATAGGATAGAACCTTGGAGAACCCTTCCTCCATCCTTCAACATGAGGATGACTGAGGTCCCAAAGAAGGGGACCTAATATCCTGGAAAGGGGACTAATATCCTGAATCTTGCTCTATGCCTAATCTATGCCAACAACTCACAATATTCATCTTACTATAGAACTTATAATTAATCATTTCTGGATCTTAGGAAACATATCAGGATAATTCATAGCTTAATTTTATGTAGATTCCTCCGTATTCCAATGTATACCCTTTCTGTAATGTCTGTTATGATTTATATTATACCTGCTATGTGTGACTTAGATAATTTCTCCCTTTCTTTCTCTTCATGCTCACCAGAAAGAACCCACCACAAGCCATTGACAATTCTATTTAAACCCATCCGCTTCCAAATTCTTCACTATACAAGGCCACCCTGTAAGGTCTGGCTCTCCTGATACCTGTTCCTTCTTCCTTGGATGTTCCCATGGAATTTCCAAATTCTCACCCTTCTGTTAGGAAAGAGGACCTCCTCCATCAGCGGGCACTCAGGCCCTGGAGTCTCCAAGACATTTCCAAGTGACTTTCCAAAGAAATTTCCAAAGACCTTCCCTTCCTCTAATGACATATAAGAGGATAACATTTTCTCCATAGTGTTACATGTGTATTTGAGATACGTAACTTCAAATTTTTGTGGAACAGGTAGAATGCAAATAAATAAATACCTTCTTGCCTTGACAAGTCAGTGTCCAGAATTTCCATGTGCCTCTTAGGACAGAAATCTGTTTGTCCTATAATCAGAAGATACTCAACCAATTCCTTTCTCGTCTGTTGGGAATACAATTAAGTAAACCAGAGAAACAACATACCATTGTAAAACTGAAGATAAGACAATAAATAGGTCATCTGTCTACATCTTCTGAGAACTTTCCTTGCAAATTGTACCCAACTGTCTAAACTGGCTTAGCAACTGTCTTCCTTGTGGTGGGCTCAGCTGGAAACAGCTGTCTTATCCAACTGTCACTGTAAGCACAGCGACAAGATCCTGTGAGCTATTTAGGGACCCACGAAAATGCTAGAGACCTGAAAAAAAGGTTATTGCCTCTAAAAGGAAGGCAGAAATTCAAAATTAATAAATGTTTAACGCCTATAAAATATTATACTCCTCAGATTTACCAATCATTAAACTTAACATTTGCAAAATTTCACTACGACTTGAAATAATCAGTAGCATCTATTTTCAAACTTAGCAAGGATTTTGAATGCACAATGATTTCAAAGAAATCACCGTCAATCCTGAAGTAAATGAGTTATTTGGTAGCAGGTAATTTTGAAAGTCAATTATAAAAATCTTGTTGCTTTATTTACAACAAAATTTATATTTCATTTTGGATATGGGTATATGTAAATGTTGGATGTTCTTTGGTGTAGAAATTCCAAAACTGCAATTATTTTTTTAGAGTTTATGCAGACTAAAATGGCCCTGGCTGAAAGTATTCTATGCAAGATGCCCCCTTCCTTCCTCTTCTAGTGATGTTTATACGGGTTGTCCCCATTCACTCTCTCTCTGACTTGCTTACACCTTATTAAAACTCTTGGATCTTTCGCTTGCCCTCTTCCTGCTCCTACAAACCAGACAACCATTCAGCCTTGCTCTGATCTTCTGAGGCACCTTGAACTCTTGTTTAAAAGCTACCTGAGATAGGTACTCAGCTATACTCAGCACCCTGCAGAAGCATCTGACAGGGCAAAGCGGCTGCTGTAGAGTTCCAGAACCAACCTCATATTACTTCCTCTCTCAGTCAAAAAGTAAAGTCTGTGCCTAATAACACAACTCGAAAATGGGGTTGTGACCTGAACTCTGAACCTAGCATGCTCTGTTATCATCTGCAGCAGAACTATTCAAGGAAGGATTCATTTTTAGTTCTGAGCTTCTGTTGGTTGGATCTATGCTCAAATCCTCTGGATAGGGCTATTCTTGGTAGGAAGGAGGAAGCCAAGAGTAGGGGCAGTACCTCTCTACCCAAGCTTTCTTGGGTCTAAGATGGTCCTAGATTGCTAACAACCATAAATTTCCATGTCTGGCAGCCTTGCCCACTCATGTAAAGAGTTAGTCGAATGTTCCACATGACACTGTGCAAGACATAACCCCTTCTGCAATATAAGGACTTCTGTTTAATCAGGGATGGCCAACAGATCTAAGATTCACTGGATACAACAGTGACTCATTCCCTCTCTACCTACCCAGATCCCAAAGCATACCCAAAACTCTGTTCACAAAAGGTCAAGAGGACTACCTCTTCTGAGCAGTTTATTACTATTCTAAATATGGGAGATAACTTATCTCCCATATTTAAAATGTCTCCACTTGACATTCAAATGTAATATGGCAGTTGCAACAGAGAATCTATTTTATAACATTTGAGAACCAGGAGTTAGGAGCCACAGAACTATCCTAGGAATCTTTTCCACCTACCCTTAGGATACTTCAGTAGATGCTGGAGAGGATATGATGTGGGCAGCACATTGATACCCCACATAGAGGACTTCAGGTACGTCCTACACTGGGCCAAGGGCCAACACAGGATATATACCAAAGGCACCAGGTCCCACAAGAGATCATCCACATGGGTGACTCCCTCTGGCTTGGAGTCCATAATGCCCACATTACTCACTCATTTTAGAAGTTGGAGGAAAAATAACCATATATCGTGAGGGATGTTCACTGGACTTATTGTGGTGATCATCTTGCAATATATACAAATACTGAGTTGCTACATCATACATCTGAAACTATTATAATGTTATGTCAATTACACCTCAATTTTTTTTTTTTTTAAGAAAAAGAAGAACAAAGAAGTTGAAGCCTGGGATTTGGAGCTCTTCAAATGGAGAGAGGTCACCAACTCTGTCCTTACGGATCCTGTGGCTTCAAATTCTCTATTTTGTCTGATTTTCTAAATCTCATCAGTCCAGGTCCCAGGTGGCCCAATCCAAGGTGTGAAGCTGGAATATTTCATGAGGCAGGACTGAGCGCCACTCACTTTTCCCAGGCCATTGGGGAAAAGGCAGCCTCCATGTTAAAAACCCATCTCCCATAGATTAATCTCCCTTTAATCCTGAGGACTAAAGCATTCCACAGGAAACTGTGAGGAAACATCTGCTCTTTACACACACACACACACACACACACACAGAGGTGCCCAGGGTTCAGAAGGTCTACACCCTCATTCTATCACTTAGCTTTAGGAGACTATCACCCCTAAATTACCCCAAGTATATTAAAACTTCCAACTGGCTAAGAATGTCCAGGAAACTGGAATGTCTATTTGGTAAATGGGTCCAATATTATTCCTGGTTTCAGACTTACTTGGACTTGTATGCAGCACTCGCTCGAAGGACACAGAAATGTACAGTCTAGATTTTTGAACGATCCCTTCTAGATCCCAGGGTTTCCATAAGTAAAGCACTAAATATCCTGCTTGCTCCCATTCAGGGCCTCCTGATACTCAGAAATGCATTTTATCTGGAGTTTATCACTATCCTTTGCAACCTTCCTGAACCAGCCTCCATCTTTGTGGCCTGCTTTTATTTTCCTGGCCTGCCTTCCTCAAGCACTGGGCAGAGCACACGTCCCACCCATCACAGCAGCCTGGGATCCTCCATCTGGACAAGCGACCGTTAGTCACTCTTCAGCCGTGGCTGCTGGTTAGTGACTGGCAAGCCCCCTTTGAATTCCAGCTCCCTTCTCTTCCCTCCCAGATATCTATTTCTCCACATCAAAAACAGCAGAGACTCTTCCAAATATCTTCATTGTCATACCTCACTCTACGTCCCTCAGGTTGTTAACAAATGCCTACTTTTATCAGAGGTTCAGTATCCCAGTCGAGATCTTGCCAGGCTCTTGAAATGTGGATTGGGTGTCCACTAATGCAGCGAAGGAGCACCTAGCCGCTGCCTGGGCAGAGGAGACAGGGCCCTTCTGTCCAGGCCTCAGTCTCTGAAGGATCTGAGTTAATGACTACCTGTATTGTCATTCATATGCAGAATTCCTGACCTGGAGAAGAAACAGTTGCTCTGCCATCCCACCCTCTCCACCTCAAGTACGGTGGGAAGCAAATGGGGGAAAAGGAAGCAGCCCTGAGTCTTCTAGAACTGTCTGGTCTCACAAGCAGAGTAGAGAAACACTAAACTGCGGTTACATTCTACTCACTCACTCAAGGGCAAGCAATTCATCATAAATGAGGTACAAATATATGCACAAAGCAAGGAAGTGATATACTATGGGGCATTTAATCGTAAATGAGGCAATTAGCAGTGTTTCCAGAAATGGTCTCAGGGCTGTCCCTTGTCGTGGTCCTGACAGCGGCAGTGGCCACTGTTCCTGGCCGCGCAATCTCGGGGAACCACAGGAGGTGGGAGCTACTTACAGGCCTTATTCTTCCAACACTATCGCTATTGAAGCTTGAGTAATGTTTTCTCGAGAATTCTATATCCTCTCTCCTCCATGCCTTTATAGTCTCATCTTTTCTTTAAATATTTGAAAGCTTATGAGCCTACTTTCTACAGGCAATCTATTCATCCCTATAGGGCTTTTCAGCAGTGAGATTAGTTTAAGTGAATGGATAATATAAAATATGCCACTAATTTTATGCAGCGTTATATTTAGAAATATAGGCGGCCTCTCCAAATTATACTAATTTGCATTAAAATGTGAAATGGGCCTTTGTTTAAAGAGTTTTTGTGCTCTTTCCACAGAAAATCTTTAGCACTTATTGAAATAGTTAAATTAGAAAAACCTTTAGAGACTCCTCCTAATATTACCAAAAGATTTTAACATCTTAAATAAAAGCATCCTAAAACCTTTCCCAAACCCTCATACAGTTCCCAAGGCTTAACCCCATATTGTGCTTTTTTTTGCTCGTTTTATACATCCTGATATTAGAGGCTAAAAAGAGAAGAAGATGCATTTAGGAATCCAATTACATAATGACACAATTGACGTTTTTAAGCTGTGAATTCCATAATAAAGCAACTCTTCCTTTATGAGGGAATAAAAATACAACATCGTGGCAGGTGCTGTGGAAGGAATTTTCACTTTATACCCAAAGTTTGGAAATAACATCTTTCTAAAATCATAAGTGCAGAAATAACATGTTAGAAAGGAAAGGAACAAATAATAGGATTTATTTGCAATGTTTGACTACCAGCGGTGGTGCAGAAACAAAATATCTACGTTAAGAGTGGGGCACTCGTAGGGAACCCAGCCTCCAGCCAGCCTCAAAGGCCTTCAGGCTCAGTGATTCCAGAAGACAGGAGATTTTCCCCCTGGCTTGCTGAATCTGATGCGAGCAAGAGTATCCTTCAACTTGCATACCTCCGATTTAAATGCATATCCTATTACAATGAAACAGCAACTTTCTAGATCTTGACCAGGCTGGTGTTTTGCTCCTAAGAAAAAACAGAACAAAATGGTCCACAAAGGGGCCATTGACGTTCAACTGGGTCTAGCTCAAGTCACAAGGAGTTTGAGCGTGCATCGGCCCCAATCTGTACAGGAAGTGGGGCTGAAAGGGAGATGGAAATGAATGCCAGCCCCTTGTCATGACTCCCTCTACAAAAGAGGTGCCCTGTGTCAACCTTGTGCTTCCCTGGAGAAAAATTAAACTACCCAGGGAGTTAAAAAAAAAAAAAGTTTTCAAATTTCTAGCCTCATTGCTAATATCGAAGGACGTTTTCTGTAGCATTTGTTTTTTGCTGTTTGCCAAGTACCCCTGCTGAACTAGCATTTATTGAGCACTGGGACGTGCTGGGCAGCTTCACAAACATTATTTTGTGTCATCAGCCAATAAAACTATAAAATAAGCACTCCTATTTCTGCTGCATGGATGAAATATAGAATTTCAAAAAGATTAAATGACCTGCCCAAAGTTCATGGCTGGTACATGATGGGATCAGAGTAGAACTTGTGTCCTTAAAGCCAGGTCCCGTGTCCTTTCATCCAGAGCCCAGCTAACTAGCCCTCGAGGTTAGTGTACCGGAACGTATTAAGCTGTGTCAGCAATATTGGAGTCCCACCCGTCCTGTGGGTTGTCAACTGTCCAGAATTTTTAAAAGAATTTTTCCCTAGAGCATCCATGGATCTCTCATGCTGTCGCAGAAAACATGAGAGAGCCTCAGAGTAGACTTCCAGGTGTGGCTCTAGCATCCCTGGGTGCTTGCATAAGCCCCTGTTTTTCATGTACTTCCATTTTGTGACTTACAAATTAGGGATAGTAATCGTGACTAGGTAAGCTTTCCTTTGTCTCTCTGTCCTGTTCTGTTCTCACACCTAGTACAGAGTGGGCTTGCAATATCCTTATCCATATTCGGCTAGGGAAGGCAGCAAATGTCAGTAAGACAGAAGTTTGTTTTGCTCTCAAGAGCATAAAGATCCTCCTGATGATAAGAAACCAACTGGGAAAATATTATGAGATAAAACGGAAATTTGAATACTACCTTTACATTGAATGATGTTAAAGAATTGTGAAAAATTTTAGATGTGCAGATGAACTGTATCAGTGTAAACTTCCTGGTTGTCATATTATGTCATGATTATGCAAGATGTTACTACTGGAAAAAACTGGGTTAACAATATAAAGAATTTCTTTGTAATATTTTTTTTACAATTACAGATACATTTACATTTCTCTTAAATCAAGCATTTTTTTAAATTTAGGTATGATAATGCTATTTTGGTGATGCTAAAAATGTTAAACTTTTAGAGATAAATAATGAGGCATTTATGAATGAAATAATTTAGAAATACATATTTGGCAAAAAAAAATTTTTAATGCTCTAGTCACATGATATACCAAAACATGGTCATATTTTTAAAAGAAGTAATTAAAGAATATTACTAGTATAAACATCTACCAAACTACTAAATGCTGCATCATAATCCTAAAAATAATTCATGCCTTTGATCTGTGTTCATCTTTTTGTGAATCAACTACAATCATACATTATATATATATACATATATAAACATATTTGTTAGAAATAAATATAGCACAAATATAAAATCAACCTGTAATCACTTGTAAGTATGTCACAATGAAAAGAAGAATAAGTGATATGTGAATAAAAGCAGCTCACAAGTTTTTATCAATAGGATTATTAAAAATGTTGAAAGGCAGGCATATAAAAATATACTTCAGCAAATTGAAAAAGGTAGAATCCAAGGAAAATGAGACGAAACTTCTGCTCAGCCCCAAAGTGGTGGTAACTTGCACTTTCTTCCCAGGGAAGAGAAAAAAAAAAAAAATAGAGGCCAGGCTCAAAGCTAAATGCTCTGCATGAATTATTCTCACTTAATCTTTACAACAACCTAATAAGGTAGATGGTACTACTGTTAATACCCATTTTGCAGATGAACACACTGAGACATCAGGAACTGAAGTAACTCACCCAAGGTTGCAAAGGTAGTAAATTACTGAAAGGGGATTCAAACCCAAGTAGTCTGGGTTCAGAGCCTCCCTCACCACTCAAGACCACTAATATCAGCAAAAAAAAAGGCTCCCCTGTTCTGTAGACTCTTCTCTCAAGTATCTGAAAGACTTAAAGCCTCTTCCAACCAGTGCACATCAGGATATCGCATTGCAATTTAAACTAGAATCTATCAGATGAAGAAGAAATTTCCAATGGGAAGATGAAGCACACATACAATTAAGAATCCTATGTCTCCCAAATCAATAAGAATTGATTAAAAAATAAGCAATTGCCCTTTATCTGTTACAGTCAACTGCAGTCCCTCTTTTAGTAAATGGTAATGAGAAATGTAGATTGAACTCCATGGTTTCTCAAAAAATAGACACATTTCCAATGGGGCCCAGGATGATGGAAACACAGGCAACCACTTGATTTAAGTGTTGACTGTGTCTGGTTAAATTTCCACTGCAGGAAAGGTCAGATAAAGCCTTTCCAGAAGGAAAGGAGTGTCAAAAACCTGATTACCTACATTCAATCACCCCATTCCTCTGCTTCAATCCTAAACAAAAGGGTGAAGTACGTTGAAGTTTGCATCCAAAAACTGGACCTCATACCACTTAGATGTTGTAAGAACATTTGTTCATTTTGTTTAATTACTTGTTCCAGATTCCTCCTTTCTTTATTTCATCAGGAGCTACCCCTTACTCACATAAAAACCTCCAGGTCCCCCATATTTGGATATTCGTTCCACCTTGCCACCATTAAAAACCTGCTCATAGGAAATTTTCTGACCATGCCATTTATCCTGACTTATAATTGACTGGTTAATTTTTTATTTTTAAAAGTTTTAATAATAAAATTTGGGGAGGGGGAGTTAAATATAAGAGAGGTTTCCAATTTAAAATATTATCCAAAATGGGACACAACTGCAAGGGGCTCCCAGTGGTCAAATCTAGGTCACTTTGATCTGGGTCACAAAATAAATAATGATCGCAATAAACATCCATGGGTGTATACTGTATAAATAAAGAGTTGTATAAACAAATAAGTGGAAAAGAAGATAAAGCTGTTACTACAGTAGAATTCCAGTTAAGAAGTAAAGATGGAAGGATGTAATTAGAATATCACCAAATCAGCAAACATCACAGTAATAACTGTTGTGGGCAAGAATAATCAGTAGCCATTAAAATTGACATCAGTATCATCATTGATGAATGCTAAAATCAGTGGGCAAAAGAAGAGAAACAGGATATTTACATAGTATCGAAGTATCTCCCCTCAAGACACTCATTAATTACCAAAGGAAAAAATAGTCACATTAGCGTAGAGAAACCTGGAAGACACCATGTTAAGCAAGCAGTCAAAGTTCTCAAAGACGAAACATCATCAACAGAATGTGCCTCCTGATTGTGATGTGCTGAGGATAGAGTATCACTTTGTTGATATCCTTGCCCCAAATTCGTGATTTGAATTTAATCATGAAGAAACATGAGACAAATACAAATTGAGTACGGCCTATACTCTTCAAAAAATGTCAAGGTCATGAAAGACCACAAGGCATAGGAAGTGTCCCAATTAACAGAGGCTAAAGAGACTTAAGGACTCGATGATTTAAGGGATCCCATATCAGATCATAGTCTAGAAAAAGGACACTGGTCAAACAACTCACGTGGGAGGAAACTTGAATAAGGTATATAGATCAGTTAAATGTATCATGGCAATGTTAATCTCTTGGTCTTGATACTTATACTGTGATTATGAAGATGTTAACGTCTAGGAGAGGTAGGAAACGGTGTAAAGGAATTCTTTGTTTTTGCAACTTGTAAGTTCAAACCTGTAAGTTTGAATCATTCTGGTCGCCAAAATGCCCCCCAAAAAAGATAAAAATACAAGGAAAATTCAGAAGACTGATGCCCCCAAATTTCAAAGGCTGAACATTTTGAGGCATGTAAGGTGTTCACCTTAATTCCTGACCAGGAGTAGTAAAAAAAGTAGCAGTAGTCATAATAATCAGAATAAAAGTAGCAATAGCTAACATTGGCTGACTATTTACCATGCAACAGACACCAGACGTAGATTATCTACGTCTATCTGGTTAGGGACATCGGACTCTTAGTTTTGGCTCAGGTCATGATCTCAGGGTCATGAGATGAGCTCCTGAGTGTGGTGTCTGCTTGAGATTCTCTCCTTCTCCCTCTGCTGCTCCTCTCTCTCTAATAAATAAATAAAATCTTTTTTTTCTTTAATATTATCATGTTTTGTTCTGATAACAAGTCCATGGAGTAAGGTATATTCAGTAAATGTTGACATTCAAAAATGCTAATTCATCCTCAGCAACTGGGAAAAAATTTAATGAAGTCAGGGACCAAGTCTTTCTTATTTAGGTGTATGTTACCAGAACCAAGCATAGTGCCTTATATATAACCATGATCCAATGTGCATATTTGTTGAATCAATGAATTAATAAAAAACATTTTTGATCTATCCACCCTTTGCATCACGAATAAGCATCTCTACCCACCCTCCTCCCCCCAAATATAGGGAACCAATTTTCACTCCCCCATATTGCCTAGCAATCTTTCCTAGCCATCAAAAGAATTGAGATATTCATCTCTGTGCTGTTAGGACTTTGTTTTTCCTCCTTTGCCTCATCTTTTTATATTCACCCAGAGGCCACTGGACTCAGAGAACGGAAACATGGAGAGAATAAAAGAATGTTGTTCTGTGGGAAATACAGTGACCCAAAGCAACTTAATGTGGATGGGAAAGAGACATAGGAAGAAACTGGGTGCAGCTCCCATTAAGGAAGTCTATTTTTTTATACACCATATTATATGGAATCTCAAGCAACTGATCAGTGATACAGAACAGGAGGGCATTTAACTTCATTCAACAGAGAACACGAGATGGAACCTTGCTCAGTTTTGGAAAGTAAGCTGGAAGTCGACAGATAGCTCAGTCTGTACAAGAAGGGCTCTCAAGCAGGATGCTGTGGAGTGGGGAAGGAAGCCCAAGAACCCTCATCAACCCTGATGGCAGGCAGACTGGACACAGCAGTCCCCACATGTGGATATATAGTGAGACAAAGCCAAAATTATACTGACCAAAATAAAAGTACTGAAGAATAAGGTAAATATAATTTCATATGGAACAAACTTCTGAAAGAAACAGGAGAAAACCCTACAAGGATTTTTGACATCTCAGAAAATACTTGAGAGTTGGAAATTCTCAAAACCACAGCAGCTGATCTTGCTGTCTCTCCTTTGCAGCTGCATAGACTTCTTTCTGCTTGTCTCCCTATGCCTACTTCATTCTCTTTTTTTTTCCTTATGGCTTTCTAGTCTATAAAACAGGAACATGTCAGGAAAAGGAGACAATGGGCTAAGATTATTTATAATTAATATAGTAAGTAATTATAGTAGATGCATGGCATAGATTACAAGCTAAGATAAAATGTTATATAAGAAAGTGTTGCATGAAAATCAAATTGAGACAAGCCATATTTTTAATGTTGGTGACAACATTGATATTGCAGATAATCAAATAATCATGGTGGAAGACAAACGTGAGAACCACTCTCCAAATTTATCAGGGAGGGGGAAAGAAAATCTTTGAAGGAAGATGACAGATAAGGAAATAAGACAATGGAGATCAAACCTATTAATTACATAAGTTTCCCAAGGGCAAAATGTGAAGAATGATTGGAATAGAGGCAGAAATCACAGATGAAGAATGCATTCCATTGCTAGTTTTAAGAAATGATTGAATACACTTCTCAAAAGTGTCAAGGTTATGAAACACTGTCACAGATTGGAGGATTCTAAAGAGACATGACAACTAAAAGCATTGAATCCTGGTAGAGAAAAGGTATAATAGTGGAAAAATAGGGAAAACAAAATAAAGTCTAAAGTTCAGTTAACAATATTGTACTAATGTTAATTCTTTGCCAAATATACCATGTTGCGTAACATGTTAACATTAGGTAAATCTGGGAGTACATGGGAATTCTGTGTACTGTCTTTGCAATTCTTCTGTAAATCTAAAATTACTTCAAAATAAAATGTTTTTAAAAATAATCGAAGAGTCAATCAAAGGAGTTGATTGTGTTTCTGGAAAAAATATTGAAAAGAACCCTAGATCTGCAGGAATTCAGGCAAACTTTTAATTATTTAATTAAAAGGATAAAAATAAAACCCTAAACACATGCAGAGAAAATAAAGTAGTTAGCTCCAAAGACCTAATTAACTAATAAGCCATCAAAATACTCCAGTGAACAAATTAAAAATTCCAGGAAAGGGATAGGAATAGAATTGTGGGACATTTTTGTGTATGTATTTGCATATATATATATATATACACACACATATATATGTGTGTATATATGTGTATGTGTGTGTGTGTACATAACATTTGCATATATTTAAAGCTTAGAGTTACAAAGACACAGTTTTCCCAATTGTCTGTGAGATGTTTGTTTATAAAATTAGAACAGTAATTAAGTTGCAAAATAAAAGAAACTCATGGGTCATAAAAGAAAATCACAAGTACAATTACAGTCTGTTAGGAGAGCAGTATTGGGAGAACTGTATATAAATTTATTTACTTAATTCTATCAAAAATCCTATTGAAATTGTAGTCAGAAGCAAATTCGTAATCCTTAATGTCTTCATTATAGGTAAGAATATACTTGAAAAAGCATAGGATTTAAGAAGGTATTAAGTAATTTTTAAAATCTTAGTACAAAAATCAGAATAACATGACTACTTTTTTAAAAGATTGTATTACTATAAAATAGCTAAATAAGTCAAAGCACTGGTTCTATAACAAAAAGAAAAAACTGGGACACCTGGGTGGCTCAGTTGGTTAAGGAGCTGCCTTCGGCTCAGGTCATGATCCCAGGGTCCTGGGATAGAGTCCCGCATCAGGCTCCTTGCTCAGCAGGGGGCCTGCTTCTCCCTCTGCCTTTGCCTGCCACTCTGCCTGCTTGTGTTCTCTCTCTCTCTCTGACAAATAAATAAATAAAATCTTAAAAAAATAGAAAAGAAAAAAACCATAAAAATGTTTTAAAATGCTGATGAAACTTAATGAATAATGAATATAATAAATAACGAAGTATATATTTGTATAATAAATATTAATACAGAGATTAAACAAATAGAAAATACCTCTGTGATTCTAAAAATAAGAACATCTTGATAGAATACTTGAGTTTAGGGGAAATAGTATATTACCTAAAATGATTCAATTAAAGATTTAAAAATACAAAAAGATGATAACCAGAAAATTATTTAAATATTTATCAGAAACCTACTTTTAAAAATAGTTTATCTACAAATTATATAGACTTTCAAAAAACAGATCATCTTGTGCTACAGAAGCTACTTAAGTTTTTTAGAAGCTAAGCCTGAAACTAGATACAAAAAGCATCAGAAAGAAATTTTAAAACACAAACCTTACTTATTAATATAAATACTTTAAACTAAATCCATTAGTATAAAGGAATTAGCCACCATGACTAAGTAAGGTTTATCCTGAGAATTCAGGCAGAGTATTGAGAAATCTCTTAATATAATCATTCAAAAACTAGGCCTAATAAGAAAGAAAGACATTATTATTTAATTTAATCATTCAGATGTTTCCAAGGCATTCAACAGCATTCACTATCCATTCCTTTTTTTTTTTATTTAAAAATAGACTACTATTTTTCAACATGATAGACTTGGGTAGACAATTCAATAATATAAGAAGCAGACAAAAAGAGATGACTATTACAGTGGAATTATTTAAAATATTCTTAACAAAGGAAAATATATTTATTTATTCAGAAAGCCGACTAAAGTACTCTATAACTCTTAGGATTAATAAACACAATGAAGTATTATACAACACAATTAAAATTAAGATAAGTATACATGGCTCAATTGTTGTCAGAAAAAGGTTGACAATAACATTTATAAAACACACACACAAACTATTTTGGAAAAACTTTAAGTAGAGACTGGGAATTTCAATGTCAAGAAAATATTACATTTTCCTGAGTAATATAAAAATTATTTATGTAACCAGATTGGATGCTGCAAATGTTTCACTCATTGTATTGGTAATTGGGCTCTCCTCACACTGGTCTAGTCGCACAGGATAATACACAGCAGTACATAACACATCCTTGAGGTGGGATCCTGACTAAGAGAGGTACCACATCCTCAAGGTCATGGAAAGCCAGCTGCTGTCTGAGATTTAAACAACAAAATGGACTACCAGTACCATTTTTCTCAAATTGGAGATCACAGCAACTCACCAGAGACTATGTAGGAAAACGTGAAAAATCATTTTGAAGTATGAAGTTTACTCATTATTTTGAAACACTGATAGCGTGGCGGTCTATAGAGAGCTGTTTTTGTTTTAGAAAATACCATACTAGACCACTCTGATTTGACAATAGGGTGTTGAAGAAATGATATGGAGACAGGAGGAAAAGGAGAGAGCCAAACTGTTTCAAGACTCAGAACATTCCTACTGACTCAAAATTGAGTCATTAAGAAAAGTTCAATAAGGAATAACATAATGTGGTGGGAGATCGGAGTTTAGGAGGAAAAAATGTCCTGTGAGGAATTTATTTCAACATGATAGGACCCTGACAGGCATTAAGGAGGGCACGTGATGTGATGAGTACTGGGTGTTACATGCAACTGATGAATTACTGAACTCTACCTCTGAAACTAATGATGTACTATATGTTGGCTAATTGAATTTAAAGTAAAACAAACAAACAAACAAACAAAAACATGCTAGGACCCTGAAGCATTTTTAACACACAGAAGTGTAGTATTTCATCCTGAATGCTTTGCTATGTAATGCTATGCTGTCAGTCTTTATGCCACCTGCCCTCATAACACACCCAACACTCCTACCCCACCATCACCCACAATTTCAGTAAAACCCATTATAAGAAATGTTTTGGATAAGCAATATTGTTGGAAATTTTAAAAGGTGTCTTTTTTCCACGTACAGGTCAGTGTGGAGCAGAAAGAACTCCTTGGAAAAAGAGAATAAATAAGAAATCAGAACCACTACTTGAGTGGAGATACATAAGTCTCCAAGAATCGTGCAATTCTTGAGGAGGCCTCAGACTTCTGTGTGGTCCAAGAAAACTAACTCATTTATATATCAGTCTTAATGGACCAAGGGACAAGAACGGGTATTTGAATGGCATTACTTTATGGAGTAAGGTCTAAGTTTTAAAACTAAGAATAAGAAAATGAATTTTAAAAATGTTGTACTTTCCCACATATGCCTTTAGGTTTTCTTATGTCCACAGTAAAGTTCACTTCATTTTACTATGAAATTTGGCAGACATTTCTGTGATATATTGAAATAGATCAGGAGAGCTATGTGTACAGAATCAGGGAAAAGAATGACTCAATGTGCACAGCAACCCTTGCTTTCAACTTGTCTACACATCATAATGTATTCTGGAAACCGTCTAACCAATTTGGCACACAGAAAAAAGAGCAAGGCAAGTACATTTTAGGAGTGTATTTCCAGCACTACTCAGAGAGCAAAGTGGACCCTGATGGGGTGGTAGTACTCATGTCCCTCAGAAAGGTTCTCCTCAATCATAGGAGAGTGCATCACACCAGCCTGTGACCAACATTCCTCAAATTCAAGGGACACCTCTTGCTCCAGGATCACAATTCCCCAGCAGCCTTTAGATACAACTGTACAGTATTTTGATCTTCATAACTCTTTGTCTACTATAAGACAAAGCATTAGCTCCCGACATGAGCATAATAGTTCTCTTATCTGTTGTAATTTTCATCGTGCATTCATACATTCACATTCTGACTGATTTAATGCTTGCCTGTGAATGCTCACCCATCCCAGAAAGATTGATCCCCAATCAATGAAACAACAAAGTTTCTGGGTCTGGAAAACTAAGAGCCACAGCCAAATCAATCAAGATTGTTTGTTTTCAGAAGGAGCAAGATGGAGGAGGAATAAGAGATCTAAATATCATCAGGTCCTAGAAATTCAGCTAGATAGTTATCACACCACTCTGAACACCTACAAATTCAACAGGAGGTCTAAGAGAAGAAGAGCAGCAATTCTAGGAACAGAAAAGCAACCACTTTCTGGAAGGTAGGAAGTGCAGAAAACTGAATCTGAAGTGATACACAGGAAGAGACCACAGGGGGAGAGCCTGGCTCCTGGCAAGCTGTAGAGCATCGGAGCACAAAAACGGAACTTTTAGACGTTTGCTCCACTGAGGGATGTCGCTCCAGAGGCTAAGGGGGAGGTGGAGCCCTTGCAGGGACAGTGTGGTCTCAGGACCCACAGGGTCACAGAAAGACCAGAGGTACGTGAATGTGGCAGAGCTCCCAGGTATGGGAGTGGGGAAGATGGCGGCAGAGACGGAGCCAAGCAGTGGGCTCTCAGCTAAGGGTTACCTTAAACCATGATTCCAGACACAGTCGGGCCACTGCTCTTGGAGCAGGGACCCCACAAGTAGGGGGGAGACTACCCTTCCTCCTCCAGGAGAAGCGGCACAGGAGCAAGCTGCAGGAATCTGCTGGGTTCAGAGACTCCAAACGGGGCCGTGTGCCTGAGATAAACACTCTCAGTCACAGGCTGGGTGAGCACAGAGTGCGGCCGGAGACCAGGGAGACGGGAGTGATTGACTGCTTTTCTCTGAGGGCACACTGAGGAGGGGCACCCTGAGCTCTCAGCTCCTATGGGCTGGATATTGGGAGGCCACCATCTTCATTCCCGTCCTCCAAAGCTGTATGGAAAGTGTTCAGGGAACAAAAGCTCCCGAGACGAACCCAAGCAGATTACTTAGCCTGGCCCCTGGCAAGGGCCGTGCAATTCCGCCTCGGGCAAAGATGTTTGAGAATCACTGCAACAGGCCCCTCCTCCAGAAGATCAACAAGAACATTCAGCTAAGACCAAGTTCACCTATCAAGGAGAACCACAGAACTTCAGAGAGAGGGGAATGCAACACATAGAATTCATGGCTTTTCCCCCATGATTCTTTAGTCTTTCAAAGTTAAATTTGTTTATTTTTTTCTTATTCTATTTTTTTAAATTTTTCTCTTTCCTATTTTAACTTTTTAAAACAATTTTACCTTATTAATACCTTTTAAAAATCTTTTTTAAAATTTTCATTTTGTTATAATCATATTCCATCCCTTCATTGTATGTAACCTTATGTTTTGTATACATAAAGGTTTTTCTTTCTTTAAAATTTTGGGATACTTTTCTTCTAACAGAACAAAATATACCTGAAATCTAGCACATGACTTTGTTCTAGTCTCCAGCCTGATCACATTTTTCCTCTTTTTATTTATTTATTTTTTTGTATATATGTAAGTTTTTCTTTCTTTAAAATTTTGGGAGACAGTCTCTTCTAAAAGACCAAAATAAACCCCAAATCAAGTGTGTGGCTCTATTCTATTCACCAGTTTAATATCCCCACCCCTCTCTCTCTCTCTCTCTAAATATATATATATATACACATACATATATTTTTTTGCCCCCACTCTTTTCTTCTCCCCCCAGTTTTGGGTCTCTTCCGATTTGGTTAGTCTATATTTTTCTGGGGTCATTTCTACACTTTTAGTATTTTGTTCTCTCATTCATCTATTCTTATCTGGATAAAATGACAAGGTAGAAAAATTCACGTCAGAAAAAGGAACAAGAGGCAGTACTGACAGCTAGGGACCTAATCAATATGGACATTAGTAATATGTCAGAACTAGAGTTTAGAATGATAATTATCAAGGTGCTAGCTGGGCTTGAAAAAAGTATGGAAGATACTAGAGAATCCCTTTCTGGAGAAATAAAATTCCTTCCTGGAGAAATAAAAGAACTAAAATCTAACCAAGTTGAAATAAAAAAATGCTATTAATGAGGTGTATAAAAAAATGGAGGCTCTTACTGCTAGGATAAATGAGGCACAAGAGAGAATTGGTGATATAGAAGATCAAATGATGGAGAATAAAGAAGATGAGAAAAAGAGAGATAAACAACTACTGGACCACGAGGCGAGAATTCCAGAGATAAGTGATACCATAAGACAAAGCAATATTAGAATTGGGATCCCAGAAAAAGAAGAAGGAGAGAGGGGGGAAGAAGGTATATTGGAGCAAATTATAGCAGAGAATTTCCCTAATTTGGCAAAGGGAACAAGCATCAAAATCCAGGAGGCACAGAGAAACCCCCTCAAAATCAATAAAAATAGGTCCACAGCCCGTCATCTAATAGTAAAACTTACAAGTCTCAGTGACAAAGAGAAAATCCTGAAAGCAGCTCAGGACAAGAGGTCTGTAACATACAACAACAGAAATATTAGAATGGTAGCAGACCTATCCTCAGAGACCTGGCAGGCCAGAAAGGACTGGCATGATATATATTCAGAGCACTAAATGAGAAAAATATGCAGCCAAGAATACTATTTCCAGCTAGGCTATCACTGAAAATAGAAGGAGAGATAAAAAGCTTCCAGGAAAAACAAAAACTAAAGGAATTTTCAAACACCAAATCACCCCTACAGAAAATATTGAAAGGGGTCCTCTAAGTAAAGAAAGCCTAAAAGTAACAGGCCGGAAAGGAAAAGAGGCAATATACAGTAATAGTCACCTTACAGGCAATACAGTGGTACTAAATTTATATCTTTCAATAGTTACCCTGAATGGATATGGGCTAAATGCCCCAATCAAAAGACACAGGGTATCAGAATGGATTAAAAAAAAAAAAAAGACCCATCAATATACTGGTGGCAAGAAACTCATTTTAGACCCAAGGATACCTCCAGATTGAAAGTGAGGGGGTGGAAAACAATTTACCATACTAATGGACATCAAAAGAAAGCTGGGGTGGCAATCCTTATATCAGATAAATTAGATTTTAAGCCAAAAATTATAATAAGAGATGAGGAAGAACACTATATCATAATTAAAGGGTCTGTCCAGCAAGAATATCTAACAATTTTAAATATCTATGCCCCTACCATGGGAGCAGCCAATTATATAGACCAATTAATAACAAAATCAAAGAAACACATCAATACAATAATAGTAGGGGACTTCAGCACCCCCTTCATGGAAATGGACAGATGATCTAAGCAAAAGATCAACAAGGAAATAAAGACTTTAAATGACACATTGGACCAGATGGATGTCACAGATATATTCAGAACATTTCATCCCAAAGCAACAGAATACACATTCTTCTCTAGTGCACATGGCACATTCTCCAGAAGAGATCACATCCTGGGTCACAAATCAGGTCTCAACCAGTACCAAAAGATTGGGATCATTCCCTGCATATTTTCAGACCACAGTTGCTTTGAAACTAGAACTCAACCACAAGAGGAAAGGTGGAAAGAACTCAACTACATGGAGGCTAAAGATCATCCTACTAAAGAATGAAGGGTCAACCAGGAAATTAAAGAAGAATTTAAAAAATTCATGGAAACAAATGAAAATGAAAACACGACTGTTCAAAATCTCTGGGACACAGCAAAGGTGGGCCTGAGAGGAAAGTATATATAGCAATACAAGCCTTTCTCAAGAAACAAAAAAATGTCTCAAGGGGCACCTGGGTGGCTCAGTGGGTTAAAGCCTCTGCCTTAAGCTCAGGTCATGATCTCAGGTCCTGGGATCAAGCCAGCATTGGGCTCCCTGCTCAGCAGGAATCCAGCTTCCTCCTCTCTCTCTGCCTGACTCTGTCTACTTGTAATCTCTCTCACTCTGTCAAATAAATAAATAAAATCTTAAAAAAAAATAGACAAAAAAGTTCTCAAGTACACAACCAAACCCTACACTTAAAGCAGCTGGAGAAAGAACAGCAAAGAAAGCCTACACCCAGCAGGAGAAGAGAAATCATAAAGATCAGAGCAGAATCAATGAAATAGAAACCAAAAGAACAGTAGAACAAATCAATAAGACTAGAAGCTGATTCTTGGAAAGAATTAATAAGATTGATAAACCCCTAGCCAGACTTATCCAAAGTAAAGAGAAAGGACCCAAATTAATAAAATCATGAATGAAAGAGGAGAGATCACAACCAACACCAAAGAAATACAAACAATTATGTTCCAAAAAATAGAAATGGAAAGAAAACTTCCCAAACTCATTTGGAAGAAATGGATGCATTCCTAGAGACATATAAACTACCAAAACTGAACCAGGAAGAAATAGAAAACCTGAACAGATACATTACCAGTAAGAAGATTGAAGTAGTCATCAAAAATCTACCCCCCAAAAAAGCCCAGGGCCAGATAGCTTCCCAGAGGAATTCCACCAAACATTTAAAGAAGAATTAATACCTCTTCTGAAACTGTTCCAAAAAATAGAAATGGAAAGAAAACTTCCCAAACTCATTTTAAGAGGCCAGCATTACCTTGATCCCCAAACCAGACAAAGATCCCATCAAAAAGGAGAATTACAGACCAATATCCTTGATGAACACAGACGCAAAAATTCTCACCAAAATACTAGCCAATAGGATCCAACAGTACATTAAAAGGATTATTCACCACAACCAAGTGGGATTTATTCCTGGGCTGCAAGGCTGCTTCAACATCTGCAAATCAATCAATGGGATACAATACATGAATAAAAGAAAGAACAAGAACCATGTGATACTCTCAATAGATGCTGAAAAAGCATTTGACAAAGTACAGTATCTTTTTTGATCAAAACTCTTCACAGTGTAGACATAGAGGATACATACCTCAATATCATCAAAGCCATCTATGAAAAACCCACAACAAATATCATTCTCAATGGGGAAAAACTCAGAGCTTTTCTGCTAAGGTCAGGAACCTGGCAGGGCTATCCACTATCACCACTGCTATTCAACATAGTACTAGAAGTCCTAGCCTCAGCAATCAGACAACAACAACAACAGCAAAATAAATAAAAGGGATCTGAATCAGCAAAGAAGAAGTCAAATTCTCACTCATTCCAGATGATAGGATACTTTATGTGGAAATCCCAAAGGACTCCACTCCAAAACTGCTAGAACTCATACAGGAATCAGTAAAGTGTCAGGCTATAAAATCAGTGCACAGGAATCAGTTGCATTTCAATTCACCAACAGCAAGACAGAAGAAAGAGAAATTAAGGAGTTGATCCCATTTACAACTGCACCCAAAATGATAAAATACCTAGGAATAAACCTAACCAAAGAGGCAAAGAATCTGTACTCAGAAAACTATAAAGTATTCATGAAAGAAATTGAGGAAGACACAAAGAAATGGAAAATCGTTCCATGCTCACAGATTGGAAGAACAAATACTGTTAACCATGCCTATGCTATCTAAAGTAATCTACACATTTAATGCAATCCCTATCAAAATACCATAATTTTTTTTCAAAGAAATGGAAGAAATAATCCTAAAACTTATATGAACCAGAAAAGAGCCCAGATAGCCAGAGTAATGTTGAAAAAGAAAACCAAAGTTGGCAGCATCACAATTCCAGACTTCAAGCTCTATTACAAAGCTGTCATCATCAAGACAGTATGGTACTGGCATAAAAACAGACACATAGATCAATGGAACAGAATTGAGAGCCCAGAAGTGGACCTTCAACTCTATGGTCAACTAATGTGTGACAAAGGAGGAAAGAATGTCCAATGGCAAAAAGACAGTCTCTTCAACAAATGGTGTTGGGAAAACTGGTCAGCCACATTCAGAAAAATGAAACTGGAGCATCTCCTTACACCATACAAAAATAGACTCTAAATGGATGGAAGACCTCAGTGTGAGACGGGAATCCATTCAAATCTTTGAGGAGAACACAGGCAGCAGCAACCTCTTCTACCTCAGCCGCAGCAACTTCTTCCTAGAAACATTGCCAAAGGCAAGGGAAGCAAGGGCAAAAATGAACTACTAGGACTTCATCAAGATCAAAAGCTTTTGCACAGCAGAGTAAACAGTCAGCAAAAGCAATAGACAACTGACAGAATGGGAGAAGATATTTGCAAATGACATATCAGATAAAGGGCTTGTATCCAAAATCTATAAAGAACTTCTCAAACTCAACACCCAAAGAACAAATAATCCGATCAAGAAATGCCAGAAGACGTGAACAGATATTTCTGTAAAGAAGATATCCAAATGGCCAACAGACACATGAAAAAGTGCTCAACATCACACTGCATCAAGGAAATACAAATCAAAACCACAGTGAGGGTGCCTGGGTGGCTCAGTGGGTTAAAGCCGCTGCCTTCGGCTCGGGTCATGATCCCAGGGTCCTGGAATCGAGGCCCGAATCGGGCTCTCTGCTCAGCAGGGAGCCTGCTTTTACCTCTCTCTCTGCCTGCCTCTCTGCCTACTTGTAATCTCTCTGTGTCAAATGAATAAATAAAATCTTAAAAAACAAAACAAAACAAAACAAAAAAACACACCACAGTGAGATACCACCTCAAACCATTTAGAATGGCTAAAATTAACCAGTCAGGAAATGACAGATATTGGCGAGGATGCAGAGCAAGGGGAACCCTCCTACACTGTTGGTGGGAATGCAAGCTGGTGCAGCCACTCTGGAAAACAGTATGGAGGTTCCTCAAAAAGTTGAAAATAGAGCTACCCTATGACTCACCAATTGAACTACTGGGTATTTACCCTAAAAATACAAATGTAGTGATCCAAAGGGACACGTGCACCCAAATGTTTATAGCAGCAATGTTCACAATAGCCAAAGTATGGAAAGAGCCTAGATGTCCATCAACAGATGAATGGATAAAGAAGTTGTGGTATATATATATATATATATATATATATATATATATATATATATATACAATGGAATACTATGCAGCCATCAAAAACCAAAGTCTTGTCATTTGCAACGGATATGCATGGAACTAGAGGATATTATGCTAAGTGAAATACATCAAACAAAGGCGATTATCATATGATCTCTCTGATATGAGGAATTTGAAAGGCAGGACAGGGGGTTGTGGGGGATAGGGAGGGAAAAAATGAAATATGGGACTGGGGAGGGAGACAAACCATAAGAGACTCTTAATTTCAGGAAACAAACTGAGAGTGGCTGGGGGGAGTGTAGGATAGGGTTGTGGGGAAGGATAGGGTGGCTGGGGTTATGGACATTGGGAAGGGAATGTGCTATGGTTAGTGGTGTGAATTGTGTAAAACTGATGATTTACAGATATGTACCCCTGAAGCAAATAATAGGTTATATGTTAATTAAAAAAATCAGGATTGTTTTCTTGTGAATTGTACATTCTCCGCCATATGCATTCTTTCAAATATTTAAAGGGATGCTACTAGCATGTCTCGGTTTGAAGGGCTAAAAAGGGAAAATGGGACACCTGTGAACAAGATTGAGGGTGCATTGGGAATGACTTTCTCCTTTCTCTCACAGTCTCAAAAAGTTCATCTCTTGGCTAGGCAGCTCTGTTAGCACCTCTCACCGATTGAGTCCCAGTTTTGATCAAATTCCATCATTAATATAGAGTAGCAATTTTCAAAGTGTGGTCACCAGATCTTCCATATCAGCATCAACTTGGAAGTTGCTAGAAATGTAAATTCCTGGGCCTCATCCCAGACCCACTGAATTCAGAACTCTGGATTTCAGAACCCCCTGATTTATGTTTTAGTGAGCCTTCTCGATGATTCACATGCATGCTGGAGTGTGTAAAGTTGTAATGGCCTTTGGATTTTTCATTAACTTCACTAATCGCAGGTGGCAAGAGTACCACTTTCTCTCCAATATCAGAGCGAACTTGCCCTCCCTGAGGTATTTTGCAAGTGTAGGGTCGTTAATTTAAACTGATTTGTCTCTTAATGTCATTTGTCACCATTAGCAAACTAAGTTGTGTGCCCCTCTGGGAAGGGGAAAAAATCAATCACCACTGCTTGGTCTTAAGCTGAGTAAGCATTGTAATAAACTATAATCTAGACACACAATTGGTCCCAACCATGTGTCAAAATCTAGCTCAAAGACAAAAATGAGGAATTTTGAGTTTTGAGCTGCCATGAAATGTACTGAAAGTATCACTGAACAAAAGTCCAGAGACCTGGGTTCATTTTCACCTTATTTCTTTTGATTTTAGCACTTTCCTTTACTTAACATAATAAGCTGGGCAGTAAATTAATCAGAAAATAACAATTCTCTTTGAAAAATCAAGCATAGGCTCCTGGCTTCTAAATACCTTTAACTTGTGATTTCTGTCAAAAGCACTTGAAATGAGTGCTTCAATGCTGGAACCATTACGTGGTGCTGGTGAACATCAGAGGCCATGGAGAGGAATGAAGCAGTGCTGCACAGACAAAGATCGATCCAGCTCTACTCTCTACACTTGACTAAAGTCGTGTGACCAAGAGCGAGTGTCAATTCCTGTGGGTCTTCACACTTGTTATTTATGGACAGGGGCAAATAAACAGAAACCTGAGTTATGTGCTGGCATGTAGGAAAAACCAACGTGTGTATGCACATCAAGAGTTATTTATTGACTATGTACCTAAACGTTCCAGTAGAAATCAGGTGCTCAAATAATGCATTAAGAGACAACCCTTCTATGCCCTTGGGTCTGTTTCCTTCTGCTGTGACTCCATTCTCCTGCAGGCTGCTTCTCCAAGTGGTCCAGCATTTCAAGGCTTCTGTCCTCAATTCAAACTGCACCAGAAAGATACTGCTTTCCTAGGAATTCCAATTAAAAATCCCAGAATAGAATATCACTGGTTCTGTGCCACATGACTTCCTTTCAATCAATCCCCACGGCCAGTGGGAAGAAAGTTCTTTGACCAGGCTTGGGTGAAATGTCCAACCCTGAAGACAGAGTGATCAACCCCACTGACTGAGGGCCAGAATTTGGGTCAGAACTAGGGCTAGAACTTGGGTCTCGAAGAAAAGAAGGCCTCTAGGGCACGTTGTTTAAGAAGGCACTCTGTCACTGCTGATCCTGCTCTTGCATCACCCTGAGAGTGAGTGCACATAAAAAATTTTGCACGTTAGGTACCTCGCTGTCCCTACCCTAGTTCTGGTGGCCTTGCTACTGAAAGGTAGTTTCCTTAAAGAAAAATAAGTGTGCTACTATGTGTAGAAGGGGGGAAAAATGATGCAGAGATCAAATGTAACAAATGTCCATTCCAAGATTATTTACATGAGTGAAGGCAGGAGACTTGCTCAGATAATCATGTAAAGATCCTTCCATGCTCTAAGACACATAGTTCCATAATCTGTACTCTGTCCCCACTATCTATCTAAATGCAAGAAAGAACCAAAGTCCAATTTCTCCAAACAAGAAAAAAAGAACAGGCAACACCTAAAGATGAGAGTCACTTAACTTCTTTTTTTTTTTTTTAAAGATTTTATTTATTTATTTCACAGAGGGAGAGAGATCACAAGGAGGCAGAGGCAGGCAGAGAGAGAGAGGGGGAAGCAGGCTCCCCGCTGAGCAGGGAGCCCGATGCGGGCCTCAATCCCAGGACCCTGAGATCATGACCTGAGCTGAAAGCAGAGGCTTTAACCCACTGAGCCACCCAGGCGCCCGAGAGTCACTTAACTTCTAAGCTACTTATAAAACACGCTCTATCTCTGACCCTTTCTTTCTATTGTAAATAAGATAAAATTCACCAGTTGCCTTAACTGGAAGTCATGAATATAATAGAAATAGTTTAGCCTGGCCAGTGGATATACAAGGGTGATCCTTAGTCCAGTAAGGATATAAATACACTTAAACATAAGACAAAAATGTAAGTATGATAATTAACATGACCAATAAAAGGTAAGAATTATGCTGGGACAACAAGCATAAAGAGACTGTCCAGGACAAACCAAGACATATGTCACCATAACTTGCAAGACATTTCCATAAAGGGTTAGGAGAGCACAAACCAAAGGGCTAGAACTCAGTAAAGGCAGTTTAAATCAAGGTTTTGAACAAGTGGAGCACCTACAAAGACAGAGAAAGGAAGTGATAAGAACAAAAGCACAAAGGTGGAAAAAAATGAAAGAATAGGACTATTTATGAAAATATGAGTAGGTGAGATTATCTTTGTGTATGGTATAAGAGAATGGTCCTGTTTCAGTCTTCTCCATGTGGCTGTCTAATTTTCCCAGCACCATTTATTGAAGAGACTGTCTTTTTTGTTCCATTGGATATTCTTTCCTGATTTGTCAAAGATTAGTTGACAACAGAGTTGAGGGCCCATTTCTGGGTTCTTGATTCTGTTCCATTGATCTATGTCACAACTGATAAATTATTGAACACTACATCTGAAACTAATGACGTACTATATGTTGGCTAATTGAATTTAAACTTAGAAAAAAAAAAGAGAAAAAAGAAAGAAAAATACTCACTACACAGGAAAAAAAATATATGAGGAGCACCTGGGTGGTTAAGCATCTGTCTTCAACTTAGGTCATGATCCCAGGGTCCTGGGATCAAGCCCTGCCTCGGGCTCCCTGTTCCGCAGGAAGCCTATGGAACACGTTCCCACTCCCCCCTGCTTGTGTTCCCTCTCTCGCTGTGTCTCTCTCTGTCAAATAAATAAATAAGATCTTAAAAAACAAAAAAAGAAAATATAAGTAGGTGAGATTGGCAAAAATCTAAGGAGGATACAGAAAATGATAATGGGCATAAAAACAGATTGGCTCAGATCAAGGAGAATGAACATTAAATGCCAGAAGAATTTTCAGTTTACCTTAAAAGCAATGAAGACAACAAGAGGAGTGGCATGACTAGCTCTGTGGTGACAGACACCATTGTCTTAAGAAAGTTATTATAGGACAATCATCAGTTTTACCAGAGAAGTAAGATAAAACAGAAGTCATGATTACCAAAGAAGTAGTTGCAAACTTTTAAACTATTTTTTTTTAAGATTTTATTTATTTCACAGAGGGAGAGAGATCACAAGGAGGCAGAGAGGCAGGCAGAGAGAGAGGAGGAAGCAGGCTCCCTGCTGAGCAGAGAGCCCGATGCGGGCCTCGATCCCAGGACCCTGAGATCATGACCTGAGCCGAAAGCAGAGGCTTTAACCCACTGAGCCACCCAGGCGCCCAGTAGTTGCAAACTTACTGTCCTGGGTCTACAAACTTACTTTGAGTAGCTGATGTGATGGATTAAAAAATTAATAAATTAAGACTAAATTTGAATGTTATTAGACATGACATTTTAGCTCCACCCCAGACTCCACCATTCCCAACTGCCTCACTGTGAATGGGTAAACACATTTTCCTCATGAGCTTTGAAGGCATTCATGTTTGAGAGAACACCTCAAAATGGATATTTCCTGTTTTATCCTCTGGTAATTTTCAAGTTTTTCCTGGGAATGAAATATATTTTCTTTTCATTTGGCACAGATTTTAAAAAATTCACACTGCCTTCTTCAAAAGAAAGCTTACTAAGTATGAGATTATGCCAATCGAGAAATACACATCTGTAAAATTTATTTCTACTGATATATCTACTGTGCTCCCCTATCCCAGAGTACGATATAGAGGAAAACAGTTCAATGGAAGAGAAAGAAAAAGTGTGCGGAAGAAATGGGGAAGAGGGAAAAAAAAGAGATGGACAAATAAAGGAAGGAAGAAATCCAGAATTAAGTTAAGTTTATATCCAGAAGAATCTAAATTGGCTGGGTTGTATTTGCCAAGATAGAATCTCGACAAGCATGGAGCTCAGAGAGCCCCAAATACACAATATCTATATCACAAGATCCCTATAAAACATATAAAAATAGATGCAATTTGGGGCATAAATAAAGAGCGAAGTGGGGGTGGAAAGAAATCATGTCTTCCAGATTGAGGAATAGGGTGAAAATAAGTCATTTATCTCCGATTTTCAATCTAGGGAAAAAAAAAATGTCAGCCCCACAGTGTGGTAGATGGATGCAGACAGTAATTGGTCAAGGAAACAAACATATGTCACCAAAAAGACCCTGTGAGCTTGAGAAGCATATCCCTGCATGCCAAGATGAATAGGAGTGCAGCTCTGTGCACTGACTATGGATAGCAAGAGTTTCCAAAAGCATCCCTGCTAGCTTGAGAGATCTTCAGAGATCCCTCAGTAGCAGCTGGAATCCTGCCCTCACTGGTGGTGGTCCCACAGGCATAAGCAGATGGCTGACCGAATGCACCGAGGCCTCCGGACCCCAGGCATTTGGGGTCAGGAAGGGGCAGTTCCTCTGGCTCAGGCACGCACTGATGCTTCAGTAGAAATGACCATAAAGGAAGCCTTCTACTGCCTTGAAATAGCTATTGAGTTCTTGACTCCGCTCAACATTTATTTTTCTTTCCCCGGCCATCTGACAATTGTTTGGTTTGGGATGCTGGCTGCCTGCCATTTTCCCTGTCAAAGCACCGCTAAGAGAAAGCTCCCCACTATAAATCTTCTTGGGTGGGCCCCAGGACTGCTGCCTACCCAGACTGAGACATCTCACAAAGGAAGGCCATTCTTAAGTCCTGCAAGGACGCTCAATGGATGTGGGGCCTGGAAGGAAAGAGCCAGGGTGAGAAAGGAAACTTACAGCTGGGTTATTGAATGTTAAGGAGCAAAGAACCTTTAGAAATCTAATCTCTATGCAACTGGATAAAGTGATTTGCCCGCTGCTGCATAATCAACCATCCACAGGCCTAACAGTAAAACTAAAGGCCCTTGTTTCTAAATGCAACGGAGCAGTGTGCTTCGGGAAGGGCACAATTCTGGGCATCGTGAGGGGCCACTCGAAGCCGTGTGAGTTTGGCCAAGTCACGAACCCCCCAGTGTTTCAGTTTCCACGTCTTAAAAACAGGAGTCTTCAGCTATGATTTCCAAGGCTGCTTGTAGTCCCCCAATTCTAGTACATCTTACTGGGTATACTGTGTCCCTCAACTTTTCTCCAGGCCCCACCACACATCGACACACACACTTTCATCTGGGTATTTTCAAATAGAGTCCCCTGCTTGCTTTTTCATCGGACTGTGAGCTGTATCAGAGGCATGTGACATTTGCTCAGCGGATCATGGGGAACCATGAACTTTGTACACTTTTAAAGGGAGGTCAACAGGGACCCACTTCACGAGGATACAGCCTTCTGTGAGCCTCATCAGTTTATTCTAAAGCTAAAGGGCTTGAATGATCTCCAGCCTCTTGCGGGTTGAATTGTTGTAGAGTTTGCCCACCGGCATTAAACTCCTCTATTATATTTCTGAGTAGGTAAACTCAGTGCCCTCCCTTATTGAAAAGATGAGAATGGGATGTTTGCCCTAAATCCTAAGTTTACATTTGCTCCGTTTTGCTTCCTTTTCCCTACCATCTCTTCCGTATCCACTTGCCTCTGAAAATACTAGCAGTAGTTGTAATAGTAATGGGATAATAGTGATACTATTGGTAATTAATAGCTGATTCACTTAGTGGTTAAAATGATAAAATAAATTCACATGTGTAAAGTGCTGAGAAAGGTGCCTGATCTTTAGTAAGCACTCAATCAATCTTAACTGTTCTATGAATTGTGCCACAAGCCTAGAGGGACACCTATATTCTAAAAAGGAAGAAAATGGTATGTGTTTTTAAAGAGAAATGGGCTACATGATCACAGCATGTCTTCTTGGCATTTAGGAAAGCTGACGGGGTTATGACCCTAAATCACGGGCTTCTATAGGAAAATGTGAATTACTTCTTTCTGTCAAGAAGGTGGCAAAAGGGCACCAACCAGATCACTGAAAGAGTCAAGTTTGCAGACAGATTAAATGAGCCAGAAAGAGAGGACTAAGACAGCCCAAGGAATGTACTCTTTCTCAGAAAGAGAAAATGGGGCCATGTCCTAGATTTAGTCAGAGAGTTAACTCACAATGAATGAAAGCTAGAGGTCAAGATGCCAATAGTTATCTTCTAAGACTCAGTAGCTAAGCTGGAATATTAGCTGAGCTGTCCCATACAGATATGCAGGTTGAGCACTGCACAACTCCATAGGTCATCATCAACCATTCACACAATAGTCATCATGGATTTATTTGTTTATTTATAATGACAATTTTCTAGTAGATGGCAATGAAGTGTCATAAGGAAAGGACACCTTTCTCCTTAAGACATAGTATGTGCTAGCAGCAGCCCTTAAAATTAGATAGGTAATAGGCAAAGATTTTAATCCTCAGTTACCATTAGTACTCTTGCCTTAGTCAATGGCCAATAACTGCTGAAAGAAATATTCATCCTCACCAAAAAGAAAAGAAATGCAAAGACAAGGTATGTCACAGGGTGAGCCAAAGCCTAATAAGGAGACGTAATTTTTATTTATCAACTGGTAAAGATATAAATGATTGTTAATACTTCGATGTTAGTGAGAGTATCAGAAAACAGGAACTCTCATAAAGAGTAGCAGGAATAAAAATTAGCATAACCTTTTTGTAGGGCACTTCAGCAATGTATATTATAATCAGAAAAGTGCACATCATTTGACCTATAACTCAGACTTGAGGATTTGCAAAAAAAATACTTGCACTGGTGTACCTACACACACACACATACACACATACACAAAGCATATACAAGGATCTTCATCACAGCATTATTTTAATAGCAAGGAAAAAAATAAAGGAAACTCACACAAAGTTCATTTACCAAAGACTGGCAGAATTTTTCTTGGTATATCCATTCCATGAAACACATATGGTACCATAAAATGAAGAAGGAGGTTACTTGCCAGTGTGCTAAAATGGAAGGCCTTAAAGAAATACTAATGAGAAATTTTTAAAACATTGCCAGGAGGAGCACTTGGGTGGCTCAGTGGGTTAAGTCTCTGCCTTCGGCTCAGGTCATGATCCCAGGGTCCTGGATCGAGTCCCACATCAGGCTCTCTGCTCGGTGGAGAGCCTGCTTCCCCCTCTCTCTCTGCCTGCCTCTCTGCCTACTTATGATCTCTCTCTGTGTCAAATAAATAAATAAAATCTTAAAAAAAAAAAAAAACGGGCGCCTGGGTGGCTCAGTGGGTTAAAGCCTCTGCTTTCAGCTCAGGTCATGATCTCAGCATCCTGGGATCGAGGCCCGCATTGGGCTCTCTGCTCAGCAGGGAGCCTGCTTCCTCCTCTCCCTGTCTCTCTGCCTGCCTCTCTGCCTACTTGTAATCTCTCTCTCTGTCAAATAAATAAATAAAATCTTTAAAAAAAAAAAAAAACCAACATTGCCAGGAAGTGTGTATGGTATGGTTTTTTTTTTTTATGGGGGAGGGGCCCAGGGAGAGGAAGAGAGAGAGAATCCTAAGCAGACTCAACACTCAGCACAGAGCGAGAGGCAGGACTCCATTTCACAACCCTGAGATCATGACCTGAGCTAAAATCAAGAGTCAGATGCTCAAGCGACTGAGACCTACCCCCGCTCAGGCACGCTCTGGTATGGTAATTTTTAAAGAAAGGGAGATGGTTGAAAAAAAAATGGGGGAAAGAGGAAGCAAGGGAGGGAGGGAAGGACAAAGCAAAGAAGGATACAGGGTTTCCTGTGCGTGGAAAAACTTCTGGAAGGAAGCACAATAAACTGCTGAGTGGCTATCCCTGAGGAATATGGGTAGAGAGGACTTTTACTTTCATGCTTTATATTTTCTTATTTCAATCTTTAACAACACGAGTGTGGTCACTTTCCTGACATGTTACCCGCGTGCTCGCCATTTCCTTTGCAGGAAACAGTATCCCACTCCAGATATTTGCACAGCTCCTGCTTCTCCTGCTTTGCTTCACTCGGGTCCCTGCTCAAATATCATTTGTCTTAGAAGATTGCCTGACCCCTAAATGAAATAATGCCTTTCATCAGGCTCTAGCCCTTCCTACGGCTTCATTTTTCTTTATGGCATTTATCAATGCCTGATGTGATGGTATCATGTTTGCTTGTTTATTATCTGTCTCCCTTTCCCACTGAAAGCTCTTTCTGTGAGGGCAGGGGCTTTGCCATGGGCCTCCCCCATGGGCCTCCCTCTCTTCTAGGGCCCCTATGCCTCTAAGTTACTTTAAGATACTTCAGCATATAGAGACCTGGTGTGTCACAGGGCCAGCCAAGCCTAAGAGTTAATCAGGAATGCAGAAAGTGTAGCCAAGAAAGAACTCACTAACGGGGCGCCTGAGTGGCTCAGTTGTTAAGCATCTGCCTTCAGCTCAGGTCATGATCCCAAGGTCCTGGGATTGAACCCCGCATCAGGCCCCCTGCTCAGCAGGAAGACTCCTTCTCCCTCTCCCACTCCCCCTGCTTGTGTTCCTGCTCTCACTGTCTCTTTCTCTGTCAAATAAATAAAAACTTAAAGAAAAACACCAATGGAGCGGTCAGATACTACTGTAATGAGCAAAAGCCACTTTCCAAAAGGGACCACCACAAGCCCAAGCCCAGCCCCAGCTGTAATTTATCACCATCCCTAACCAGACTGAAGGTCAGGTATAGGTATTAATTGTGAAATCAGCATAGTGAACATGGGTAAAAAGTTCTCAAGGTATTCAAGATAGGTGGATCAGCTAAAAAATACATTCTAAACACTTCCTAACCTCTTGCATAATCCTAGAGAATAACATCCAAGCTTCAGAACTGGTCACTCTGGTACCCAGGGAAAATTTCTATTGGTCTGACACCACCTAGAAAGTAGAATCCTGCCTCTGGAACGCTAAGTCAGCCTAGAGAGGGCCGTTCATGGCAAGGGAAGCTCACGCTCCAGGCTCACTGAAAAAGTTGTATAAAACCCTCTACAGTGCTGTGCAGAACCATATTGGAGCCAAATGCAAAAGAAAAACCCAGTAATACTGATCTCATCTTTATTTTAAACTTTTGCTTTTTTCATCAAGACTATGCTGCATTAATTTTGATTTTGAAAAACAATATATTCAAATATTATTCATCTTGACTACTGAGTTTTGGGCACCCTTTTATTTTATTATTTATTTATTTATTTATTTATATATTTTTCTCACCCTTTTAAATTGTATACCCTAGGTATGGGTCTCACTCATGTCGTATTAGTCCTGCCCTGGTTTTTTGTTCCTCCTTTGCTAGTAAACATTTGTTTAATAACTGTTTATGTATGTGACTAAATGTGGTCTGAAACTCACTTTTATTGTACCAGGTAGTGGTATTGTGGGGGAAGAGCTAAATTCATGCATCACAAACTTTTCAGGTGGCTTTTTCAACCTCATCTAACCTTACCTACTCTTAGCTAATCAAAAGAATCATGAAGTTTTGATGACAAATGAGCTTAAGTCAATAGAGCCTACCTAATCTATAGCCAGCAGACCCCAAGTACGCCTTAAGAGTACTGACATATTTGCTATGAAGTGACTGAAACTTTAGAACAATTCATTCACTTGCATGGGCTCTTACCCAGGGTCTGGAAGAATACCTAACAATTTTGAGTTGTAAGGTTTTTTTGTTTGGTTGTTTTTAAAGGAACACCTCCCCCCCTCCAATTTATAAAGTTCAGGTCCCTCAAAGCTTGGATCTGACCTCAAGCTGTAGATATGCCTTATTGACCAAACCAGTAATTGAACATTCAGGTTTACAAACACAATAATTTTCAGAGATTATTTGCTTTACAAAGCAATATAAAATATCATTCTTAGGATATGTGTTTCCTGTTAGAGCATTCAAACTTTGATTCAATTTACATACATTGATTTTTGTCCCAGTGTGTCAATGTCATTTATTATATACTCAGACATACCTAGAAGTCTGTGCTTAATTGATACAGAAATAACTAGGTGAGTACTACAAATTTCTCAATTAAAGGTTTATGTGAAAAACAATTTTTAAGCTATCTAGCTTAAATTTTTTCCCATTTGTTATAAAAATTCTTAAAGGAGAGACTGGTCAAATTAGTTATGGGAACTGGTCTAGCTTAAGTATAAATCATCTAAGAGTATAAAATCCAATCTCAATGCCTGCACAAAACACAGTAATTAATCAATACACAATTCATTCAACAAATATTTATCAAGTGCCCACAACATGTGAGCATTCTACTAGGCTCAGGCAATAAAACACTATTTAGGGGCGCCTGGGTGGCTCAGTGGGTTAAAGCCGCTGCCTTCAGCTCAGGTCATGATCCCAGGGTCCTGGGATCGAGGCCCACATCGGGCTCTCTGCTCGGCAGGGAGCCTGCTTCCTCCTCTCTCCTCTGTTTCTGCCTGCCTCTCTGCCTACTTGTAATCTCTCTCTCTGTGTCAAATGAATAAATAAAAAAAAAAAACACTATTTAAAATCACTTCTTACACCTGATAGATCATACTCTATGTAAGATACTTCTTCCTTGATAAAATGGAAATAATGATATTTGCCCTGATAACTCACCATTTCAAACTGAGGACCAATTGAAGTCATGGCTTCTCGTCTCCACTTTTTTCCTTCCCGCACTTCCTCTGCCCTTCTCCTTCCTACTGTGTGCTCTGGGGCTCTCATCACTGTGGTTCTGTTTTTCCAGCTGCCTTCTGATTGTTTTAGGTCAATAGAAGGCACTGGCAAGAAATTGGAGAAAGAGAGAAGAGAGAGGCTGCGTGTTTCTCCCCTGCTCTTCCTGCTTCTGGGCCATTCTCTACCAGCATTGTTTTACTATGACTACTCCTGGGTGGGCCCCTCTTCATGATGTCAAATGTCATTGGCTTCTAGTAACATTCTTCCCACCCTTTGCCCTTCAAACTTCAGAGGTAACACCTTTGGCTTCTAGCTGCTGCTACTCTCTGGGTGCCCCCATAACCATTATTCAGTGTGTGTGCCAACCCTTTCCTCCAGCTCTGTAAATAATCTCATTTTTCAAGTTCCCTTGTTTAAGCCATCTGAGTGGAGCCTTTTCCTCCTGGGACCCTGACTGATACATCATATAGGATTAATTTCTTTTAAAAAGTTTAAACAAATACAAAATGTAAAGGAATGGTTAAAATAATTAACAACCCCGATGAGTCAGACTCAGAGAGAAAGTTCTAAGCAAACATCTGTCACAACAGACTATTGTTTGTGGGTTCACTCGCTACCTGGTCCATTTCAGAGCTGACATTCCACGCTTGGAATGTCACAGTCCCAACTGTGTTTTTATTATGATTTTGAGCTTAATTGTGAACATTCACTGTGGGCTGAAATCTGGCCATGTTAAATCTACATTTGGCCCTCATTTAATTTATTCTTCAGAAAATACTGAAAAGAATTACTTTAAGAAGTTTTAATATATATGTTAAACTAAAAGATGTCTTCCAATTTGAATGCTATTATGCCAGGCTTCATGGATATATTAAACACCCTGATAAACTCCTATCATGTGTGGAAGGAGAAATATTTACAAATTATGAAACTTAATTAAATAAAATACTTAATATTTATTACTGGCCCTTCTAAAAAATTATTGACTAAATATCCTTGAAAATGTTTTCCTTTTCTGATACTATTGATCTCACAGTATTGAGTAACCTTTAGAGTTACTCAGCAAGAGAGCAAAATCCCCAAACAAGAAATCTTTTCTTCAATTAAACAAGGTAGAATTAACTGTGAATTCTGAAGTTAAAAAAATAATAATAGTAATTTTCAGTAGTGTACTTACTTTTGAGTCAGAATTTATTACTTGATAAGAATGTCATTCTTTGGGATATTAATATTTCTCTGAAGTATTTTAATGAAGTCTATAACATTGCCACACATTTGCCTGCAAGGATTTATGGAATTTTTCCTCATCTGTGAGTATGAGCTATAAGTAGTCTATAAATAATATTATATTTATATGTTACAAATTATATAAGTGAAATGATACAATTATACACAGGGAAACCTTCCCTTTCCACCTGTCTGGCTTCTGGATCCGGACAATCAAAATGAATTGCTGAGAGAATGAGTCAGTTCATAAGAGAGGGTTGCAACTGTGCCCCCTGCCAGCTTTGTGCCCAAAAGCATTGTTTTCTGTTGGCAAAGTTCAGTCAGTCATTGGACCAGAGGAAAAATTACCTTCCAGTCAATGAGTTTAAGCCTCAGGGTATCTCTTACACTCAACTCTGAGAGCATCATCAGCCACTGAGAGTTATAGAATGTTCTAGGTGGCAGGGGAAGCCAAGTTGTAAGATGAAGCATTTCTGTGAAGTCATTTCTGGCCAACTGCTTAAAAGGACACCAAAAGAAAAGTGCCTGAATCTCTTAGGCTCCAATAATTTGTCATGATTTCTTTTCTCACTCTAAATACACATTCATTTTCTTACCTACTTTTATCTAGAATTTTGTATTATTTTCCTTACAGAAAGCCCATCAAATTATATAAACTTTAGATCAAGGATTGCCCAGATCATGTTTCCCAAATATAATCTAGTCCAGAAATTTAGGTCTTACAAATTACTTGTATGAACATGGGAAGAATTTTGCTGCCAAGAAGTAATGACTTAAAGACCCCATCATCATCCAACAAAGAAAACATATTCTACAGCAAAAGAAACATGACTCAGAAGGCTTTAGCTTTTCAGAAAGCAGTGTTGGTAGTAAGGGGAACATTAACTAAAGCCATTGGTAGTGTGAAGAGCCCCGGAAGAAGCAGCTAGCAAATGCAATGGCCATGAAAAGAGAATGAGATTTTATTGCTAAGGTGTGTTGAACACCTTAGTTTCAAGGAAGATAACCCTGGGGAGCCTGGATGGCTCAGTTGGTTGAGCATCCAACTCTTAATTTCAACTCAGGTCATGATCTCAGCATCCTGAGACCAAGCCCAAGTCTGCTCTGTGCTCAAGGGGAAGTCTGCTTAGATTCTTTCCCTCTGCCCCTCTTCTCTCTTTCTCTCTCTCTTTCTATCCCTCCCTCTAAAAATAAATAAATAAATCTTTAAAGGAAGATAATGTCACCTGTGGGCCGCATAAACATGCTTTGAGCAGTATACGCTTTATCATGCTAGTTCCCCAAAATACCCAAATATTCCCAAGAAATATACTTCTCCATTTGCAATTCACCCCTCATCACATTCAGATCATGACAGTGCTGAAAGTCAATGGCATTTTACAATTTCTAATTTCCCAAATGAATCTGAGGCAAGGCAAACTAACGTGATAATATGAAGACCCAACAAATAAGGTGAGAAATTTAACTCATTTTCCTCCTTCACTTCATTATTTCAGACACACATTAAATCAAGAAAGGCAACCATTCATTTTGCAAGATATTGTAAACCTGTCAAAACTTTCAGTTAGCCATTTATTCAGTGCGCATAATCTGCAATATTGATTTCTTTGTGTTACTTTAGCCTTAGCTTTTAAAAAATAATTGTGATGAAAATGATTTTGTTTATTTCCAAATAAATATTCAAGCATATGCATGTACTTCAAAAATAATGAACATATGTGTTTAAATTAAAATGGAATGTGGGGGGAGTCCATGAAAATACATACAGCCATTGTAAGGTCTATCTCATCACATTTGCCAAACTGTGAAGTCTGGGCGAGCTTCCCATTTCTGTGCCTGCTGGAAATCCTGCAAGAAGCTGATTCGTGAGATGATGCCAAGTCATCCAAAAATGGAGGGATGAGGTTAGGTTCTGTGTAACACAAATACCGTGATCCTGTCGATATGATCTAGCTTCATTCCCTTTGTTTGTATGATTAATACTGTATTTCAAATCTGTAACAGGAGGAAGATAACAGCAATACACACATAAAGAAGCCATTACAGAGAGGGGTAGGGAATCCAAGGTTTGTTTTTTTGTTTTTTTGTTTTTAAAGATTTTATTTATTTATTTGACACAGAGAGAGAGATTACAAGTAGGCAGAGAGGCAGGCAGAGAGACAGGGAGAGGAGGAAGCAGGCTCCCCGCTGAGCAGAGAGCCCGATGCGGGCCTCAATCCCAGGACACTGAGATCATGACCTGAGCCGAAAGCAGAGGCTTTAACCCACTGAGCCACCCAGGCACCCCAAGGTTTGTTAATTAATCATCTGGACAAACAGGACATTGTCTCCTTAACATTTGAGCTAGATTTGCCATTCAGATATGTGTCTTCGAACAATTATGGGCTGATGAGACAGGGATAGACACAGAAGATCCAGAGGGCATTCTCTCTGATGTTTTTAAAGACATGGCTCCTTTCTTATTTAGAAGAATGAGAAGGAAGAGGACTGTCCTAAATACACTACGATTAGAAGAAACATAATTTAAAGCATATACAGTTGTCTTTACTTTTAACGAAGAGACTGCAATAACTATAGAAGTACATTTGTCTGTGTTTCATTTCTGACTTGCTGATCTGCAGTGGGCTATTGGGTTAACACCACACTGTTCTGCCTCGCCTTTGTCACTAACAGTGGTCACTAATTTGTTGCTCCAGGATTCTATTGTAGCAGAAGCAATCAGTTCAACTTGGCATGAAGTTGATTTTATTCTGCTCATGGATTCTGTGGGTCAGCAATGTGGACTGGGCACAGTGAGATAGTTCACCCGCTCTGTGACATCCAGGGTCTCATTTGGCAAGACAAGTGGCTTCGAGTGGCTGGAACGGCTGGATCTGGAATCATTTGGAGGCATCTTCACTTGTACATCTGGTGCCTGAGATGGAATGACGCAAAAGCTGGGCTCAAATGGGACTGTCAGCTAACGGGTCTGTCTCAGAGCCTTGGCCTTCTGCAGAGCATGAAAACATCGCAGTGGTTGCTCTGTACCTGGTGGCCAGGGCACCAAGAGTGAGTGTTTCAGCAAACAATGCCTCTCCTGATCCAGACTTGGAAGTCACGTGGCGTCATTTCTTCCATTCTCCATTGACTAAAGCATCACAAACCTACCTAGGCTCAAAAAGAGTAGACACAGACACCCCTTCTTCAAGATATCTATCAAAGAGGGCACTTGGGTGGCGCAGTTGGTTAAGCGACTGCCTTCAGCTCAGGTCATGATTCCAGGGTTCTGGGATTGATCCCCACATCAGGCTCCCCACTCACTGGGAAGGCTGCTTCTCCCTGTCCCACTCCCCCTGCTTGTGTTCCCTCTCTCACTCTCTCTCTCTTTCTGTCAAATAAATAAATAAAATCTTTTAAAAAAAAGTTATCTGTCAAAGAATTTACAGCCGTGTTTAAAATTGACACACCTAGACACTCTTAAATGCAGATAAAGCAAGAGAAGAAACTAATATCGATTAAATTGCCTATTACGTACCACACACTACTAGGAATTTCAAGTACAACAGCTCTACGAAGAAATTATTATCATCCCCGGTTGACAAGTGAGGCATCAAAAGCTCAGGGGTTAGGAGACTTACCCAGAACATGCAGCATTGTACAAAAACCCTGATCTATTTGATTCCAAAGCCTGGTACTTCCTCACTATTCATTATGACCATGCTATGTCTACTTATTTTTTTTAATAAACATTCTTTTCCAAATGAAGGAGTGCTTTTTTTTTTCTTTTTTTAAACTAATTTGTCTGGAAAGTACAGTGTTTTATTTCATTCGTATGATATCCATTCGTATTTCATTCGTAGACAAACAAAAACTTATCAAACACCAAAAACTAAGTATCACTGCATTTAAAGGTACTTGTAAATAAAAGACTATTCATTCCCTATTACTTTTGTAATAAATTACCACAAATTTAGCAGCTTAAAACCACAGATTTATTAGCTTACAATTTTGGAGGTCCGAGTCCACAGTGGGTCTCACAGGGCTAACATCAAGGGGTAAGCAGCCCGAATTCCCTCTAGAAGTTCCAAGGAGTATCTGCGTCCTTGCTTTTTCCAGCTCCTGAGGGCTGCACCCATTCCTTGGTTCAAAGCCTCTCCCTGCATCTTCAAAGCCAGTGATCTCAACACTTCAACCCTGCTCCTGCCATCACACTCCTTCTCTGACACTTGAACGCCCTTCCTCCCTCTTTCAATTACCAGCACTCTTGGGAGTATATTGGGACCACATGGATAATCCAGATTATTCTCATCTCAAGAGTCTTAAATAAATCACATGTGCAAAGTCCCTTTTGCCATATGAGGTAACATATCCACAGATTCTGGAGGTTAGAAAGTGGACATCTCACGGGGGTTGGGGGGAGGGTGGTGGGCATTACTGCGCCCGTCACAAAATCTATCACACAGCAATAGCCTAAGTGCACAGATCATCTGTATTCTCCAATTAAACAGCCGCTATATTCTGTCATCCACTCCCATGAATGTGTTATGTTTACCAATTATCGGGCCGTTAATTACAACATTTCCTCTCTTACATCCAAATTAACTATCTCATCAAGCTCACTAAAGACCTCATTCGGCAGTCCTAGCTAGAGGCTGCAGACAAGCTCTCCCAGCTGCGTGTTCACAGTACCACCACGGGGAGGGCAGTATTCCCACCGCCCCTCCCTTGCAAATCCCCTGACAGACAGGCGCACCTCTGTGCCCAAACACACTCACCCATGCCTGGAGCTCACCCCCGATCTGCAGGGGCACCATAACACTCCCTTCCATGGTGTGGAACATGTTTGATCATGCCCAAGAGGCAGTGAGGAGATGCGAGATTTCAAGCGGGGTGTCATGTCTAAACATGACAGGTGAGTGTTGTGCCCTTTTCCCACACCACCACCAGTCCTACCTGCCCCCCTACCCCAGCTCCAAGAAGAAGAAAGCCAGCAGTAGAAAGTCCTAAGGTTGAATCTCAAAGCTCCGATTCTCATGGCGAGGTTCTCATTTGTTCAAGCTTCGCATTGAACCACAGGCCATGACTGGAATTTATTAACTCACTAAAACTGATGCTATGAGGTCTTCAGCCATTGTGTGGTGGCTGTTTGCTTAATTATCCATATCTAAAGAGCGGCTTTGGCTGATTTGTGATTCTTTCAGCTTTCTAGGTCTGTGCAGTTCTCTGTTCAGCAACAGCACAGGTCATTGAGTACCTACTGAAAAGTGTCCTCCAGAAAAACCTGAAAGACTCACCAGCATGAGCCTGGTGCATCATCCTACGTTCACAGGACATGTGGCTGCTGGTGAGAAACCAGAAATCCATTCCGGGTGGGCAGTGAAGGGCTCGGAAACACCGGCAAATGCCAGAGAGAAGCCGGGTAATTTTATTCCAATTATACTCTTAGTGCCATGATGTCACAGCATAAATTTGTACTTTTGCATGCAGCTCATGCTGGTGTGATGACAGCTCTTAAAATATTGAGTGATTGTGGGCCCGTCAGCATAAAATTATTCTAACATGGTGCCTTTATTAGTGCTTCAATAAATGCCATTCTTCTTGTGTTCTGAGGTGGCATTTGCAAATGAGCTAATTTCTCTGCAGTAAAATAATTGTGTTGCATTTATTTTGCAGGGGGAAAAAACAGTGCTATTACATAAAGGGGGCTTTTTTCCATCAAAACCACATACGCTGGAGTTAGTCAAGTTTTAAAAAGACTGCATTAACTAAATGACTAGGTAATTATTTAAATGAACATGCTGCTTTAAAAAGCTGTAGATGGGATAAACACCTTAAAAAATCCCTTGTTATTACAAAAAGATGTGGCAAATTAGTCACAGGAGTATCCATGCTCCAAGTCAGAGGGGGGAGAAGGTGTTTGCTGATCGGTGACAAGCATTTTAAGGGTTCAGTGTGGGTCTCTTGACTTCATGCCGCACTGGCTTCCTCTTCCAGAAACAGTGGGATGGGGAGGAGAGAGGAGAATTGGTAGCATTCACATTTTACCCTCCACCTTTTGCTGCCTGCCTCCTCTGCTCTGGAAACTCTGCCTCCTACAGTTTCATCAGTGCAAGGACCCTTCTGCGTGTGTCGCTGGATGGACGCTGCCCGTGATAAGCACGCAGGGAGCTCTACATTCAGGGAAGGGGGCTACAAATCTCATGGGAACCCCTCCCTTCCCATAATAGAGGAGACTTTGCCTCAAGAGGAAGAAATTATTAACTCCCTGCCCAAACGTTCAGAAACCAGCAGTAAGACCTCTGATGCCACTTGCCTTTCAACTTATTCAACTTATTCAATTTATTTGCAAAAATAAAAAGGGAGGGAAGAAAATAAAAGCAGGAGGGAAGAGGAGGAAAGTGAGCAAGAGAAAGAACAAGAGTGAGGAATAATAAGAAAAAAAGAGAAAAACAGGAGGAAAGAAATACAGAAAAACTATCCTGAGAAAATTCTCTCTGAGAAACTGCCGGTTCTGAGAAATAGGAAGTTATGTTTTAAGATAAAAGCCAAGCAAATCCCACTGTAAGGAGACCCTGGGAAGTTCATTCTGGCCACTACTTCCTAAATTAAATAATGAGGTTCTTCACTTCCACACTGCTGTGAAGATTTGAGTACTTTCCTCCCATAGACATTGTTCCTCCTTGGGCATCCCTGTGAACCAGACAAAACTAAGAGGGCATTCAGCTTTAAGAAGAATTTACTTTGTTCAAAAGCAAGCAAGACAACATAAATTTTTTTTAAAAATGGGAGGTGACTAAGGGATATCTGCCATGCCAATTCCCAGGTTAGGGGATTTCTTTGTATCCATTCGTTCACTCAACATTACTCCCTCTGAGGAGTTCTAGGTAGTGCTGCTGAGATTTGTGGAGCCGTGGAGAATGTTTTCCTTACAACCCGATTGTGGAACCAGCTAAGGGGGCAGATTCACAGCAAAATGTCAGTTTTTCAACTGGATTGAGGAACAGTGCTCCCGTGGGAGTCCTCAGCAGCTTCCCTAACCCTCGACCCCGAGTCATACCTAGCCACCAGCAGGAAAACCACAGGGGCACTGAGGATGGAGACCGGCATCTAGGCAGATGTGGAAAGAAAAGGTCTTGAGCTGGACATGCTCAGTTCCATCACCCAGTTTGTCAAGAGGCCCCTTCACCCCTGGGGAGGCAGGAGTGAGGGGCTGGGAGAAGTGAAAAGTGTTCACTCCACAATCTGACAATTTCTCCTCTCTGGGAAGTAGAGTGGAAATCATACCCCTTTTATAGAAGCCCGACAAGTAGAGAAGGTGTTGCCCTATTAAAAAAAAAGAAAGAAAGAAAGAAAGAAAGGAAAAGATAAAAGGTCCCATGTTACAAATGAGAAAACTGAGATGCACAAAAGTTCATTTTTCCCAAGCTTATGTAGGCAGTAAATAGAGTTGAAATTTAATCTCTGATCTGTTTTCAGCACCAACTAGCTATTATCCACTCCATTGTGTTATATTTTTAAAAGCAAAAATAATGTTTATAGGGAAGTAGGAATGAGAAGTCATGCCTTTTAACAACTGAGGAAAAATTTTTGTTTACTTTTCAACATCTATGTTTCAGGCAGCCGTAGGCTTACCAAACTAGTGACATAGAGTCTGAAGTCTGTTAGAAGTGGCTTCTATTCGTAAGAAACAAAAAGCTGCTTTTAGCAGAACATAACTTTTGTGAGGGCCAGTGGTCTTCAGCTGGGGTTGATTTTGCCCACTGCACACCCCCCCGGGACATATGGCAATGTCTAGAGACGGACTCCCCCACGACAGAGAATTACTGGCCAAAATTATCAATAGTGCCATGGTTGGGAAACCCTGATGCAGAGAAAGTGGGCCGACAACTACAAAGTAGGATTTAAAGGAGTGGGACAATCCTTAAGTCAATCTTCTCCAGTGAAAGTGCAAAAACCCCACAGCTAGAGAATCTTGGGGGTTGCACTCCATTATTTTCAAAGAGCTTTACTTAAAATTCTCTCTGCGAATAAATGGAAGCTGATATTGCTTTTAATGTGAGAGCTAGCTGAGAGAAAATTAGGTACTGAAGATGAAGGAAAGACTGTTACTGGTCTTTGGAGAAACAGCACAAGGACTCTGGTTCCTGGAGGACTGGAAGAACAAGAGAAAGAGACAGGGGAAGGTTGCCTACTTTATTATTTTGCCAAGGCCGATCTTAAGTCCAACAACAAAAACAACAACAACCCCGCCCTCTGAAAAATATCGGTTCCAGAGGTGTCCAGAGGACTAAGCTGCATTTATCCAAGAGTTGCTAAGCAGGATACAATGTGCAATCTGGCTGATCCAAGTTTGAATCTTGGCAATGCCATTTTCTTTACCATTTGCCCCCAGGAATGTCACTTTAACTCCCTGGGCCCTATTTTTCTCATCTTCAGAATTTTGAACTGAATCGGGTTAGTGTACAGATTCAAGGAAGTATACTGAGACCCTGGCCCAGAGCAGAGGCTCAGCAACTATGATAGCCTCTATTACCGTGACAAGACAATTCTAGGGCAACTAAGACCCCCACTAAGATAATTTTAAATGGCCTTAAATCCTCTACAGAATCAGAGGAGGCAGAAATAAGTAAATGGGTGAAATGAACCCATCCCCGGGCAAGCGTCAGATATAAAAACACAAAACATCATCACATCAGGAGTACTTTCCTCAAAGGTCCATAAGACCTGAGAGTAGTGTGGCAAACAGCCTCAACAAAAAAGATCATATGACCTTCAGTGCTGAAACTCCACTCATTGGTTTGTAAGTTGAGTTACTGAAATGGAGGGAAGAAGTTCTCGAGATAAAGGGTAATTTGAACAGGATCTACACTGATACGCCTGAGTCTGTGTCCACAATGCACATTCATGCTGACAGCATGGATGTTCCTTGGTTGTCTGACCTACATGACACTTCTCCGGGGTGACTCTGATGCCGGGAGGGGTGAGATGAAGCTTATCTTACACTCCAGGTGTGGCACAACTTACTGAACAGGCTTAAATTCAGTCATCTTTCTTCTTCCCTGGGCTTCCTCTTTATTTTAAGAAGAAGGCAGCATAGTGTAACACTTATTGGCACTGGCGAGGAAGCCCAACAGACTATCTGAATTCAGGTCTGCCACTAACAAGCTGTGTGATTTGGAGTCCTTAAATATCTCAGTCACCTCATCTGAAAAATGGGAATAAAAAGAACCCATTTAATTAAACGATTAAATATTTCAGTATTTGTAAAATCCTCTAACCAGAGCCCGGCCCATGGTAAGCATTCCATAAACCCTTGGTTAAATAAAATCCACCAATATATAGGAAATGTTCCCATTTCCCTATTTTGCTTTTAAGCACAGGAAAACCAGACTTAGCCAACACTCTTTTATGGTAACATCTTTGATCGAGCACAAGGCTTTTATAATTAGCATCTAGGCAAAAAACTTCTGTAATTTAGCTGCTAATTTTTCTTTTCAGGTATCATATATATTATATATGAATATGTGATCTATATAAATAATATGAAAAGTTTACTGTAATATGTGCTATATGCACACTTATTTAACAAGCATAGCAGCTTTATGAGAGAGCTATGCTCAGCATCCCCATGTTGTACATCCCAAAACTAAAAATATAAGTGACCTACGTAAGGTCAGAGAGCTGCATGGAGTGTGGGGACTTGAAATCGGGCAGGCTGGCCTCAAACTCTGCATTCTTAAATACTACACTATAGCATATTATACACTAACCACTGAATGCCAGAATATGCTGCCTCTGTCACAGGGTTTTCATCCTTTCTGGTTTTATTTAATATTTATATCACTGGTCGTTGTCCTAAATTCATCTTAAACAGTGCGTATCTTAAGAGCAGAGATGGTTTATCTACTTTCCTCTGTGTAAAGCCAACCAAAACAACTGGTACAGTTGGTTAATCACTTCCTAAATTCTTAGTAAAAACAATGACATAATATATTACCCAATCTCAATGACATCACAGAAAAGAAACCAATGCTGAAAACATCTTTTCCTTCTGAAGTTCCCCTGAATGTGACTGTTGCATTTATGCTACCTTTTTACAAGCTGTTTATATTAGGTTTGTACAAAATATTTGAAAATCCACTTGGATAAATTATCCCAAAAGCTAGTAAATGACCCTTTAGTGCTTTTTTGAAAAGACCAGAGCCAGTAGCCAATCTTTACTATCCAAGGGAGAAAAGGAAAAGCAACAAAATGACGCTGAAATGGCACACAGGGCCTCTAAAGTTATAATAGAGATGTTTCCGATCTTGTTATTCATACTCTGTCATAGGCAAACGGCTTAAAAACAGACAAGGGAGCATTCAGGCTTCTCGCAAACACAGGTGGGTAGAGCCTCCATCAGCGATGGCTGCAAATGGGAAACTGGGGAGAAGGGGGGGCGGTTGCTTAGCGCGCATGCGCGGCAGGGCGCAGGTGTGCATCCCCGTGCACGCAGCTATGCAGAGAGCCTGACTCCTCGGAGATTCGCTCACCACCCCCCTGCCTGAGGACCCCAGACCCCAGCCCCGTCGCCTTCTCTGTGACACATAGCCCCTCTGAACATACACAGTATTTAGAGCCTGAACTCCCACTTGGCCTAACCACAGACAAACGATGCTGTCCCGTTATCTCCTTCTGGGGAAGGCCATCGAGCTCAGTTAAAATGCAGCCTGGAGACAAACTTCACAGGTTCACATTCCAGACCTGCCACTTGCTACCTGGGTGACGCTGACACGCTCCTTAACCCCCTTTAAGCCTCTGCTCCCCTATTGGTGGAAGAAGGAAAATAGTAGTTTCCAGATCCTGAGGTTACTGTGAGGATCATTCCCAGCTAATGTGTGTAAAGTGCTAAGGGAAGTGCCTGGGGTGTGGTAAGCGCGGGATAAATGTGAACTATTTCTGCCTCATTAGGTTGTACATTCCTCCCTTGTACTTCTCTCTATCCTATGCACAGTCAAAGCACAGCAATTTGCATAAAGTGGATAGTGTTAAAAAGGCACATTGTTGCATTTTTTTCAGGCCTCACTCTCAGGCTTGAGATTTGCAAATCACTGTCAGAGATCCAAGGGCCAGCTGCGTTCCAATCGGCTGGGAAACTTTAAAAATACAGATTTCAACCTCCTACCCTGGAGATTCTAATACCAAAAGTCTAAGAGGAGACCCAGGAAAATTCCTAAAATAAAACCAACTCAACAGTCAAGCAAACTCACCATGTAACTACAGCTGCCTCACTCAGCAGTCATTCCTTCTGCTTTTATGTAAGGAGATGCTGACCTGAAGCCTAACTCAGAGGAGTGAAGGCTAGGAGGGTGGAAAAGAAAAAGAAAGCTGGGTAATAGGGAGTAAGGGAATCAGGAAAGGGAGGGGAGTAAGAAGGAGAAATCTACATCCCATCAGTGAAGCCAAAAGCAAACTCCTACTGGAGGCCAAGCCACGCAGGGCCCTTGCAATGGCACTCACCCTGGTTAAAATTGACCTTGACCTCGATGGCCACACTTGGTAAAGAGCAGGGTCAATGATACCATTAGATCTTACAGAGTGTGGCTTTGCCAGACAATAGCAGGGGCCCTGCCCCAGAAAAATCCTGACTGTATGCCAAACACAAAATAGAAATTCTGGGCAAAATTCCCAAGTATAACTGGCTCCGACTCTCTCCTCCAACTCTGGCTCTGGCTTCTACTCTATCCCCATTCCCCCCAGGCTGAAGGATCTTTGAAGTGGCAAATGAAACCAAATACTGTCCTTTACCGGTCATCTGGGCATAAAAATTTCAAACGATGCTTCATGCCCATGTCTGATAGAGTGCTTCTCATTTCCCAATCCCTGACAAGCCTAACTATTCCTTTGCGAAAGGGAACAACTAAGAAAAAAAAGTACAAGACATAAAACAGACATAATAGTTTAAAAGAAAGGGCTCGCCATGAGAATTCAGAACAAATGTCTTCCTATAAAATAATTAATTTACTACGAGGAACATAGAACAGCTTTAGAACATCTATACTATGTGTTTACAGTAGAAGTCACCAGAACCTGTTTCTATCAAACCATATCGAACACAGGGATACAATGCACAAATAAAAAAAAAAACAATGAAATTTATAGAGGCTGCCTGACAAGTTAGTCATTTAAGAAATTTTAATTTGTAAAGTTGTAGACCAACTAGAAATTCCCCTCAAACTCAGGGAAAGCAGATAAAACATTTTAAATGGTTACAGACAAAGGTATGGGGATTTGATAAAGTAAAGGGAATCTAAGAAGAATAAAATAGACATCACTGAAGCAAAGATTAAAGGAATAATAGAAACTGTTTTTACCTGAAAAATTGATTTTGAAACAGAAATATTTTGCAAAAAAAAGAAAATGTAATAAAAGAAACTAACACCTAGACATGTATCAACAATTTTTTTCCATTTAAAATGTCCCTCTGTTAATTAAACTTATTGTGGTAATTACTTCACAATTTATGTAAGTCAAGTCACTATGCCACACACCTTTAACTTAGCGCTGTATGTCAATTACATCTCAATAAAACTAGGGGAAAAAAGAAAACTCTAGAGTGCTTACCAGAATGTGAGATGTTAGGCATTAAAGGCTGCACATTTGTAATAAAAACAAAATTCAATTAAATAAAAATAAGTAAAATATCCCTCAAACGTTCTGACAGGTGGGTTCACAGATACATAGAAATAGCCACAGTACGCAAACACTCACACACACAAAAAGGAACAGAAATCAGAGAGACATTTGCCTTCTTTGTAATACTAAATGAAACAATGACCACAAAGACTACCACATTTTGAAAAATAGTGACTTCAACTCAAGTTTTTTATCAAATCTAAAAGAAACAAGATAGGTCATAAATATGCAAGAGATGAGACAATATACCACTATGTATCACTTATGAGAGAATTACTCCAAGACATATTCCAGCTAATAGATGAATTAAAATAAGCCTATTTGATTCAGAATTTCAGTAGACTAAATCTAGTAATAGTTCCAGATATTTTGAGATTTTCTGAGCACCAAGTTCCCATGAACCCTGACTTCAATTCAAGCCCCTCAAATATCTGTATCCTAAGAATAAGGGCAAAAGCATATTAATTAGAGTAAGTGCTTACTGGGGTATCTGCATGGCTCAGTTGGTTAAGAGTACCACTCTTGATTTAGGCTTGGGTCATGATCTCTGGATTGTGAGACTAAGCCCCGTATTAGCTTAAGATTCTCTCTCTCCGTCTCCTCTGGTCCCTCCCTGCCTTTTTTCCCCTCTAAAATAGATAGATAAATAAATAAACAAATAGATAAATACATACATACATACATACATACATACTTACTTACATGTTAGACATATTATATTCATTATCCCAAATCTTTTCAATCACCCTGCAATAGATCCCATTTTCTACTCTCCAGAGATTAAAAAAAGTCAAACTTAGGGCGATTACATGACTTTCCAAATACATTCCATTACTAAGTGACAGGGTTAGTAGTCAATTACAAATTCTTGTTTCCAAAACTCAAGCATTTTCTACTGTCCTATTCTACCTCCCCAGGAACCACAAGTCTATCTGTTGGGAGTGGGGATTTGGCTGTGATTTGGCTTTGGTTAGAGGAAAGAAAAGCAAGTGACTATACGCTACTCCTCAGCACACACTGCCCTCCCGGTATGGATGCATGACAATATGCATGGAGCACTGCCAGGCAAGGAAGTGTGCCTGAGCACCAGTGTCTAGATCTGGGGGGCAGGGGGGGGCGGCAGGAAGGCTTCATGACACAGACATGACTACATGGTTAAACTCAATCTCTAAGTCATCTGAAGCCCAGTCACCCAAAGTCTCACCCTAAGTCACATGGTTGGTCTTTCTGACGTAGCCAGAAAATAGGGCTGAACACTAGCAGGTGTGGTCCTCTCCATCTTAAGATCCAGTGTGACCAGCTGTGGCGTAAACGAAGCTATTCCCTTAGATAAGACACAGAGTATAACCTAGAAGTCCCTCTTTTCTTTGATTCCCAATCAACATGAGCCAAAACATGTCCTTACTGAGTTTGGTTCTCTGACATAGCTGAAAGAATCTGAACTTCTCATCGTTTTGTATTTTACTTTCTGTGTCTGCAATTATTCTCTAATTACTCCAGTAACAATAAGGCAGATTAATATCATGATGACAAAATATACTTTATTCATTTGAATATATTCCAGGGGCACTTGGGTGGCTCAGTCAGGCGAGCATCTGACTCTTGATCTCACCTCAGTCTTGATTTCAGAGTCAAGAGCTCAAGCCCTGCATTGGGCTCCATGCTGGGTGTGGAGCCTACTTAAAAAATATATATTCCATGCTTTCCATTTCTTCCAAATTTTATTCTGCAGTATAGGGTATACTACTCAGAATCCCTAATGTACTTCCAAGACAGAGAAAGAATAGAGACAAGAGTAATTAGACTATAGGATGCCTGGCTGGTTCAGTTGGTTAAGCAACTGCCTTCTGCTCAGGTAATGATCTCAGATCCTGAGATCAAGTCCGGAATGGGCTCCCTGCTCAGCAGGGAGTCTGGTTCTCCCTCTCCCTCTGCCTGCTGCTCTGCCTGCTTGTGCTGTCTCTCTCTCTCTGTCAAATAAATAAAATCTTTTTTAAAAAAAGAATAATTAGACTATGAATATGAAGGAATACAGGAAATGACTTACCTTTTTGTTCATTTGACAAATGAGGAGATAGAGGCTCAGAGCAGGAAGCACCCAAGGTTACACAGCTACTGATTCACGAAACTTGAACCATAACTGAATTCTACTGATGTGACCTCTTGGTAATTTCCCCAACTGTATATATGAATCTCTTGTCACAATGTGCATTTAACTTGCTTCGTACTTTTGATATCTGTGTCATGGTTAAAAATGTGGATTCTGCAAGACTTCACTATGTGTGAATCCTGGTTTCATCACTTTAGAGTTATGCATACTAGAGATGGTCACTTAACCTCTCTATATCAATGTCCTCATTTGTAAAATAATAATATGTATCTCACAGGGATACACAGGGATATCAGAGTTAAATAAGCTTATATAAGTAGAGGACCTAAACCTGTGCTAGTCATGTGTGAATGGGCTATGTTGTCACTGTTGTTAATCTTAATCCAAGGGCTATGTTCAATAAAAAAATACATGTAATTGCAAACATTATAAGGAAGCTTTGTTACCTATCTCCTCAGCTGTTTATTTCTCATCTCAGGAGAGAAATCTTGAAGTCTTCCCCTTACTGGAATGCCTAGGCACATATCTTTAATAAGGGGGGGAAAGGACCCCAATATAAAATAATAAGAATAGAGAATGTGTACAGGGAGGTGATAAATAGAGTACCTGGCATATTGTGGATCTCAATAAATTAGTATCCTCCAACTCCATCAACATTTTCCTGCACAATGCTTGACATGCTTTCCAGAGAACTTTCTTTTTACTCATTTAGTTCTTATTGAGCCAGAAGCTACGTAAGCCAGAAGTCAACCTAATTCGTGTGACAACTGGGAATGCACAAATTCTGGTAATGACAGCCAGGGCTGTTCTCCATCAAAGCATCATTCATTTCGGTTAAGAAATGAGGTCATAAGAAAACCTGGGAATTTGTAGAAATCCCTGGTTGGCCAGCAGATAAAGCCATTGTTAGCAATTAACACTTTGCATGAATTATTTTTCCTACGTTAGTGCTTTTTCTCTAATGCTTGTACCTAGTGTCCTAGGAATGGGACAAAAAAGTTGCAAGAATAGGGGAGCCCGGGTGGTCCAGTTGGTTGAGTGTCTGCCTTCGGTGCAGGTCCTGAGATGGAGTCCCGAGTCAGGCTCCCTGCTCAGTGAGGAGTCTGTTTCTCCCTCTCCCCTGCCCCCATACCTGCTTGTGTGCGCTCACTCCCTCTCTCTTTCAAATAAATAAATAAAATCCTTTTTAAAAAAAGAAGTTGTAAGAATACAAGGTATCATAAATATATTGAAAAACTCTAGAGTGGGGCACCTGGGTGGCTCAGTGGGTTAAAGCCTCTGCTTTCGGCTCAGGTCATGATCTCAGCGTCCTGGGATCGAGGCCCACATCAGACTCCCTGCTCAGTGGGGAGCCTGCCTCCTCCTCTCCCTGTCTCTCTGCCTGCCTCTCTGCCTACTTGTGGTCTCTCTCTCTGTGTCAAATAAATAAATAAATAATCTTAAAAAAAAAAAAAAAAAGAAAAGAAAAACTCTAGAGTGATTATAAGCAGTTCCTGAGTAAGACAGAGGACAAGAGGGGAAGGCTGAGGAGAGGGGACAGAGCATCCCAAAACTTAAAGTGGCAAAGGAAACACCAGACATTTCTATTATGTCTCAATAAAACTGGAACTTCCACATATTCTTGGGGGGAAGGGCTGCTCTTGCTCCTCAGTCTCATTTAAGCCTGCATGAGATGATTTTTCAAATGGCCCGAGTCCTGTCCAGGCCACTCTGTTGCTCTCCAAATGCCTGGCTCTAGCACTCATCTTCGCACTGGAGCCTTCTTGATTCACTTATTCTCTTCTCCCTGTTCTTTGAGCCTTGTCTCCAGGGAACTCTGCTTCAGAACAGCAGGGCTTTCTTGCTCATCATCTTGAAACACTGTCATGCATCAGCAGGCAGGCTTCACCACTGGTGAGCTGACCTGATGGAGGGAAAAAATAAAAATGTGCTCTGCGCTCTTCACTCCTCTTCATGGGAGAGTGGTGACATCTGCTAGGTATGCTTCTTGCATTTAAAATGGTTTTCGAACTACTCCTTCCAATCAGCTTTGGCCATGAAGAAAGGAATGGAGATAGAGAGTCCTAAACTCTATTACAAATCCAACACTGGCCTTGTCCCCTTGGGAAAGCCACAGATGCTCAGACTCTCTGTCTATAAATTGGTGATAATTACACTTACATCTCAGGATAATTGTGAGGATTAAGTGAGATAATGTTAATAGTGTAATTTAGGAAATGTGCTGGCATTTAATGTACATAGACAATATATACATGTATATAAAAAAAATATTTTAGTCAACACAAAGGTCAATGTTGCTGTAGTGGAGAGAATTTTCTTGGAGTGGCAACTCCTGTTGAGAAAACAGCATCATCCCCACCAACTGGTTGTAGCAGGGATGGTCTCTTGGCTTCGGTTGGGCAAATTGTACAGCAAATCATATTCTGTCTCCCAGGAATTAAGAAATAGAAACCACAGAAACCAATTCATTTAGTTGTAGGAAGCTGAGTGGAGAGGTCATAAAAATATGGGGACCAAGGTCACTAGAGTGGATAAACAGATGAGTGAGAAGAAAAGGCAGCAGATAGAAAGAGAGGAGATCAAAACAGAAACAAAGCAGAAGTAAATGATATATGTAAAGAGAAGACGGAGAAATCATGCAGCCCATCTATATGACCTGGATCTATACAAAGAATATACATTATGCTTTTTAAGAGTTTCAGTGTAAACACACAAACCCCTAGGTAGACACTGAAACAAAATCTGAGTCACACAAACACAGGGAGGAAGATTGAGTGAGAGATGTATCCGTGGCCCTATAAACACAGACAGAACCTCTAGTCCTCCAGCCTCCCTCCATGCTGCGGCAGACTGGTATCACTTTGCCAAGACAGAGAAATAGATCAGTGTCTCCGGAGGGGCCATGAGAGAAGAAATCAAATTGGGTGAAGGAAAGTGGCCTATTTGGGGACTGCACCCAAAAAAGCAAAAACAGGAACCTCAGTAAAGAACCAAAGGCATTGCAATCTAAATTCATAACATAGATTCCTCCCCTTACAATCATCACTCTCCTGGGCTCAAAGCCTCGGCCTCTCATACAGAGGCAGACAAGTCTCAAGAGCTTTAGGGGGAAATACATCAATCAAGGCATTCTTTGGTTAATGTGAAGAACATGAAGATGTTGGTGAGGCTGGTGGCCTGTTATTACCATCAGTAGTAATATATGCTTCTACAGAAGTGCTCAGATTAGGGGAATTTTATAAAAACAGCACCATATTATTATATATTATAATGAGGAAGGAAGTGGGGGGGGAGGAATTTTTAGAAAGTAGGATGACAAAGAGATTAAATATTTCCCTATGGGATGCCAAAAGGAACAAAATTGATCAGAAATTGGGGGGCGCCTGGGTGGCTCAGTGGGTTAACACCTCTGCCTTCGGCTCAGGTCATGATCTCAGGGTCCTGGGATCGAGCCCTGCATCAGGCTCCCTGCTCAGTGGAGAGCCTGCGTCCTCCTCTTTCTCTGCCTGCCTCTCTGCCTACTTGTGATCTGATCTCTCTCTGTGTGTCAAATAAATAAATAAAATCTTTAAAAAAATTGGTAAAAGGGGGATGACAGTGTAATGGAGGTACTGTGTATTCCCGGCTCCACCATGTGGAGGACCTAAGGTCATCACAGCGAGGTGACCAGGAGCAAACTACACTTCTGCTCTGTGCCTCGTTTTCCTCATGGATAAAATGGGGATAATAATGATAAAAGATTTACCTCCTAGGGTTGTTTCAGCAATTAGATGAGAGTTGTGTAGCACCTGGCACCTACCTCCCCTCAGTACAATCAGCTGGGATTGCTGGCTTTAGCTAGGCTTTCCCTGAAAATGGCAATGAGATTAGGATTTGCATACAAGCGGTTTATTTGGGAGGTGATCTCAGCAAGCACTGGTAGGGGACTGTAGAAGTGAGACAAAAAAGGTAAGAAAGCCCAAACAGGGAGCCTTAATGAGTAGTTATCACGGTGGGCAACTGTGATTCAATTGTACAACAGGCCAAGTGCCTCTCGGTCATGGCATTTCAGACAATGGGAGAGACATATGGGGGCATGGGAGCCATCTTGTTATCCCAGAACTGTCACTACAATGGGGCGCGACCAACCTGCCTTTGATGAACTCTGACTAGTGTTTTTATTAGGAGAAATGAAATATCTACAACTATAGCTTTGGGTTTGAAATTATGATGAATAAAAATTCCAAGCAACCTAGTTGTTTCCGTGAAGCACATACATCTAGTGGAAGGAAATCACTGAATTCCCAAAGGGAAATGAATATCCTTTAACTTTCTAAACACACTGAAGCAAGGGCTTAGTGAATGTAACCTGGGGTTGCCCATGGCTTTTACGCAGGCTTTAAGGACCGTGGAGCCACCCTAATATTTAATAACCCATATTTCACTGGACCTCCATCCCCCCTTTCAAAGTTTTGTTCTATTTCTTCATTCTATTATTTGTGGATGAGAGTTCTTATATTTGTGTCTGAATCTTGTCAGTTGACAACTCAAACCTACTACAGAGCACCTCCCTTCTGGCAAGGTGGCTCTTTTCAACTGTAAAAACATTGATGTCTCTTCCAAAGTAACTGCCTCCAGATGCTCCCAAATGTATTTTCTCCAGCTTCCCTATAGGATTGCATTCTCTGCACACTCTATGCTACTGTTGTGTTCTGGCAACTCTGCAATGAACACCCTTCTCCCTTCTCTGTGTCTCTCTCCACTGCCTGACACTAAAGCAGAAAAGCCTTGGTCTTTTGGTCTCATGGAGTCTCCCTTTCTGAGCAGTTTCTTCAGCTTTCCACAACAAACACTTTATCCACAGGACCCAGGCACATAGACCCCACACAACTCCTTTCCTCACTTCCTCCGCGACACCTCTCCTTCTACTCTTCTCTCACTCATCTCCAGCCACATTGGCCTCCTTGACGTTTCTAGAAAACACGGGAAGCTCTCCCCAGCTTTCGTAACTTCATGCTCGCCCTTCCCTCTGCCTGGAATGTTCTTCCCTAACGTCCCCAAAGCTGACTCCTTCCTGCTATCAGATTCCAGCTTAAACATCATCCTTACCATTGGTGCTAAAACGTCTGCTGTCGGCTCAACACCAAACCACCACACCCCCCAAAAGCTAAGAACTATATTTCCCAGGATCCCCTTTTCTGTATGCTTCTGCTTTAGGATTCCCCATGGAGAAGAATCTGAGCAAGATTTAAGAGACAGAGGTCATTATTCTTGGAAGGCTGGGAGAGTCAGTCTCACTTCACAGCCCGAGAAGAGCCCTTCAAGAGCAGTCTCATGCTACTTCTTGAACTTTGCTTTGATCTCTGGCTTTCCCAAACAGGCCAGTGACTGCTTCTCTGATTCCCGGTCTGAAGCTTTCCAGACCTCCACTCTCCAGTTCTTCCCACACTCACTTGACTCCTATTCCTACAATGCTTGAATTGCCTCTCTTTCCTGTGGGGAAACCAAGCTGATCCACCACCTCTCTGAAGTAGCTCCCAATCATTTGCTATGTCACCCCTGGCCTTAATTCTCTCCCTAGCACGTCTCACTAATATTTTACTTGTTCATTTATTTGCTCTCTATCCCTGTTGCTGCCTGACCCCTATGCTACAAGGCACAAATGGGAACTTTGGCCGTTTTGTTCACTGGTCTACCTCCAGTGCATGGCTTATAATAAAATTCTACCTTTGAATAGAAGTTTTAATAGCTTCATAATTATAGAACTGATAAGATAGGAGTACAGGAATAAGAAGGATATCATTACCTGAGAATCCCAATAAATATATTCATATATAGAATAGAAACCAAGATGATTTTTACTTCCTTTGCAAAGGGAGTACAAATGCTTATTGAGCACCTACTACAGACACACCAGGAACTGTGCTAGGCACTTTTACATAAATTATCTCTTTTACTTGCTTATAAAATAGTTTCCGCACCACATGTACTCAGATTAATGTAGGGTTCAATAAGCTGCTCAGCAAACTCAGACTAGATGTGCTCTATCTTAAATTTCAAGACCTTAAATTGGCCTTGGTCCTGTTCTCTTTAGCCAGAACACAACAAGCAGGCTCCTGGAAGGAGAAATGGACTATTAACATTTCCAATGGAAGGAGGGGATCCCAGTTTGCTCAGAGAACAGCTCGGGGTCCAACAGTTAAGGTGAGAATTTGTATCTACGCTGATGCCTCACCTTAAGACCCCAGGAATTTTTGGCTGGACATCCACCAAAACAGAAATGAAATACTAAAGCACTACTGTGATGATGTACATGAGTTAAGTGACAAAGGTCCACCTCACTTGTGAATGGCTCCCTTCTGATAAGCCCCTCTGCATATTTCAATCACTGACTTCTAATGGACTATGGGTAAGTGTGCAGTATGCCCTGTGGTATTCTGCTCCTTTCCAGGCACATGGGAACTTTCCAGGCCTCATGCAGGTAAATGGAGTCACATGATTAGCTTCCAAATGAAAGAGTTTTGTGCCACTTTTGAAGGCATGGAAGAGCAGGTGTGAGTGCTCTCTCTCCCTCAAAGAGACCCTAGAAACCATGGTTTTTTGGTGTTGTGTATATGTGTGTTTTTAAATTCTTTTTTATTTACTTGAGAAAGAGAGAAGACGAGCAGGGAGAAGGGCAGAGAGAGAGGGACAAGTAGACTCCCTACTGAATGGGGTGCCCAACACTGGGCTTGATCCCAGAACCCCAAGATCATGACCTGAGCTGAAGTCAGACTCTTAACTGACTGAGCCACTCAGGTACCCTGGAAACCATGTTTTTGCGGTGGCAGCAACATAAGATGGTGGCCTCCGTAAGCCTGGATCTGAGTAACTGCTTGGAGCAAAAAAAGCCTGCCACTGTAGACCCATGTGGGAAACTCGTGTGAGATACATTGAATGGATGACAATTAAATCCTTTTCCTGTTAAGGTACGAAGATGTGTACGAAGATCTGATCTGTTACTACAGCATTACCTAACCTATCCTAACTGCTAACAACTCCAAAATGCTCTTCCCTAACAACTTCTACTGAGAAGTGAAGAACAGTGAGAGTGCAAGGAATAATTTGGAAGGACACTGGGCTTTTCTGTCAGGTATACAAAAGTATTTTGCACAGATTGTCTCTTTTATGCATATAGCATTTCTGTGATAAAAACTAGAATGATCATTTCCATGTGAAAACTAAGGCAAAAAGCATTGAATTGATTATCCATGGATAACCAGAATTCATTGGAAAGAGCTAAAAAGAAAAATCCATATGGACTTATTCCCAGCTTCAGGCCTTTTTCATTCACAAAACAATCTCTTGGGCTTTTCTGGGCTAGCATCCATTTCTTGCCTCTTATAAAGCCCCTTACCAGAATACCACCGTGCTAAAAGAATGGGGAAAAAAGTATAATAGCTTTTTGGATATAAAACCTGAAGTAATTGTATTGTATGGCATGTCTGTGGCCTTAATGTAAATTTTTTTTCCTTTTGATTCCTTCCCATTCTGCTAATAGCATGCCCTCCAGAGTAATCAAGTTACCAAGCCAACTAAGCTCTTGCATTACTAAAAAGTATTACCCAAGAACAGCATGCAACCACTAAAGCTTTTCCCCCATCCTGTGAAAAATGTAACACTGGCTAAAAAGGAAAGCCATTCTTGGAACCAGTTTGGAGTTTTGTTGGGTTTTTTCCTTCCCCTCAGCTCATACTAACAATTTAAAGGCTGAATAAGAGTCAAGGATTATATTCAATTCATTGTCAACACTAACAACTCGACTGATTTCCTTTCAGAATATACATACAGCATATTCAGAATATAGAAATAACATAGATGGATTTAAAATTTCCAATAGGAGGCTCTTTTAAAAATAAAATCATGGGGTGCCTGGGTGGCTCAGTGGGTTAAAGCCTCTGCCTTCGGCTCAGGTCATGATCTCAGGGTCCTGGGATCGAGCCCCGCTTCAGGCTCCCTGCTCAGCGGGGAGCCTGCTTCCTCCTCTCTCTCTGCCTGCTTGTAATCTCTCTCTCTGTCAAATAAATAAAATCTTTAAAAAAAATAAAATAATAAAATAAAAAAATAAAATGGAATTTTTTAAGTTTGAATAAAAGTAATAAGTAATAGGAGGGTTAAATAAAATAAATGAGCTTTTTTGATTCATCTTATATGGAATAGATTCATCCAAATAATAAAGATGACTGGCATTATAATAAATCATTAGTTACGATTTCCTTTTAGTATTTGTTCACTCTGAACAGTCCAACTCAAGAAACAAAACAGGCAGGAGAACTCTCAGTGAGGAGAAGCCCCCATGAGATAGAATTTGTATACCTAGCCTGTGTTGTATACATAAGTTTGTGTAGGAAACATACAGCTAGACCTCAGAAAAACAGCCCATTTGATGCCATTACTTCATTTGCTATAATTAATGTGGACTCTCTCACCCCACAGATGATTTCTGTTCCCTTCCATCTGTCTCATTTTTGTATCTTCCCATCTCCTGACTTAGGCTTCATCTCCTATTTCTTGACTGATGCTTGTCTTCTTTGTGAACTTGATTGTGACAGGCAGCTTTTGTGTGTTTCATTTGCTTTCATTTTGTTTTCTTTGTTTACTCTCAGATTCATTTCTCTTGCGTCCCTTGCTCTGCTGTATTTCCAAACTTCTTTGACAACTGACTTTGACCTTTGTGCAGCCTGGTAGGCTCCATTGGAAGATTAAGGCCCTGGAGTGTTTCTCCCTCCCTTCCCCTTCCCTCCTCTCCTCTTCTTTCTGTTCCCCTCCCCTCCCTTCATTTCCTCTCCTCTACTGTTCTCTCCTCTCCTTTCCTTTCCTCCTATCCCCTCTCTCCCCACCTCTTCCTCCTCCCTACTTTGGACAGAAACTCTGGAAAGGGTTGCATCTCTATGATGAATTCTAGATACCACTAAGAAATTCTAGTCTCTACAATCCTCATACTATTTTCTAGAACTTTCATTGTTTCACCTCCCCTATTTAGACTTACTGAATCTAGAACTGTTTTGCTTTTGTTTTTGTCCACAATATGGTGTAGGGTAGGAGTAATATTCTTTTTCTAAATATGTTTATTTGATTGACTCAGCACCATTTATTGAAAAGACCATTCTTTCCTCCACAGATCTCCAGTATAATCTTTATCATAAATCAAGTGACCTTATAAGGGTGGGTTGCTTTTGGACTCCCTATTGTTTCGTTGATTAGGTTATCTTTATATCAATATCATACTATCTTAATTATAACAACTTTATTATAAATTTTTTTTTACCTAGTAGTATAGTCCCTGAAACTTTGTTCTTTTCCTTCAAAATCATCTTAGCTAATTTTATCCCTTTGCATTTTCATATACATTTTAGAATCAGCATGCCACTTTCCAGGAAAGATAGATGAGAGAGAGCAAGAGAGAGAGATGACTGATAATAAATAAACCAATCAACCTGGAATTGCATTGTATCTATAAATTCATATGGGAAGGGCTAAGGTCTTTTTAATATTGAGACTTCCAATAGGTGAACATGGTTTCGGTCCATTATTTTGGTCTTCTTTCACATCTTTCAGTAGATTGGAATAGGGTTATTTAATTTTCAGTGTAGAGGATTCTCACATTTCCATTGTATTTCCACTGTATTGTATTATTGATATTATTTGATGCTACTATAAACAGTATGTTTTTAAGATTTTATTTCCTAATTGTTTTGATAATATATAGAAAAACAACTGATACTTGTATATTGACATTTTATTCAGTGTTTCACTAAGTTCACTTTTCAACTCTTTGTAAATTCTTTTGGATTTTCTATGTTCACATGTCATCAGTGAACAATGAAATTTTATTTCATCATTTTCAATCCCTACCATATTTCTTTTCCTTGCCCACTTTCAGGAACTAGGACCCTGTGCTGTTCCTGATATAAGAGGGAAAGCCTTCAACATCTCACCTTTAAGTATGAGGTTACCTATAGGTATTTTATAGAATATCCATCTTAGTCCATTCAGGATGTATACCAAAATACCAAAGACTGGGAAGCTTATAAACAACAGAAATTGATTTCTTATGGTTCTGGGGGCTGGAAGTCCAAATTCAGGGTGTCAGGTTCTGCTCAGGTTCTAATGAAGGACCTCTTGTGGGTTACAGACTGCTAGCTTCTCACTGTGTTCTCTCAGGGTAGAAGGTTCAAGAGAACTCTCTTGGGCCTTTCCTATAAAAACTTTAATCACTTCCAAAATACCTTATTTCCTAATACTATCACATTAGGCATTAAGATTTCAAAATATGAATTTGGGGTGCACACATTCAATACATATCCATACTCTTCCTCAGGCTGAGAATGTTTTCCTTTATTATTAGTTTGTTAGTTGCTATTAAGCGTTTCTATCATGAACCATTTTTTAATTTTATCACATGCTTTTCCCATCTGTATTGAGATAACTATATGATTTTCTTCTTTATTTGGTTAGTTTTTAATTTCAATTGCTTTCAAATGTTAAATTAATCTTTTGTTTTATGAATGAACAACTTGGTTGTGATGTATTAGCTTTTCCATGCATCAGTGGACTTGCCATGTAAATAATTTTGCTTAGGGATTTTGCATCTATGTTTAAGACACTGACTTATAATTTTTATATGTTTTGTTGTCATTGTCTAACTAGGTATCTGTATAATATGTTGGATACATGAAAAATTCAGGGAGTTGTAAAGTGCAGGAAGGTGTTCCCTCTTTTTCAACTTTTGGAAAAGTTTATCTAAACATTATTTATTTATTTCTTCCTTAAATTTTTGGAAGAATTTAGAAGTGATGCCATCTAGGCCTGGAGAACTGTTTGTGAAAAGTGTTTATCTGTGGATTCAATTTCCTTAATCAATATAAAACTTTTCAAATATTCTATATTTTCTCAAATTGGTTTGGTAAACTGTAGTTTTCTAGAAATTTAACTATTTAACCTGAATTTTTCTATATATCAGGATAAACTTGTATGTAATACCTTGAGTTTTTAATGACTGTATGATCTGTAATAATGTCCCTTTTTTATTCCTAATAATTGGTAATTTGTATTTCTCTCATTTTTCTTTATCTGTTTTGCCATAGGGTTATGAATTTTTAAAAATATTTTTAAGAGTCAAATTTTATTTTGTTGATATTTTCTATTATACATATGTAGTTTATTTTATTAATTTCCTCTCTTTTTAAAATTTTCTCCTTCCTACTATCCTTGGTTTTAATTCACTGTTTGTATTAATACCTTCATATGGATGCTCAGATCATTGACCTTCTAGCCTCTCTCCCTGTCTGATATATACGATGAAAACTCTAATTTCCTTTCTAATCATGCCTTTAGCTGTGTCCCTCATGTTTCAATATGTGATGCTCTTATTAACAATCAGTTGTAAATATTTTCTAATTTACATTGTGATAACTTTTTCACCTTTGGTTCATTTCAAAAGAAAACTGTTTCATTTCCAAATATTTGAGGATTTTCAAGATACCTTTTTTAATACTAATTTTTATCATAATTCTCTTGTGACCAGAGAACATACTCCTAATTTTAGTCATTTGTTATTGAGACTTGCTTTCTGACCATATGGCTCTCTGCAGTCAATTTTGGATAATGTTCCATGTGCACCTGAAAAGAGATATATTCTGAAGTATAGTGTTCTTTATTTGCTAATGGGGCCAAATTAGAAAATCATGTTGTTCATATTGTCTCTAGTCTTACTGACTTTTTAAATAATATTTTATTTACTTATTTGATAGAGAGAGCTAGAGAGCATAAGCAGGGGGAGTGGCAGAGAGACGGGGAGAAGCAGGCTACCCGCTGAGCAGGGAGCCCAATGTGGGGATCTATCCCAAGACCCTGGGATCAAGACCTGAGCTGAAGTCAGATCCTTAACAGACTAAGCCACCCAGGCGCCCCTTCTTACTTTTTCTGTCCACATTGTGTCAGTTAACATCTTTTAACATGACAGTGGACTTACCTATTTTTCACTCTAGTTTTGTCAGTTTTGCTTCAAACATTTTCAGGTGTTGTTATTTGATGCATAACAAATTGGAATTATTATGGCTTTCTGATGGATTGACTTTTTTTAATCACTGTATGTTCCTCTTTTTTTTTCTAATGATATTTATTCACTAAAGTACACTTTACCTGTTTGTTACTAGATGTGCTAATCCTAGTAGTACAGTCCACCAGCATCTTTTGGTCAGTGTTTGCTCAGTGTGCTTCCTCTATACTTTCATCCTTTCTGTGTCATATATTAAGGTCATATAAAACATATTTTGATTTGTTTTTGACACAATCTGACTATGACAGTATTTTAACCGGAGTATTTGCTCCATCTCTATTAAAGGTAATTACTGAAATATTTCTGCTTAAATCCCTCTGTTTGTTTCCTATTTGTCCAAACTACTCTTCATTTTGTCTTCTCGTTGCTTTCTTTTGGATTTTTCAAGTAGCTTTTATTATTCAATTTTTCCCCTTTGTTAGCTTTTAGTTATGCCTCCTTTTATGATTCTTTTAATGATTACCCTAATTTTATCTCCTGCTTTATCTAATCTCCTGTTAAATCAATCTATTGAGTTCTTAATTTCAGTTCATAAATTTTGCAGTTATAGTAGTCCCTCTGTATTATTTTTTATAGGTTGTAATTCTCTGGTGAAATTCTCCATCCACCTCTTTCTAAAGATATTAATGTCAGTACCTGGATTACCTATGGGTCTATATCTTTTCTGTTTTCTTCTTGGTTTTCAGTAAGTAGTCCTCTTGGCATATCAGATAATTTCTTTTGGAATGCCAGACATAATGTATTTTTAAAATGTAGAAGTTTTAAATGATGTTTTCTTTCTTTAGAGATAATTTACTGTTTTTCAGACAAGCAGCTGGATGAGGGGCTGATCATCTTTATCCAATCAGAGATTGAGATGATTTGGGATTTGGTGTCAGTTTTTGAAAGAACTAGTCTATTTTCAGTTTATCTTTATTCCCAGGGTTTAGCCCTCAGGAGACTCAATTTAAAGCCTGCAGCATTTTTGAGAGTTCCTCATTTTGAAGAGCAATGAATTCCAAGTCTTGTCTTCTGAGCACCATGAAACTGTCAAAAACTCTGTGCCTCATCTGCTTGAGTTTATGGTTTACACATCCCTCCAGACAGAATTCATGTTTGTTTGTTCTCTAGATGGGCCTTGCAGTACTAACAATCTGGAATTTCTCTAACTGATGAGTTTTTCCAGTTATACTGGTGATTGTGCCCTTTTATTCTTTTCAAGTTTTCTGAGAAGACTTTATTTTTCTCACCAAAGACAAAACAGACAAGTCTCCTTCTGAAGGACATATACTTCCTCAAGGTACCAAATGAGGGTGTTGACTTCAGCCTTATGTGGAAGATGCTGATCTGCCATCCCATTTTCCTTGGTTTATGGGTCTTACCTCCTACTCCCCACATGTGGAACCTCAAAACCTAGTACCTAGCTTACAGAGGTCAGCAGATCCCATCAGGGCAAATATCAGCTCCAGTTCTCCCCTACTTCTTTTCCTTCTCACTGGCCCCAAACCCTGATTATTTCACATACTGGAAACCCAGCTCAGTCAGACATCTTTAAAAAAAAGAGAAAGAAAAAGGTGGGGCACCTTGGTGGTACAGTTGGTTAAGCATTGACTTGATTTCAGTTCAGGTCGTGATCTCAGGGTTGTGAGACTAAGCCCCTCATCAGGCTCCACACTCAGCACGGAGTCACTAGATAATCTTTCTCCCTCTCCTTCTGTCCCTCCCACTTGTGCATGAATGTGCTCTCTCTCTAAAAAATATAAGTAAGTCTCTTTAAAAAAGAAAAGGAAAAGGATATTTTGAAGCATTGGATCTAGCAATTTTTGCATTGTCTTCTGGGGAATGGACCAATTATTGATACTAGTTATTGACACTGGTTACTGATACCAGTTACAGGAAAGGAAAGAGAAGGAGAGTGGAGAGAAAGATTAACAATCATTTAGGTTGCTTTGTGTTTTTAAAATAATTTTATAAATTTGGGAGAGAAAGTTCATGAGACTTGTGCTAAATAACTATAATATAGAAAAAAAACAGGTTTCAAAATATTTATACAGTCCATTAACTTCTCTAGGTACTTGCATTCTTGAAGTAAGCTGAGCTACCAGAAAATGACATATTTGGTACACATTAGGGTATCCCTAAAAGAGGACTGTTTACCTTAAGCTTTTATCAAATGTCATCATGTAGTCAAGCCATATGAAATTTAGTGGTTTTTTAAAGATTTTATTTATTTATTTGACAGAGAGAGAGATTACAAGCAGGCAGAGAAGCAGGCAGAGAGAGAGGAGGAAGCAGGCTCCCCGCTGAGCAGGGAGCCTGAAGCGGGGCTCGATCCCAGGACCCTGAGATCATGACCTGAGCCGAAGGCAGAGGCTTTAACCCACTGAGCCACCCAGGCACCCTGAAATTTAGTGTTTTATAAGTTATAAAAATGTAATTGAGGTCAGTGTTTATTACATTCACTGCCCTCGAGGAATTATATAATGCCTTAGAACCAAATTCGCACACCAGCTATGGCAACAAGGTTTGAGCCTTATGATGTGTATAATTATACTCTTATTTTTATCTGACCCTGATATTTTATTTCTTTTGGGTTTGCTGTGTTACAAGCTGCCTCAAATCTTCAAAGGGAAAAAAAAAGCAAATAGATTTTTTTTTAATTCACATTGGGCAAAAGAGAATTCTGGATGTCAAAGCTAAATTTTCTAAAATACTATCAAGCTGAGAAATAATGATTGACCACTTGTCCCATGAGTCTCTGGGTTATAGAGAGTGACCAGAAAACTCAAGAAAAAAGTATTGAAAAGGTTTTTAATAAAAGATATAATTCCATATAGTTGAGAACTCTGTATAGGTGATGAAATGCTATGACTAAATCCATATTAATTAAATTTGGGTTTGGAAACAAAATTATAATTGACATCCTCTTTTATAATAAAGTGAACATAGTCTCAGATACAAAAGGTAGATCACCTGTACCATTGCATTTTTCTGACCTGCCATTCAATTTTATATTAGATTTTATTTATTAAGAGATTAAAAGCTAGTTATAAGAATAAAAATTTGTATAGAACAGACTGAGCATTAATTGAATTCCTTGAAATTTTTCCTTTTTTCTTAATGAACTTCGAAATTGAACCTCAAGGAAAGTCAAAATCATAAACACATTGAGACATTATTCTCTCTTTTACCATGATTAATTGTATATTTCATATAAACAACTGGGAAACAAAATCAGTGCATTAAATACTATAAATCCTGATTACAACCCCTGGGTTTGAAAAGACAGCTTCACCACCCACTATATGGGTAACTTGGTGCTGTTTATTCAACCTTTCCATGCCTCTGTTTCTTCGGCTATCAAATGGAGATGCCAACAGTATCAATATCCAAAGAATGCTGCAAGATATTAAAAAGTTAAGGAGCACCTGGGTGGCTCAGTTGATTAGGCATCCAACTCTTGATTTTGGCTCAGGTCATGATCTCAAGGGTTGTGAGACTGAGCCTTGCACAGGGCTCCAAGCTCAGGAGGGAGCCTGCTGGAGAGTCTCTCCCTTTCCCACTGTCTCTACCCTCCCCTGCTCATGTGCAGGAGCTCTCTCTCTCTCTCTAATAAATAAAATTAAAAAATTTAAAAAGTTAGTATTTGTATAGCATTTAATAGAACTCCTGATACTTAACAAGCCCAGAAATAACTATTAGCTATTAAAAAAATTTTCTATGAAAAGTATATCATTAAACATCACATCAGTGATCTCTGAAACATTTTTTCCTCCTGTTAAATTAACCTATAGCCTTTTAGCCTAATGACAAAGTTTGAGCGAAATACTTAGGACTAGCGTATTTATTATTCAATGTTTCCTTATAAGGTGGTACAAAAAGTCAGTAGATATGGAAATAGTATAAAGAAAAAAAATTGTAGACAACTGCCAATTTGGAATTAGATGCAAACTTGGACAAATCATGTAACATGATTGTGCCTGGATATTTTTCATCTGAAAAATAGCAGTAATCAAAGTCTGCTTTTTCTACCTCATAGGATTATAGTAAATACACACATACACACACACACACACACACACACACACACACACACACACACACACACACTGAAAAGATTACTCTGATTCTACGTAATAAGGTGAAGGAAAATAGCACTTACTATTAATTCTGCTAGGTGTTTCATCTACATTATTTTACTTAAACAGCTCTGCAACCCTATTAGGCAAATATTATTATCCCTGATTTGCAGACCAAAAAACCAAGGCTCAGGTAGTTTGTCCACACTCACGTGTTCATTAATCAGCATTGTAGGATTTCAAACTGCCTCCACTACAAACAACTAACACACTCATCATACTTGGTGAGGTCCTTCCTAAAGGAAAGGTGCTCAGCAGATGTTTGGGGCTTTATTTATTGCTTAATACAGAAGCCCATGCCTTAAGTTAATCGATTATTTTTGAGTTTCTACCCTGCAACACACAAATCTGCCTGAAACTTACATCCTTTAGTGGATGTTCATGAGACCAAGATTTTAATAAGGATGGACTGTAGTTAATGTAATAGTTTCTGGTTGTTACCATAACTGCAGTGTAAGAGAAACAGAAATAAGCTTGTTGCTAATCAGGGCAGAGATTGGGTTATTTCTCTGTCTCTAACATAAACCCTGCAGTTTAAGAAGCCACATAAGGGTTTTAACATTGGATTACCACCATAGTTTCCTATTTAGAAGCTGGCTTGTGAGAACTCCCAGAAAGCCTCCTAACAGCCATTCCCAAGTCTAAGAAGATCCCTTATCCTTCCCTTGCTTTTCCAAAGTACAGATGTGACAGACAATTAAAAACTCTGAGTGAGGAGCATAAAAGAGAGTTTAATCATTGGCGAGTGGTAGAAATAACAACCATAAGGTAGACAACAGCCACAGCACCCTTTCGAAGCAAACCCAGGTAGACAGGCCATTGGCACCAGAGGCAGAACCCACGGAGTCCCCATCTCAGTCCTCAATGGGAGCTCTTTGCTAAATCTCTCTAATAACATCAAGCCTGAATGTTTGTTCTTCCTATACAAGAGCTTGAAATCAACTCACCGTCAGGCAACAAATAGTGATAGTGTTTGTCCCTTGTGTCCCCAGGAAAATGGTTAAGCCTTAAAGATGTTGATAGCTCCTGTTTTTACTGGGGAGGTTTGATAAGCACGATTCTATGCCCATGGAGGAAGGAGGATGGCGAATTCTGAGGCAGGCCACCCCTGTCAGGAGCAACATCGCTTCTAACCCTGCCCAGGCAGACAACACGACTGTATATCCTCATTAATGCTATAATTGGTATCTGGAATCTATTCAAAAATGCTGATTTACTTTGTACTAGAGGATTATGGCTGAATTTGGAGTTCTTTATGGTCTGCAGATGCTTGAGAAATTCAAATATAAAAACTGTCAGTTAAACATCTCATGAAAAGCTGTACCTTATACTAATCCAAAGGGACACGAACAAGTGCTACAGGGGATAAAAATCCACTGTTTCGGTAGCTAACCACTTAGAGAAACATTAACATTCTTGGACAGGGTTGCTCACTGAGTTTCTAAAGTAACTTAGGAGCTATCAGGATTCAGTTCTTAACAGACTTCAACACAGTGGGGGGAAAATTGTCAGTCACCAGCCTCCAGTATTTATGAATTATTAATGTTGGCTTTCTGGGTATTTTTTTTCAAGTTCTGCTTTTGTGTGCGTGTTCAGCTGAGTAATTCAATAGACTGATGGAGACATGAATAGATATGTTAACTAGCACCACGGTTAACCTTTAAAGTTCGTTAAAGCTGTCAGCTTTCAATGAAATATTTTCACGTTCCTTTTTTTTTTCTGTGAACTGGAATATAAACATTATTTGTACACTGGGATCAGAGGTGCTTGGGAGAAAAGGAGACTCCACCCTGCCATCATTTTTTTTTAAACCAAGACAACACTAATGTATTCATCAAGAAAGTCGTATTTTTAAAAATTTACCGTTTACAAACCATGCCACCAGAATGTATTCATGGCCTAGCTTTATTACAGTATTTTTCAACCAAAAAAAAAAAGTGATGGCATGTTCCTGTTGCTACAAAAACACTCGGGGGGAGAAAAAGGACTTAGGATCTGAAGAGGACAAGGACAGGATTTTGGAGAGGGGAAAATGGAGACCAGGGTAGAAGTCTATAGCAATGTGCAGGCTGCAAAAGGAGCAAAACCACATCCTCCATTCACGGTAAAGATGGAATTTAAAGCTAGTAACAACCTTTAGTCAAAACAAGGATTCTTTTTGGAAGAATTGAGAGATGAGGGGGGCCATAATTAAACCAAGTGTCACATTTTCAAAATCTTCAAGGATTTGGTAGCCATGTGGCCTTCCCAAACAAGCCTAAATAATAAATTCCCCAACGGAAAGTCATCGTTTTCCTGTGACTCTGAAAAGCTTTCCTGTGACTCTTTAACTGTAGAGTGTCCTGCTCTTTGCTGAGGTTTGGCGACCATTTGGAATCATCAGCCACCTAATGTCACAGGCCAGTGCTCTCCTACCGCCTGTCTACACATCCAGGGATGGTGTATTTCTAAGTCCTCCTTTTATCTCCATCCTAATCAAAACAAGAAGTGAGGCAATGTGAAATGAAATAGGAAGACTTGCTTCTTTTCAAAGTTTTTATCTGCCCACTAGTTTGCAAGGGTTCCTTGATGAAAGATACAGAATAAAAAAGCTGCCTGTTGTGGATGTGTAACAATAAATGATGTAATAAATGTAATATCTCGACCTTTTTCTAAAAGGATCTCTATTCTTCATTTTTTTCTCTACCACATTAGTTTAAGGTCAGCAAGAAAGATAAGAGAATGATTTTATCAAACTTTGTAAAAGTGAAGAAAAGAAACTGAAGCAAAGAAAATTTGGATTACTTGCCAGCATCCTAATAATTCTGGAAATACTTGAACTTGACTCTTGAATCCCTTACCAGGTCATACCATAATTCAGCTCATAGCATAATCCACATCGAATTTTCAAAGTAGTTAATGTCTACCAATGGATGCACCAAATTGGGGCACCAAATATGGCACTGATCCAATGCACCAAATTGGGGCACCAAATATGGCACTGATCCAAACTATTCTTTTTCAGTACCTATGCCTTTAAGACTGTCCCTTGCAACCAGGGTTGAAGAAACCAGTTTTGAGGACTTAGAGCTCATTACTTATTTTTCTTCCCCTCCTTCAAGACCTTTTTCTTTTCTTTTTTTCCAATATCTATCTTTTATTATCATTTATAATAAAGTAGAATATATTACAGACAACTTTTAAATTATTAATGTGCTTTATTTGTTTTGCATTTCCAAGTACGTGTCTTAGAACACCCATCTGCTTGGGGAGATGTGTTAGGGAGAGAAAAATGAAAATAAATACTGATGTAATATTTAGCATCTGACATACAAAATAGGATTTAGCAGAAAGTCAGTAAGCTTAACAGCCATGCATTTTTTTAGAAAGAAAGGATTTTCCAAATGCTTTTATTTCTTCCTTTAGTATATCAACAACCTATCTGGGAGGACCCACGCCACTGAGTTCTTCTCAGTATTGAGAACATTCCATTTCCTCCCATGAATGCAATGGCAGGAAATCTCTTGTTCAGTTGTAGAAAGAAATCAAAATGTAGGTAAAGAAAAGCAAAAACTATTTCCAGCGTGGGGATTTATAGGGAGCAGAAGAGGAAGAAAGAAATCAGATTCAAGTGTTCAGTTCTGTGTCACTTGATGTTCTCCTCTCCAACTTTTACTCAGCAAGGGTGATTTGTCCTATATAAGGAAAGAAACCTTGAAGAGAAGGGACTCAGGCCTCTTTTTCTCCATCTGGAAGTCAAGGAGGAGGTGACTGTGCAGAGGAGCTCCCCAAAACATACAACTACTCAGCCTAATTAAATAGAAAGTACACCACGTGGTGAGAGAGTTGAGAGCCAGCCAGACTGACATGGCAGCTACTGTGTTGGGACAAAGTGACATGACCGTAGAAGGTAGAACTGGGTGGCCTGGTCACAGGGCTGGGTGGAAGGCCTGGTAGAGAACAAAGGTCTGGAACCAGTGGACACTCAAGAACCAGAAAAGCACAGAGGTCCCATCACCCACTAACATAGACACCTACGCCCTGCATATGTCCATATGCCATCCTAGGAAGGAAAATAAGGAGAGACTGGACCAAAGCAATCTTATCTAACAGGAGCTGAAGAAACAGTTTAAATTTTCTTTGATCAGACTAAGCTTTATTCTAAATTGAATATTTTGTCACATTTCCTTATTCACTCAGTTTCAGAATTAGCTCCTCAGGTGATTCTTTGGCACATTAAGCTTAAGAACCATTATCCAACTTTCTAGCCATCCTTACAAAAATAAAAACTAAGTTAATCTTTGGATTAATTGATCATGAGAAGAGCAGATATTCTTGGTACTTAGGTTAGTCAGAATCTCTCCCTAGGGGCCTTTTAGTAATAATCTCATGCAACGTTTTCAGTAGCAACCTTTCAACAGAAACACAAAAACACTCCTTAAAACCCTTTCTAGAATTTTCTTTGCTCTATGCTGATGATACCTCAACAAAAAGTAATTTATTAAACACAATCTAATGTTGAAGCAACATTACACAGCAGAGGATGAAGTTTGTTCCAGAGGTAAGCTTTAGAATATCTGGTGGAATTCATGAAATGAATGGCCTTTGAGCAAACTTCGCTTCATAAATATTATTTCAGCTTGATTTTTGTTAAATGGTGGGTGGGTCCCAAGTTCAAGAGTACATTTATTGTGGGACTAGCTTATGTCACTTGTTGAATAGAGATGTATATCTATGCAGACAATAGAGATTGTTTTGATATCTCCTTACAGAAATCAAGTCACTTAATAAGAACTAACAATGCTGTTTTAGTTTTTTAGGATCATCATAACAAAGTACCACAGACTGGGTGACATAAAGAATGGAAATTTATTTTCTCACAGTCCTGGAGGCTAGAAGTCCAAGATCAAGGAGTCAGCAGGGTTGGCTTCTTCTGGGGACTCTCTCCTTGGCTTGCAGATGGCCATCTGCTCCCTGGGTCTTCACATGGCCTTCCTTCTGTGTGTGTCTGTGTCCCAATCTCCTCTTCTTACAAGGACACCAGTTATCTTGGATCAGGACCCATCTGTATATCTCATTTTACCTGAATTACCTCCTTAATGACCTTATCTCCAAATACAGTCACATTCTGAGGTCCTGGTGCCCTGAGTGATCTGCTATAGTCTATAGTCTAACCACAGAGCTACATGCCTACCTGGCCCAACATTTAAAGCAGCTGGTGGGAGCTGGGAGCAGGATGGGTATGGGGCTGCCCCATGGCAGCAAGATAAGAGGGCAGACCAGCAACAACATGTGTATGAGTCACCATGTCTGGCATGCTGAACCAACCTGGCAAAAATAACAAAACGGCTTTGACTTTGTTTTGGCCTTCCAAATCTTGCATGAATTTTTCTAGTGGCCTGCTGGAACCAGAAACCAAACAGGAAAGGTTATTCTGGGAAATGTAGTTCTGCTCGGCTACACTGGCCCAGTACAAGACACCAGGCTTAGTAGATCTAAATGTACTCATTTGATTATAAAACTGTGAGCACTTTTTCAACTGCACTATATATAAGTCCATATTAAGGCTCTTCTAAGGGCCACTTCGGTGGCTTAGTCAGCTAAGTGTCTGACTTTTGATTTCAGCTCAGATCATGATCTCAGTCATGGGATCGAGCCCTGCTTCAGGCTCAGCACAGAGTCTATGTGTCCTTTCTCTCTCTGCTCCTATGTACTCTGTCTCTTTCTCTCTCAAATAAATAAGATCTTTTTTTTAAAGGCTCTTCTAAGAAAGATATACTCAAAATAAAATAAAACTATATTAACTAATAGTTACTAATACTTAACTAATAATTAAATATAGGCTCATATCTTAGGGTAGAAAGAATGATGAAGAGATCTATGTTGGGAGAGAGTCATTTCTTAGCCTAAAGAGGTCATATTTTATACACTTGGTACAGTTTACACAATGACTTCACGTGGATTATTACTTAAGCATCCAGTTCTCCTTCAAGATCTATAGGACCCAGGCCTTTCTGATCCACTGTGTAATATTCAGAAGGCTTCTGACCCTATCCACATGGGCTTTCCACAGGCTTCCTGTTTACTAATGGCTGTAGGAACTTTAAAAAGTCAGATCTAATCTGTTTCCATGTTGATAAATGTTGGTGGAGTCTTCTAATATATAATGTGAATATACAATTGGGGGTTTGGTTAAATACATTCTGATTCATCTATATAATGGAGAACTATTTTGCTTTTACAACTGATGTTACAGAGAAACACATTTAATTACTCAGTATTGTGAACTGAACGAAAGCAAGTTACATAGGAAGATAGTCTCATTCTTGCAATCCATAGCACATATGTGTGATAGAGCTGTCCACATGCAGATAAGTTGACTCTAGGTGCTTGGCTGTGGTATTTGCTACTGGCAGCTGGGATTCATACGAAGCAGAGACACTAAGTGTATGAAACGAACTAACTTAGGAACTTAGTTTGTCTTTTATCCTTCCACTCTATTTGGCTTTAAGAACTTCAAAAGCTGCAAGACGCGTAAAGTTTATCTGGATTATCTCGTCATTTGGAGCATTCAAGTGTCTGCTTCAATATGCCTTAGAATCACGGTTGCCAAATGAGAGCAATACTTTTGTGCTTCTCACATAGCTTCTCCCCAAGGATCCCAAAGCACTGGAGAAGTGTTACTTTTGCCTCCCTTCACTTCTCTGAAGAAACTCAGGATAAAGTCCTGGACAATTTGACTCACAAAAATTATCAGTTAATCCAAAGATAAACTGTAGAGGGCCTTCTTCCTCAAATAGACATGTTCTTCTTCCTTATTCATTCTCCCACAAGACACAAATCCCACAGACAAAAAGAGGATATGGAAATTAACAAAAATTCACTCTAAAGAAAGAGCATGTACGTACATAGAAGAACTGCTTGTATCTGAAAAAATACCAAATTTCTTGGCCTCTTATGGAACATATACTTTTTTTTTCCTTTCCATTTCTTTGTGTTGGCCTTTCAACTTTTAAAAGCCAATGATAGCCCCTTTCTATTTAAATTCATAACAGGAATGCAACCAGAGATAAATGATTTCCTTAAATATAAGTCTATAGCTATGCTATGTGACACTAATTTAGATCAGTTTAAGTGATTACTGCGTAGAAGCCATTCTTTTGAGCCCCCATCTTCTATTTACCAACATGAGGCATCCACACAGTACACAGTCTGCCCAAGCTTATTTTGCAATGAGTAGCAGGGATGAAGGGAAAGACTTCAGTCTCCTTACCCTCAACCTATGCTACTACATAGCCAAACTATTTTTTCTTCATTGCTTTCATTCCCAAATAATGATTTGGTCATATAAGTGTCCTAAATATACATTTACTTGATGTAAAAATTCAGGATATTTTGAAAGACTGAATCACCTTCATTTATCGTCAATACTTTAAAGCCATTTTTTAATATCTTGCTGCAATGTATCTTTTTATAGTTGATCTCGGCTTCTTTGAAATTTTTTCGCTAAACATTTGTTTATTCACATGCATAGTTTTAAGAGCTGGGGAGATCTCAAAAGCCAAGCATTACTAACTGATATCTGGACATGTTTAAGAGACCTAGTCACTCACTTAGCAAAACAAATTACAATAGAATTTTTATATATATATATATGAATGAACATATGTTGTATCTTAAAAATGTGGATTTTTCTCCTTAGAAGGTGGAACTTCTTGGTTTTATTTTTATCCCACACATTTAACTTTGAAATAAGTAGGTTGCCACATACCACAGTAATTGTGGATGGACAGAGGTCACCAGAAAACAATAAAACTGTCAGCACAAAGTAATGACAACTGAGCACAGGGTAGCAAATAGGACATGAGTGTTTTATGAGGAAAGGTCAGGAGGTTCGAGTCACAGGGAAGAAAGATGGTTTTTGCCATCCAAACTGAACACACTTTACAAGTTAATTAGGCTTCTAGAACTTGTTCCAGATGGTAGAGAAATCGAGTGCAAGACAGATAGATGCCAGCAAGAGGAGTCAGAGATGAAACAAGGCGAGGTCTGGTGTTGGGGAGATCCAGGAGCAAGTAAGAGATTAGGGAGAGAAGGCAACAGAGATACGGGGCACAGAGGCTTGGGAGATAAGGCCAACACGAAGCCAGAGGTCAGGGCCGAGAGGCTGCACGGAGACCAGGACATGGGGAGAAGGGCAGTGGTCTCCAGGCACTGATAGCCGGCCAAGGCCACAGCTCATACAATGAACCTTCATCACCAGCTCTTTGTGGCTGGCCAGCACGGACAGAGATAACAACTAACCCTCGGAACCGGATATGATGCTGTGTGCCAGGAGTTCCCAGGTAAATTAAAAAACGTTAATTCAAAAAATGATGCACCTATATGCTCTTTATGTCTCAATCTGCTGGCTCTAAGTTACATCTACTTTACATTTTTAAGGATTCCATGAATTCAAATTAATTATAAGTGTATACATCCCCAAAATTGTGTATATCAAAAATATATATCACATATTGTGCAAAATGTTTAATAATAAGTAAGTGATATTCATTATTAAATAAGTAATTGAATAATTGGCATTAGTTATTAAATAATAAAAATTAATCCTATAAAAATTCAATTATAAGAATGATACATTGCAAACATTTCTTTTTTTTTTTTCTTTAAAGATTCTATTTATTTATTTGACAGAGAGAGAGAGAGAACACAAGCAGGAAGAGTGGGAGAGGGAGAAGCAGGCTCCTGGCTGAGCAGGGAGCCCGACATGGGCTCAATCCCAGGACCCTGGGATCATGACCTGAGCCAAAGGCAGACGCTTAATGACTGAGCCACCCAGGCGCCCCTTTTGCAAACATTTCTTAACAAAGTGCCATGACTTATCACTATATTGTGAGGCTGGGCTAGGACAAAGGTGGGAAAAGTGAGGCCTTGACTTTGGGCATAAAATTTAAGGGAGCACTGAAAATCTTGGCAAGCAAGAAAAATCAAATTTTAATGCAATATTTTTAAACTGTCAAAATGAAATTATCCAGGGCCCCTGGGTGGCTCAGTGGGTTAAATCCTCTGCCTTCAGCTCAGGTCATGACCCCAGGGTCCTGGGATCGAGGCCCGCATTGGGCTCCCTGCTCAGCGGGGAGCCTGCTTCCTCCTCTCTCTCTGCCTGCCTCTCTGCCTAGTTGTGATCTCTCTCTGTCATATAAATACATAAAATATTTTTTAAAAAATGAATTTATCCATGATGAACAAAATATCAAAATGTCCATGATAAACAAAATATCAAAATTTTAAGTAAAGACAGGAACACATCTTGACCTTGCAAGGCTTGATTTACTCCCTCATGGTCCTGTTGGATGCTGATTAAGGTTTTTGGTTTGGTTTTGTTCTTTTTTTTTTTTTTTTGCAATTTTCATAAATTTTCTACCTGAAAAGCAAGTGTCTCACTCACTCGCCTCATCCTACTTCTGGCCCTAGTGGGAAGTCATTGATAAAAGGATAGGCCGTCCTTAGTCTGCCTAAGTCTCTTGCCCTGTGATGTCCTCTAGCATTTCTGCAAAGCTGGACCAGTTGAAGGGGCAGCCTTTATATATCCTGCGGTACCAGAGTCCCCTCCACACTCCAGTCCCAGCCAGCGCTGGGTCCCCCAGACGTAGTACCCTCACTCCAGAGACAGAACGGCCAACATTAGATTCTGCTGATTCAAATCACCTGGTTCCTGTGTTCTCCCAACAACCCATACATTCCAGGGGGATTGGGCCCCTCTGTCTTTATTCTCATCATATCACCGGCATCTCCCACAATTTCTGGTACACAGCATGCACCCATAAACACTTGTCAAATAAACAAGGAACTCCTCCTTATATTATAGGCAGAGGTAAATAAAATCAGAGCCAAAGCAACCTCCAAAATGAAAGAAAAAGTTAACAGCAGTTGAAGAAATGAATTAGCAGTGTTGCTTAAATTGCAATTTAAAGCATCTGGATTCAGAAAATCTAAAAAGCTTTGGGGTGCCTGGGTGGCTCAGTGCATTAAGCTTCTGCCTTGGGCTCAGGTCATGATCTCAGGGTCCTGGGATCCAGGCTCATGTTGGGCTTCTCCCTCTCCCTCTGCCCCTCCCCCCTGCTCATGCACATGCAGGCTCATTCCCTTTCTCTCTCTCTCTGTCTCAAATAAATAAAAATCTTAAAGAAAAAGAAAAAGGAAATCTAAAGAGCTTAGAAAATAAATCAGCAAACATGCATTTGTCACATCTCCCTAGAGCTCTTGGCCAAGGGCCCAGTAGGGAAGTGGGCTTTGAAAGAACAGAGCCCTTGAAATTGATGGCAAACTCTATAAGCAGGTTTGGCATTGGGAGGTAGATTTCTCATGCATTTTTAAAGTCTTCTTCAGAGCTGGTTAATAATCACTGTTCCAAAGATGGTTATAAATGGCAAAGCTCATCCTGGACTTGGCCCAGTAAGATATTTCCTATTTAAAAGACCCACTAATTAGGACCCCTGGGTGGCTCAGTCGGTTAAGCAGCTGCCTTCAGCTTGGGTCATGATCCCAGCATCCTGGGATCGAGCCCCGCATTGGGCTCCCTGCTCGGCAGAGAGACTCCTTCTCCCTCTCCCTCTGCCTGCCACTCTGCCTACTTGTACTCTCTCTCTGTCAAATAAATAAAAGAGCCCCACTAATTATGATGCATTCCACTTGAAACCAGTGGGCTTTTCACCACCCTGGGTTTTTGGATTTTTTTTTTTTTTAAGTAGTCAATGGTATTGCTCTTTAAATTCTGTTATTACGATCAGGCCCAAGTATACTTCTGTCTGTGAGTGTTCTAACATCAGCTACTCAGCTTGTTTGAGTGCTGCCAGAGATGGATAGAAAAATCACATCAAGTATCCCAACAATAGCCCTTGTCTCTGGCCATTTGACAACTTCACTGGCCCCAGGAGGAAACATATCTGCGTGTGACCTCTGGTTGTCTTTTCTTTACCTTTCTTTACCTCTTCCCACACACACACCAGAGAGATATCAGTGTTCGGCATAATGTTTAATTTGGGAGAAAATATAATTACTATTGCAAGAGTGTACTCATTTCACAGAGGAGGAGACAAAGCATTAAGCCATTATATTACTAAGGACTCAGTAGCAATGATAGAAATACAAGCCAAACTGCCTTAAAGTGGAAGATAGAATGGAGGGATTTACTAGCTTATTAATCGACAGGGTTCTGGGGATCACTGGCTTCAGTTAAGGCTGGTTCAGGGACTCACACAGGGTCCTCGGTACCAGATCTCTATCTGTGGTCCTGCTCTCTTTGTGTTGATTTCATGCCCTGTTTGGCCCTTCACTGTGGCCATCAGGCACACTCCTCATACCTCCGTAGCTCCAGCAAATACAGAGTTTAAACGCTTAGGACTTCAAAATTAAGTCCTGAAATTGAACCACATTGTCTAGGTCACTGTCATATGTCCACATTTATGGATGAACATTGTGGGAAGAAGGCATAGAACTGACTGGCCAGACCTGAGTAACATGCCCATTAGATGAGCCTCATCCAAACTGTGGGGACTGAAATTGAGGAGTTAGTAGTCTTGCAGAGGAAATTCAAAGTGCTGTTCGAAAAGGAAAAGAATATGACTCTGGGCAGTTTAAAATATACAAACATGACAACTATAATTACAAACAGAAAAATTAAGAAATATGCCCAAGGTCAAATCTAAGTCAAGAGTGACAGACAGTATAAAAGCCTATATTTCATTACTTACAACCTGGCTAGATATATTTGTTTGCTTGGGCTGCCGTAACAAAAGTACCACAGACTGGGTGGCTGAAACAACAGAAATTTATTTCCTCATAGTTCTGGAAGCTAAAAGTCCAAGACCTAGGTTGATAAGGCTGGTTTCTTCTGAGGCCATTCTCCTTGGCTTATAGATGGTGGTCTTCCCCTCTCTGTCCTCACATAGTCTCCTCTCTCTGTCTGTCTGAATCCTAATCTCCTCTTACAAGGACACCACTTGAATGAGGGACCACTGTAATGACTTCACTCTAATTGGGTTACCTATTTAAAGCCCCTATCTTTGAATACAGTCACATTCCAGCATACTGGGGGTGAGGACTTCAACATATAAATTTAGAGGAGGGAAGGACATGGGGAGTCCATGGTTCAGCCCATAACGGTAGGTATCATTACACCAAGCATGGTGGATGTTGTTCATATGAACTAGTGAAGGTAAACACACAGAAAATGACCCCATGCAGAGATATGGCAAGATCTGCACAGGGGAAGATACGCGTGCCTTCCGGCTACCTTTGTGAGTGTGTAGGCGTCAAGTGTGTAGGCGTCAAGGCAGCAAGTGCCTTGCTCCCCACAAATTTCATCCAGTAAAGATTACATAAACCATACCTGAGAGCAAGTCTAACATATTTTTCCCAACCAAACCACTTTAAAAAGTAGTAAGTTCTCATGAAATTTTTTTATCAAATAAGATAAATCTTTTACACCATTTATACAAATGTCAGTTTCAACATTATCTTCTTCACACTTCTTATGCATAGGGCAATAAGGAATGGAAAGTACAGAGATTAATTTAGGTAACAATTACCATAATTCACAATTGCATTAGCACCTATTAAGGTTCATTGTTCTGTGGAAATTTTAATGATACATTCCTGGGTGAATAAAAGCAGAAGATGATTGGAAATAAAATTGTTTCTATGTATGCTGACGGGACTGCTGAGTGTAATTATACATTTCCGAGGCGACCTGTTTTGGAGTTTACTCCATAATTTTATGTAAATGTTAAATAACTTCATGTGTTCTTCCTCCCGGGTTAAATGCTAATTTGTGTTATTTCAACACAGGAAGTACTGGAGGGTTATTAACAGACTTGCTCTGCCAGCAAAGCCGATTTTGGAAAAATAGCTCCACGTACTTTAGTTTTCCTTCCTTCTCCATCTCGTAAGTGGGCTGCCAAACCTTTGGTTCTGAAAACAGCCATTCATTCTGAAAATGTGTAGCAAAAATGCAAGAAGTGAGACACTTTCTCCCGAAAGGTAATCAAGTTCATTCATAACACTGCTTTGTATCAACTTGTTCAATCCCTAAAGGAAACAGGTTGATAGCAAATCTTGAGATACTCCCACATACATAATCCTGATATGTAGGTAAAAATGGCTCTCTGTGTCCAGAGTTCTCCCCATTCCTAGAGACTAAAGCAGAGCCAGTACATAGTAGGTGTTCTTCGGCATGCGCTGACTGGAGGAAAATCCGCAGTCCTTACAAACCCTCATGAAACAATTAAGACAAATACCTGCTGCTGGGGCATAGAGGGCCTGTTTTGCTTCTGCTAAAATGCTCACCCTTATTACATATATATATATATATATATATATATATATATATATATATATATACACACACACACGCGCACACATATATTACATATATACATATATTACATATATACACATATGTAATATATATACATATATTACATATATATACATATATACATATATATATACACACACACACATACATACACACACATACATACACACACATACACACAAACACGCCCCCAAATCAGGAGAGAGCCAGAACAGGCATACGAAGGGAGGGGGACATAAAAAGCCACATGTCCACGTAAGAGGGTTGAAAAACAGTAATACTGTCCCCTACAATTTCATTACCAGATCCCCAAGTCAAACAATCAAAATGTTCCACTTTACTATTACAAGATACTTTGGAGACGAGGTCGGGAAAGAATCAGATTATTTGCTGTGGCCTCTGAGTGCCACACAGAGGAACTGTGGGATATGAGCTTCTGAAGGAGCTTCCAAGGTCATCTGGGGAGAAAAAACACCCAGCGGTGTGGGAACCACAGCCCGCTTCACAAAGTCAGGGCAAAGCCAGCCCTGGATGCCTGGGCTGCCCGACTCCCAGACCCATGTCCTCCCACTCCCATGCACAGCCCAACACAAAAAGGTAACCAGGCTGGAACATCCTTTCTGCTTCCTCTTTGCACCATGGAACAGTGTTGTGGGGTAAAAAGACTACTGGTCCTTGGTTCACCTGAGTTATGATGGGTCTCAGCTCTTCTGCTCACCTGCCATGTCTTGTGGGCCAATTACTTGTCTTGAACTATATCAGCTCTTTAGCAAGGACGTGTGAATGATCGATAGGCTTTCCTATTCTGAAATATCAGCAGGGATCTGAGGAGCCCAGAATGAACTGGAAATGTGGGGACAGAAGGCTATAAAAAAAAATCCTATCTTTGGCTGCTGAGGATCTCCTGGGACTGGCTGATCTTTTGGTCACAGAAGAAACTGAGAAATGGAGATGGAGAATTATTAAAAGGCTTAACATTTATTTGAGTTCTTAAAAATAGCGATTAACAAAGCATTATAGGCATGGCCCTGGGCAGCTGTACAACACTTCACATAAGCATCACCCTCATGACCATCTACACTCTGATTCCCGTTATTCACTGACACAATTTTTAGTTCTACAAAAACTCTGGAGATGAAGACATTACGCTTTATAATGACTCGGTCATATCAATTATTCCTTGCTTTGATATGTCAATACCTAAAGCGTGGCTCAGCATGCTGATCTCTCTATTGGCCTAAAAGTTCATCAAGTCAAGTCCCGTTTGGAGAGACATTCCTCAAATAAAATGTCATCATGAATGTCGTCACCAAAATCACCATCAACAAACCAATCTCCTCTACTAAGGAAAAGCCTTACTCCTGAGAGAGACTTGAATCTATTTGCTGGAGACCAAAAGCCATGATAAAAGTCTACAGTTGTCTGGACTCCCAAGGTTGTTGCCTGAACAGCATTTAAGATCCCGACTATGCATTTTACTTTCCCTCCTCCGATATCGCTTCGCCTCTCTCTCCTCTCTGTTCCAAACGTGCTTATGCCTCCTGTTCTCTGAATGCAAAAACATGTTTCAGAGTTTCCTCCATCTCAAGTTTTGCCAACTTCATCCCAGTTTCACAAACACATATACAGAGATGTCACATGTAGTGATAACATGGCCTAGAGTAAGATAAAACATAAGCCAATAGTGGATAAATTTTAAAACAAGGCACTATTTTGGTGATTCAGACAGCAGATGTCAACTCAGAATATATAGTGACACATATCAGGAGGCAACTGCTGTTGAGAATTTAGGAACTACAAATAACTATTGAATCATTTCCCAAACAACTCACCATGCTAAGGAAAAAGTCAAAAATAGAAGTACATTCAGTACTTAGGTTTGTCTCCAAAGTTAGGGGCACTGAGTATACTTACTTCTATTCTTAAAAGCCCTCTTACCAATAGGAGCTAATGACTTTATTGTCACCAGACCTGAAGGTGTCCTTCCTGTCAATATCTGTCTTCTTCCCAGTTTTATTTTCCAACAAAGTACTTAAATTCAGAAAAATTTAATAAAAATTTATTTTAAAATAATTTTTTTAAAATAAATAAAATTTATTTTATTTTAATGTCTTTTTTAACCAAGCTGGATACAGCAGGGCTGACTTGTTCATTGGTCTATCTCTGGGTCTAGAAAAGTCTCTGGAATCCCAAAGATGCTTGATAATATTTTTCAAAGAATAGCAGACATGTGCATCCTATGTGGTGCCAAGGGTTACTCAGATGATCACCTGCAGGTGTCTGGAATCAACTGCCTAGGACAGGCAGGACACTGGGTGACCAAGTAATTGATGCCATAGAACATTTTATTGGAAATAAGGAGTCCAGTGGATTGCTTAGTGGCTTTTAAGTAAACTAGAGAACTTAGGGGGTAAAAATGATGAACTCAGGGCTTCAAATTTCCAGTTCAAAGTCTGGAGATAGGACAAGAATGCTTCTGTGATCTCCCTACAAATAATCTGCTTTTGTTCTTGTTTTTGTTTTTGTTTTTGCTATAGACACGGGGCCAAAAGTTCTGAAAAACAAATTCAAGATCAAATCTTTCTGGTAGCTGAATTACAAGTCAGCTTGTAATTGTGTTGAATTCACAACGCTGAGAGGGTTCTTACGTTAAAGTTAGAACACTGATTAAGAAAAAGCAGCATCCTAAAAATTGGACAAATCCAGTGAAGCTACTCGAACCCCTAAGTTCCACTGAGGCTCCTGTGCAGGTGGAAGCTCTTCCTCCCTGACTGATGTTAGTATTCTTTTACCTAAAGATGCTGCAATAGCTTTCCCTGAGCAGCTTGCTCTGCCAGGGATTACTGATACTTCTAAACACCCGTGGGGCGCCTGGGTGGCTCAGGTCGTGGTCCCTGGGTCCTGGGATCAAGCCCCACAACAGGCTCTCTGCTCAGCTGAGAGCCTGCTTCTCCCTCTCCCTCTGCCTGATGTTCTGCCTACTTGTGCTCTCTCTCTCTCTGTCAAATAAATAAAAATAAAAATCTCTAAACACCCATACTACCTGTCCTTGCTTCTACACTTGAAACCAGACTCCAGTCCCTTCAGAGCCCAGAGCATGAGATACAAAAACTGAAGCAAGAGAAGATGGGAGTCACACCAAAATAAGACAGGATTGTGACCATTTATATAGACAGAAACTCCAAGGACATGTATGGAAATAGATTATAAGGGTGTTGGAAGGAATATAATGTTGGACAAAATTGAAATCATGGATAAAGGAGCTCTAAGCCATCTAAGAATTGCTCACCCACCCACTAAGTACACCCAGAGAGAGTCCAGGCAACCCTTCACCGAAGCAATGAGAAATACTGTTTTAAGGGAGCAATAGCATCCTGGAAAAGCTCCCAAGTGGCTATTCTCTGGGAGCCAGGACTGACAGGGGGAACTGCAGCTGCTGAACTGGGCTCCCTGAACTCAGTGCTGCTGCTGGAGTCCAGGGAGAGACAGAAGAAGCTGGCTGTAGTCACTGTGATAGGCAGCGAGCTGATGCAAAGATCTCTGATTTACCATCTACCCTTGGAACTGACTTGATTAAGCAAAAAATCTCTCAGTGTGGTGAATGACCACCATAGATATTCAAAGCCCCTTAACCCATTTCTAGACGTGAGCTACTTTCACATTCCTTCTTTCTTATATGGCCTCTTCAAGTCCTGAGTCTGCTGTGGTTCTATGGGAAATTCTTAAAAATCATTTTATTTGTGAATAATTGCAAACTTATAGCAAAAATCACAAGAGTGATAAAGAAGAGCCCTATACCCTTTATTCAGATTTTCATATTTTTAAATTGTGTCAGATTTGTGTACTCTGTGTATGTATACATATATATTTATATATAGTGCATATATATTTATATATAGTGTATATATATACATATATGTGTGTATATATATGTGTGTGTATGTATATATATGTATATATATGTGTGTGTGTGTGTGTGTATATATATATATATATATATATACATATATATATATATATATATATATATAATTCTTTTTCCCTGAAATTTGAGAATGAGCTGCATACAACATCGTCCTTTACTTCTTAGGACTTCAAAGTATATTCCCAAGACAAAGATTTCTTTACATAACCACTCTTTTATATACTGAAGTCATCAACTTCAGTAAATGTAACATGAATAGAGAAATTTCATTTATCTGCTCTCCATATTTCAATTTTGTCAATTTGCCCAGTGATGATCTTTTTTTTTTTTTTTTTAAAGATTTTATTTATTCATTTGACACAGAGAGAGAGATTACAAGTAGGCAGAGAGGCAGGCAGAGAGAGAGGAGAGAGGAGGAAGCAGGCTCCCTGCTGAGCAGAGAGCCTGATGTGGGCCTCGATCCCAGGACCCTGGGATCATGACCTGAGCCGAAGGCAGCGGCTTTAACCCACTGAGCCACCCAGGCGCCCCCAGTGATGATCTTTATACACAGTATTGTTCCTTGAGTAGAGGATCTAGCACAAGATCACATCTGCACTTAAATATTACGTGTCTGTGCTGTTTTTTAATATTTAAAATTTTCCAGCTCTGAGTATGCTCCAATTTACCACTGCCCATCCTAACAGCAGCACTAGAAAGGGGTCGTGTATTCTACTTTTGCTGAAGAAGGTTCGTGACAGATGACCAGTGTGGCCGGCAGAATTCTAAGATGGCTCCCAAGATTCCCCGGCCCCTGGTGTTCCTTCTCTCTACAAGCCCTGGGAAGGTGACAGGATGGATTATACTGCCCTAAAGGCTTCTGCAGGGTTCACAGCCTCCTGAGAGGGAGTGAGCAGGAGTCAGAGAGGGCACAGCAGCAGAGGCAATGATGGAAGATTACTTACAGGGGGACTGGCCAAATAACCAATTTATTAAGAATAATGGGAGTCAGTTTCTCACTGTTGGAAAAGAGAGTTATAAAAAGGGAACATAGAATGAACTCCATAGTGTTGAAATTGGAAATATCTGTGTGCCTTCCATAGTTTTCTACATAGGTAGATAGTTCTAGAAATAAAGACAGACTTCATGTGGGTGTATGTGCATGTGTATGTTCTCCAGCTCTGTCTCTAGGATGTTGTGGGAGCGGTGACACCCCAGTTAGCAATAAGTACACCTAGTACTTGGATCTTAGTTTCCAAGGAACATTCTCTGCCCACTCTGTTGGCATCAGGTGGGAGCAGGGCCTGCAGCTAATCTAGTTTCGGATGGATCCCCTCCGGCTTCTCTAACGTTTAGGTCAGACACACTTACAAGTCTTTGGTAGAGATCACCAGCATTTTCCTATAGGACACCTGCATCATTGAAATTGGAGGTGGTGAGAGAGAGAGAAAGATTCCAGTTCCTGTTTGTGGATTCCAGCTTTTGTCACGGTTCTCTCCTTCAGGAAGCTGTTGTTCCTGCCTGCCAAAAATGCTGACCCACAGTAACCTCAGGACCACCACCAAAGTCTGAGTGACAGAAGACTTCCAAAGCCTTTGTCCCTGGCTCCTATAATTGGCTTAATGCCTAATGAAGATAATAAATCCTTGATTCCTAAATAAATAAGTAAATAAATAATTTAAAAAATCTTTGATTCCATATCCTTCATCGTAGTTCTTTGCTGATTCATATCATAAAACACATGGTTACCTTCTAAAAGACAACTTAGATCCACACTTTCACTGCTTCTAGACAGTTCCAGAACTTGAGAGCACATTTACTACCTTCCTATTTTCTGTGTTATTATAATAATCAGCATTACAAGTCAATATGTATTTTAAGTTCCAAGATGTCATTTTCATGGTTTTTCCCACAATATTTATTTGGATTTATCCACAGATTTACCTACTCCGTTGCTCTTCATTCCTTCATATGTTTCTGTGTTTCTACCTGGGATCATTTTTCTTCTTTCCAGAAAAAAATCCTTTCAAATTTCCTTTAGTGCACATGAACTGAAGGCAAATGTTCTGGTTTTGTTCATTTGAAAATTTCCTTATTTCATTTTTGCTTTATTTTCTTTTGAGGTATAAATCACATGCGGAGAATGTTTAGGTCTTCAGAATACCATTCGATCAGTTCTGATAAATTCATAGCATGACAAAAAACTTTTCCATGACCCCCCCTGCAACATTTCCTTTTGCCTCTTCCTAGTCAGTCCTTACCCCCTTAAAAGCAACCACTGGTATGATTTCTATCACCATAGATTTGGTTTTCCTGCTACTAAGTAGTGTAAACCTAACTTTCACACACACTGGGAAACCAATAATATTCATGGCGCTCAATTTATTGCAATATTAGCTTTACTGCGGTGGTCTGGAACTAAACCCGTAACATCTCCGGGGGATGCCTGGAGATACAAACTCAATCTAAGAAATTTGGGGCTATTAAGGTTTTCTACTTGTTTGTTAGTCAGTTTTAGTAATTTGAAGAATTTCAACTGAAGAAGAATTTGCCCATTTTACTTACATTGTGGAACTTATTGGCAGAAAAGTCATTCGTAGTCTCTCCAAATATTCTTCTTAATGTCTGTGTGATAAATCGTGATGTCCCCTCTTCTATCTGTGATGTTACCAACATGTTTCCTTTCATTTTTCTTATCAACTAGGCTTTTATCAATTTTATTCTTTTCCAAGAACTAACTTTTGGTTTCACTGATTTTCTCCATTCTTTTTCTCTTTTCTATTTCATTGATTTCTACTCATTTCTATTCTATCCTTTCTTCTGGTTGTGATTGTATTTGCATGTTTTTGCTCGCTTCTTAAGGTAGAAACAGTGCCACTTATTTATCCTCTTCTTCCTTTCTGACATATGAATTTAAAATTATAAATTACCACTAGAGATATACACAAAACTGAAGAGGAAAGGGAGAACACAGTTCTAAGTGCCCATGGCAGTAGCGATTATTTTCAGATGGCAATGGAAAATATGTCATCTCAAAACTACTTCTATTGGGTCAAAGGCTTGGATTTTGGCCATGATGAAGAGAGGTTTCCAAGCTATAATATATTCCATGTGACAACTTAGTTCTCCTTGAAATGATCCAAAATAAAAATTTCAAAATAAAAACAAATTTTTTAAATAAAAGTATAAATTACCTTTTAAAGATAGCGTTAGCAGCATCTTGTGAATTTTGATAAATTGTGTTTTCACTATCATTCAGTCTTAAATGTTTTCTAATTTCCTTTGTTACTTCTTCCTTCTCTCAGGAATTTTAAGTTACTGCATTACTTCATTTCCAAATAGTTGGCAATTTCCGAGGTATCTTGTTTTTACTGGTCCTAATTTAACACCATTGGAGTCAGAAAACATACTCAGTAGAATTTCAATCATTTGAAACTCACTGAATCTTGGTTTATGACACAGCTTTTTGTCTGTCTCATTGAATGTTTCATGTGTGTCAGAGAAGAATATATTTTCTCCTTTCAATGGCTATGTTATTCTATACATTGACATTAAACCAAACTGGCTGAAAACATTTTTCAAATGTTTGTATCCTTACAGTTTTTTGTCTATGAGTTCAGCTACTGAATCTCTAATTAAGCTTGTGGATTTCTTCGTAATTTTCTTAACTTCTACCAATTTTTGCCTTCTGTATTTGGGAGCTTTGCTTTCAGTGCATGGAACGACTTTCTAGTCATGTCCCTATGGATTCTTTTTTACTGATTGCTTTACAGATTAAAATATGATTTTTAATTTATCAACATTTACATTCCAGCTCACTACTTTCTCTATTTGTGCTAATCTATTGTTTAAACAAGTTCTTGAGAATGCTTTTTGACAAATACATTTTTCATTTCTAAAAATACTACATACTTTCTTTTCACATCTGCTTACCTGTGTTCATAATCTCTTACTGCTTGTTTAAATTTGTACTTCTTTTATTTTTTAAATCGGAGTTACTTTAACACTCTATATCTGGAATATTTTATATCAGAAGTCCTGGATGGGAGGAAGGGCTCTGTTTCTGCAAATTTTCACTTTTGTGGCTTACATTGGTGTATACTGGATGACCGTTAGTTGTGAGTTTATATTTGCTTGTTTGATGCTTATCTGTGGTTTTACCTGTGTTTCTACTAAGAAGCAGGCGGCACCTCCTACCTTGGACCTCTTCACGCTTTCACAGATTCTGGTTTTAGGAACTATGTGTTGCCTGGGTTAGCCTGAGGCTTCATTTACCTCATCTGATGTTAATATTAGTATTTGCCCTTCGGAAGATCTACCTTTCATTTGTTTTCCCCCCTCTCCCGGAGTTTTCAGCACATGGATTTTGTCCTCCATTTATTTAGAGTTGCTTAAAGATGTCTTTTCTTTCTTGGAAGTCGAGCACTGAATCCAAATACTGTATGCAGAATCCGGTTGACAACTAGAAGAAAGGCTTTGAGGGTATATGCATCACCATACTCAAATTTGAAGTTCTTGAATCTCATTACTAAATGTGCTGCTTGGACCACATCTCTAGAGGTTCAGATGCCAAAGCTCCTGGAGTGCACCTCATTTCAGTGTTTTGACACCCAAAATTCCTTACCATCTGTCTCATCATTGCCAGTATTTAGTTCTCTTTCATTTTCTGGTCAAGTAGGATGTCCTCCATTAGAATGGTTAAGGTCCCTATTGGACCAGTCCAGTTTGTTCAATCCAGAACCTCCTGGAAAGAAAACCGACCCCAGTAGAAATGTTTGGTCCTCCAGTGCCACAGTTCTTTAATTCCTACCTACCAAGCCCTCTTTTTAGCAAAGTGTTTAAACAGTCTGGGAGGAAATAGTACAGAGTATACTCAGTCACAGCCTGATGCTACATCTAATGTCATTGCTCTCTTCTCAAAATTAGTTTTTATTTCTGAGTCAGCTCCAGTACACCCATTTTCGTGTATGTTTAGAGAATTTCTGCCACTGTCATTCTCTGAAATGTGACTTCCTTCGCCATCTTTCCAATCCACTAGCTTATCTAAATCCCAATAATGATATTGCCCAATTTCTTCCTTGAGTGTTCTGGATCCTAGTAAAATCAGTGAGTGTGGCTTTTTATTTGTCCAATCATATGGAAGAAATTTAGAGGGGGTGATAGTGATCCATAAATAAGTAAATCTAAGCCTCAGTTCCAAATTCAGCTAAAACTCTCTCATGCACATAATTTTTACCCAGGACCAAAAATTCCTTCCTGGTAGTGATTAAGTTCATGGGAGCACAAGAGAATGTTTCAGAGTGCTGAGATGCTAGAAATTTTGTGAATTGAGTCAAGTATTTAAAAAATATTTTGTTGGGGTGCTTAGGTGGCTCAGTTGGTTAAGGATCCAACTCTTGATTTCAGCTCAGGTAGGGACATCAGGGACCTGGGATGGAGGCCCGTGTCAGGCTCCACGCCCAGTGGGGAGTCTGCTTGAGATTCTCACTCTCCCTCTCCCTCTGCCCCTCCCACCCCACAGGCTCTCTCTCTCACTCTCAAATAATTTATCAATAAATCTTTTTTTAAAATGTCTTATACTTATTAATCAGAATGAAGTTGAAACTGGGCAACACAAGTGCCATATTAAGTATTTAAAAGCTACATTGATAATTGGAGGGTATAGCAACATAGGGGTAATGATGAGATGGTATAGGTTATTCATTATTTGATCACATATTCATTTCTTCCTCTTAAGACATCTTTAAATATCACACTAAAACAAAGTTCATATGAAAATGAAATACTTCAAAATCAAAGTAATTTTCTAAAATGAATAATTAACCCTTACAATTTCACTTACAAATGATTTTTATAGCAAGCAAAAATCTAACATATTAATGTTCCCCTTTTCAATAGAAAAATTGGATACACAAAAATTCAATTTATTATATTTTTAAAAATTCATAAGCATTATTTAAATCTTCACAAGTTTCTTGCATTTTGCAAAACCAGCATTTTTGTTAAAAAGGCATTATATATTAACTTGAGACTTTTACTGTAGCTTCTTACTGGTTAAAAGCTTTTTAGAAGGGAACAGAACCTACAAATTTGGTAATTTTATAAGCAGGGATTAAAAAGATTTCAGTGTGATTATATTTCAATCCAAACATCTCTGTCATCAGCAATGAAAACACGAAACACAACTCAAAACCTATAAAATCTATGATAAAAACTTTTTCCCTATACACTAAATTGACTTAGTAATATTCTTTTAGGAGGATTTCTCTTCCTTTTCTTTGCTGTGCTAAAACTCTTAGTGCTAAATTTAAAAAATTCAAATGAATTTTCAAATGTTCTTATTTCCCCATCAGTTAATAGGGGGAACACAGGACAATTCTAGAGCCCAGTTGTTTTTTATTAAAGGGTCCTAAACTCATGTAATTTTAATTTTTTTTAATAAAGAAAATTTATCAGGTGTGATTTGTGTTATATCTTTATAAGATTTCTTACATAAATATATTCACAATGCAGAAAATGATCCTTTGACAGACTATGTTCATTGGCTTACAAATTATGACCACCTTCCAAACAGATTCAATTAGAGTCCCTAGTTATCACTCAGCAAATAATTATCCATCCATATTTCCCATAAAATGTCTCTACTATATTCATATACAGCTTGACTTCTTTTTCCCCAGGTTAAATTCTTTTTTTAGTAATCTCTACTCCCAATCTGGGGCTCAAACTCACAACCCTGAGGTAAAAAAATCCCATGCTCTTCCAACTGAGCCAGCCAGCCTCCCTTAAATCTTGACTTTTTTTTTTTAATTTTTATTTATTCATTTGACAGAGAGACAAAGCGGGAGAGGGAACAAAAGCAGGGGGAGTGGGTGAGGGAGAAGCAGGCTTCCCGCTGAGCAGGGAGCCCAATGCAAGGCTCTATCCCAGGACCCCGGGATCATGACCCGAGCCTAAGGCAGCTACCCAACCAACTGAGCCACCCAGGTGCTCCCTAAAGTTTGATTTTTAATAAAAATTCAAGGATGTTTCTGAATTGAGCTGGGAAATCTTAGTTTAAACCATATTTTTGGTCCTTCCTCAAACTACATGGAGTTCAGATACACAGCCCCTAGGAGTTCCAATACTCTCTTCTATTGCCTTAGCTATTTGCTTTGTATCAGCTCTAAATCTTGTTTCACTGAATATCAAAACATCAGTTGCCATTCCCATCTTTCCCAATTCCAACATGAATCTTAAAGGTTAGTACACTGCACATGGTATTATATTTTGTTCACTTTACAGTCACTTATTTGATAACATACTGACCTTGGGAACAATTAGTCAAGAATTATGTAAATCACAGGGTAAACTTTCACAAGTATCTCTTTATCATATATGAAAACATGAAACCACAAGCATGCACACACATCCACCCAAATCATCTTCTATAAAATCAAATAATTGTTTAATTACTTTTTCTTAAACTAACTCCATAAGACACAAGCATGTTCATGTAGTCAGTTAGCAAAAATTCAAAAAGACCATTTCTGGTTTCCTGCAGAAACTAACAATGGGACAGCCTATAACACTAAGTCAATGTCCCCCAAAGTGTGTTCCACACAATTTGCTGTTAATAAGTATTTCGTGGTCAAATGATGAGAAACACTGGATTATTGAAGTTAAACTATTATCACTGCAGGATTTCTCAGATCCTTGAACAGGCTAGTGAGTATTGTGTCTGCCGAAACACTTCGGAGATGTAATGTTTCCCTGTTTGTTTAACTTTAACCCAAAAATTGAGCAAAGCCCCCGCCCACTTTGGGAAAGAATGAATTGGATGGACTTTCTAGAGTTACTATAAGAGATCAATGAGGGGCACCTGGGTAGCTCAGTCCGTTAAGCGTCAGACTCTTGATTTCTGCTCAGGTCATGATCTCAGGGTCCCAGGATTGAGCCCCATGGTGGGCTCCACACTCAGTGGGGAGTCTTCTTGGGGATTCTCTTGTTCTCCCTTTGCCCCCACCCCACTCATGCTCTTGCTTTCCCTTTGCCTGCGCCCCCACTCAAGCTGTCTCTCTCAAACAAATAAATAAAAATCTTTAAATAAATAAATAGATAGATAAAATTAGATGAGATAACGCATGTGTTTGTCACTGAGCCTGGCACCGAGTGAGTGCTCAACAGATGGCTTTATGATCAGAACTTTAGATAGTATTATGAAAAGCTACACCATTTCACATTCATATTAGCAATGGGTGAGGATTCCAATTGCCCCACATTTTCATCAACACTCTATTTTATTTTATTTTTATAACAATCTTAGTGGGTGTGTAGTGATATCTCATTGTGGCTTTAATTTACATTTCACTAAGGACTAGTGATGTTGAGTATCTTTTCATGTGCTTATTGACCATTTGTATATTTTCTTTAGAGAAATATCTATTCAAATCCTTTGCCCATTTCTAAATTGAACTGTGTCCTTTTCCTGTGAAGTTATAGGAATTCCTTAAATGTTCTGACTACTAGTCCCTTATCAGATATATGATCTGCAAATATTTTCTCCTATTTTATGGGTCGTCTTTGCCACTTTCTTAATAGCGTCTTTTGATATACAAAGACTTGAATTATGTCGAAGTCCAACTGATCTATTTTTTTTTCCTTTGGTTTCTTGTGCTCTTTAGAATCATCAGATATTACAGTTCTCCCTCTCACACTGTGCTGCTGTTTCTAAATGAGATCAGCTATGCAAAGTCCCTGCCACAGCATCTGACACATCATAGAATTTCAATAAATTTTAGTTCCCCTCTCTCTGCACTCAAGAAGCCAGGAAGAAAAGGAGCTTGGATGGGACAAATGGCTTGAGTCACATAAATTGGGAGCAATGTCCAAAACATAAAGTGAGAACCAAGGAAACAGGATGGTAGGATCAGCCAAATGTGACAGTACACAGAGTAAAGGGACATTGAAAGTTGTTGCCAAGTTTTCTTGACCAGACACCTGGCAGAATGGAGTGCATTTTAAGTCAGGACTTGAGTTAGAGGTTGTAAAGTTCAGGTGAAGGTATATAGAAGTTGGTTAGAAAAAGAAGGCTCATACAAAGAAATAGATTTATTTGAATTTTGAAATTGAACTTTAATTTCAAAGTCTAGAAGCTAGAAAGTGATGTTTTAAAATCATGAAAGAACATCTCATTTCTTTGCTTCAAAACCATCACTGTTTTCCCACTTCATTTAGAACACAACCAGGCATATAGCCTTGGTTTTGCCAATCAGATATAATGAGGGAAATTTGGAAGTAAGCAGGCGTCAAAAGAGACAATCATCCAGCACTCGTGGGGGGCAGGAGTAGGGGCAGGTCATCCTGGGACAACTGTCAGGGGCTTCTGGAATCCTGCTTCTAGCGATGTTTCTAGCCATGTTGTTCCTGGCAGTCTCCCAGATTCCTGAGGCTACCCAATATCCTAAATAATCTATTATTCCTTTCTGTTGAAACAGCTCTTTGCAATTTAACTATCTTGACCAATATTAAACATCTTATAATACATATCGTGATGTAATTTTATTTTGTTTATGTATCTGTCAGCTTTTAGACTTGAGAGTACCAATCCTCAACTGGGGGTAGCTTTGCTCCATCCTCAAGGGGACCTATGATACTTTGGATTGTTACCACTGGGGTGGGAGAATTGCTACTGACATCCACAGGATGGGGGTCAGGGATGCTGCTAAACATCCTACAATGTACAGGACAGCCCCTCAGTCACAACATATCAATAGTGCCAACCCTGATCCAGGGTACTTGAAAGGGGAAATCATGACTTGTTCCTAATTGTGTCTCCAGATGTGATGTCTCCACAATGTTTCTGTCTGGCACTAAAGAGCATTTGATAAATTCTTGGTGAAAGAATGGAAGAGGACCAATAGCAGTTCTTCAATGGGGGAAACAGCATACACTTCCTCTCCATCTGATTTTTCTGTTTTTCACAAGTTTATTCTTCTATTCAACCCACTAAATGTTAGTGTCCCTGAGGATTCTCTCCTTTGCCCCTTTCTCTCCTCCTGTTCTCTTTGGAGTCTTCTCCTGCTCATAGATTTCCTAGATAATGTCTTCTATGAGCATAACTCTCTACTAATCATATATTAAAAGATCACCATGTTCTATTTCCAGCTCAGACATCTCTCCAGGCCTCCAGAATTGCCTGTCAACATGTGGATGTTCACAGACACCGTCCCCATACCAAATCTATGACACACATACCCTATGTGAGCAGAGAACACATAAATTCTGTCTCCTTCCCAATCTGTAATTTCGACAAATGAATGACTGAAAATCCTGTTGCTCAGATCAGGCACCTGGACCTTCTCCCTGGCTCTCAAACTTGTGTTGTGAATTGTACTTCTTGAGCATTCTAAATAGATGGTGAATTTACACACTGTTGTCCAAATTTACCCCTAGAAACACATTTCTAACCCGGATGTTTCTACTATCTCTTGTCTGGGCTTCTGGGCTCCAGGTTTCCCTCTTCTGGTCCTTTTATATAGTCACCTGCTGGATCTTTCTGTAACATATCTTGCCATATCCTTCTCTACGCTAAAATCCCAAAACTTCTCTATCTGTATAAAATTCAAACTTTCTCGCTCTACAATGCAAGGGAACTTATGATTTTGCCTCTGCCTATTTTTCAGTCCACCTTGGTAACCTTTTCCTTCTTCACTCTAAAAGTCTTCCAGTTTCTCTTTGCATACGCTATTCCTACTATCTGAAATGTTGTTCCCTTCACATTCTCCTGGTTGTTGGAGAAAGACAGACATTCCTCCTCACTGTTTGTGATGATCACTTTTATGTGTTAATTGGTTAGACTATAGTACCTAGTTAGTCAAACACTAATCTAAGCATTGCTATGAAAATATTTTGTAGAGGGACTGGGTGGCTCAGTCAGTTAAGCATCTGCCTTTGGCTCAGGTCATAATCTCAGAGTGCTGGGATCAAGCCCTTCATTGGGCTCCCTGTTCAGTGGGGAGTCTGCTTCTCCCTCTGCCCCTCACCGCACTCATTTTTTCTCTTTCTCTCTCCAGTAAATAAAAATAAAATCTTTTTTAAAAAATGCAAAAATACTTTATAGACAGGATTAGCAAGATTAAAATGAATCAGTTAACTTTAAGATTATAATTGGGGTGCACCTGATCCAAGCAATTGGAGGGTCTTAAGAGCAGGACTGAAGTTTCCCTGAGGAAGAAAAATACTCACCCTGCAACTACAACATCATTCCTGCCCAGAGTTTCCAGCTGGTCCTTCCTGATGGCCCACACTGTGGATTTCAGATTTGCCTGGTCAGTCCCCACAATCACACAAGCCAGCTCTTAGTAATGAATACCAACTTACACACACACACACACACACACACACACACACACACACACACACACACACACATCTTACCGGTTCTGGTTCTCTGTTGGAACTCTGACTGACACACTAACCATGCCTCTCCATCTGGCATTCTGCACAGAGGAGGAAGTATTCTAGGAAACTCTTAGCGCTCCCCTTCTGTCTTTCCTCTGTCATTTCTCTTTCTCTAACTTTCTCTTCCCCACAGGAGAAGTAGTGTCCAATCCAAATAGAGCCTAGTTTTCAATGGCTCATGTTTTACCAATGGTGGAATTACTCTGTCTTGTTATTTGAAAAAATACCAACACCCTCTTTCAAATCCCGTGCCCTGGCATGTACATCCTGGTGGCCCCCACAACCTGATTTTTACAACAAGCTTCTAGTCCTTGCCTATGGAGCTGTTTGGGTCAGAGGGTCAAATATTCATTTCACCACATTCAGTAGTAGCAAGAATTGCCATGTTCTATAGTCTGAATGTACGTTCCCCCAAAATTCATATGTTGAAATTCCAACACCCAAAGAGATGGTCTCAGGAGGTGGGGCCTCTGGGAGGTGATTAGGTCGTAAGGGTGGAGCCCTTATGATTATGATTAGGGCCCTTATAAAAGAGACCCAAGAGAACTAGTTCATCTCTTCTGGCATATGAAGGGACAGTGAGGGGACAACTGTCGGTGAGCAAGCAGGCTCTCCCCAGACACTAAATCTACTGGCACCTTCATCTTAAGACTTCCCAGCCTCCAGAACTGTGAGAAATACATGTTTGTTGTTTATATGCTTGTCTACGGTAATTCACTGCTATAGACCCAACTAACCAAAACAGGTTGGTACCGAGTGAAATACTGCCCTAACAAACACCTAAAAATTTGGACGTGACTTTGGAGCTAGGCAATGGGTGGAGCCTGGAAGATTCTGAGGTACATGCTAGAGAAGGCCTACACTACTGCTAAGGAGTGATTCTGTGAATTATGAAAAATGAATATTTACTGTTTATAAGCCACTCAGTCTATCATAAGTTGTTAGAGCCCCAATGAACTAAGATGCCATGCCTCTGAAGCAGAAAGTAGACATCAACCTCCTTTTTTCACTTCTCAGAGGCTCAGGAAATGCACTTTCTTCTTTCTTGTTCCAATCCTGGTGAATGAGATGCAGACCACGCCCTTCTCCCTGCATTCCAATTCCTCTGCTTCCTTACAGGTTGGAGAGCTAAGGCGGGTCTGGGATGGCAAGGCCAAGGAGTCTGGATTACAGGCCTGAGCAACCGAAGATCATCTGCATCTATGCTGAGTATCCTTAGGTGGGCAGCCACAGGAGGAATTAGCAGTAAAGAAGACTCACTGTTGATCTGGAAACTCAAAATGAAAGACAAGCGATCTGATCAAGAGCAGAGATGGAGCTTTCTAATCTGACATCAGTAAGATCTTTTTACTTCTCTAGAAGTTCAGGGTCTCATAGAGCCCTTGACAGAACGAAGGCCCTACAAAGAACAAGGCTCTTCACAGGTCTAAGGAGGATGTCCTCAAAAACGTCTGGGGATATGTGCAGAGATTTGAATGCATGACAGATTTGGAAGGCTGGACCTATGAGACATAGAAGATATTTACTTTGCTTTTCCCATTGGTCTACAGCTGTTGTCCTTACATACCAGGAAATGGGTGCTTAGTGAGGGATTTTGTGCTGCCTCTTAAGCAGTTAAATTTATTCAGCGCTTGGGAATTAAGGGACAAAAAGGAGAACAGGAAAAGATTTGGGGTCATTCCACCTCAGGGACCACTAAGGCACAGGTTCAGGGGATTCTGACAGCCACAAAGAGCTGAAGGAACCTATAGCTACTAAAAGTTTTGGGGCACAAGCATGCAGCAGACAGAGGTCTTTGCTTCTTCTCAGGATTTTGAGGAAGAAAGTTCCAACAGTAGCGGCTCAGATGAGAAGCTTTGGCCTTCTGTAAGGCTCTGGGAGGAGCATATGGCAGTATGCTGAAGCTCATGATGGAACATTTTCCCAACTGAGTTTAAGTGAACATGTTGTATACTCCAGACAGCTGGCATAGAGTAACTGGCATCCTGGCAAATCTAAAGGCAAGACGAATTTTTTCCTTCATACTTTTTCTCCGTGCTACTTCCTCCACCAACTAACTCTCAGCTTTGATCCATTGCTGGCTCAAGAAAGAGGAGAACATTGCTTCTCTTTGTGAAACGCCCTGGGGATCAGAGATCATTCATTTCTGTATGGGCCTAGTGCTCTGGTCGATCATCTTGTGAGTCGGGTTGACTTTTGACTCCTTGGGAACATGGGACAAGTAAGAGTTCTGAGGTTGGATGAATCCACTCTTAGGACTGTGTAGCCACTGCCACATGCCCAGGAAGATGGCACGGTCTGTACCACTGGCTGATATTCTCCAACTCTGAGCAGAATGGGAAATGCAAGAAGAAGGTATTTTGTAATTAAGTGTCTTTGGTTTACAGGGTGGGGAAAGGGATTTGCATTATTATTTTACTTTTGAACTCTAATTTCTTCTAGGACTTGAGTAGTGAAAAAAGTCACCCATTGTTCATATTTGGGGAGTCAGTACTGTGTTCATTTGAATCCATTCTATAATCCCCAGTGAGCTATTTTGGTTAATGTGCTTGGTATAGTTTGAGATAAGAACTGAGCCTAAAATTCAACTTGGCCTTTGAAATAACTTCATGTTCTAATATGACCATCCTATATCCTCCTGGGGTAAAAGCCAAACTACCCAGCTCCCTTGTGGCAAGAAACGATACTCCGAGGTTTGTTGGGTCTTAGGAATGGCGCCAAGGGGGAGCAGAGCTGTTACAACACTCTTCTGGCCCCTTCTCTCAAGGGACAGCCTCATCCATCCTTGGTCCAAAGATTAAAGAGGGAATAGAAAGCGGAGGATAATTCAATAATACCTTGCCAACTCTCCCTATATTTGTACCTCAAAGAGGAGGGATGTGCTCTGTCTCGTCATGTGGGAAAGTGCTGGCAAAGGAGATTCTGTTGCCTTCTCCACTCCTGCCTTTATCCACTCATCCTTCAGGGAGGGAAGGGAAGTTGCCAGTCTTACGGAGCAGAACTTGAGAGCCTCAGCTTGACTGCTCTAGTGAGTTCAGTTACGGGACTCACACTACCTCCCCCAGGGTCGGCTCCAGCAGTGTGGCATCGTGGTGGGTGGCAGGAGAGGGTAGGAGACTCCCATGCTTCCATGAGGAATGTTGTCCCACTGACACTGTCTATGGTTGTCAGCAAGTGTTAATAAAAAGGCAAGGGCTTTTGGTCAGTGTTGCTATTATCTTGTCATTTCCTCCAGAGAATGCATCACTAATTGAATGGATCACCAACATGGATCACTCCCAGCCCCCTGCCTTCATCTACATTTGGGGCGGGGTCCCCCAGGCTTCCCTCACTTACAGCAAACCATAGTATCCCAAGGCTGCTCACCTCGCTCAGCCACCATCTCTACTCTTTAGCTGACACTGTCATCTGTTCTCCCTTCTGGACATCTTGGAAGGCCTCCTTATGTCCTTCCTGCTTTCTCTCTGCCCATTCCATTCCATTCTCCTCAAAGCATTTGGAGCAAGATTTTAAAGCATCACCTCCCCCCTAACTTCCCATCACTGTTAAAATTGAAACCCAGCCTCTTAACCCCAGCCCTCAAACCCCTGCCCTCCTGGCCTGGATCTGAAACTCTATGTCCTCTTTATTGCCTCCTGGTCCCTAAGCTTCAGCCACACTGATTGTCTTAGCGCTCAGGCAGCCATCACGAAATACCACAGACTGGGTGGCCTAAACCACAGACATTCATTTTCTCACAGCTCTGGGGGCTGGAAGCCCAAGCTCACAGTGATAGCAGATTTCTCCTAGGGCCTCTCTCTTTGGTTTGCAGAGGGCTTCCTTCTTGCTGTGTCCTCACATCCCCAGAGGGCCTTCCCTCTGTGCATGCATATGCCTGGTATCTCTTCCTCTTCTTTCTTTCTTTCTTTTTTTTTTTTTAAGAGAGAATGAGAGAGTGTGTGAGTGGGGAAGGGCAAAGGAGGAGGGAGAAGAGAGAATCTGAAGAAGACTCCACACTGAGTGAAGAGCCTGATGTAGGGCTCGATTTCATGACTGGGAGATCACCACCTGAACCAAAACCAAGAGTCAACCAACTGAGCCACCCAGGTTCCCTCTTCCTTTTTTTTTTTTTAAGATTTTATTTATTTATTTGACAGAGAGAGACACAGCAAGAGAGGGAACACAAGCAGGCGGAGTGGGAGAGGGAGAAGCAGGCCTCCCTCCAAGCAGGGAGCCCGATGCAGGGCTCAATCCCAGGACCCCGGGAGCATGACCCTAGCCAAAGGTAGACACCCAACAACTGAGCCACCTAGGTGCCCCTCCTCTTCTTATAAGTACACAGGTCACATTGGATCGGGTCCCTGCCCTGAGGACCTCACTAATACTAATTACCTCTTCAAAGGCCCAATCTCCAAACACAGTCACATTGGAGGTTAGGGCTTCAATGTATAAATTTTGAGAGGACACAGTTCACTTTGTAACACTGGTCCTTCTGCCTGCCCCAGGACCTTTGCCAATGCTGTGCTCTCTACATGGAAGGCCCTTGCCTGTTCTTCAGGTAGCCGCCTCTTTTTTGTCCTTCAGCATGCAGCTTAAATGTCTTCTCTTCAGAGAGACTCTCTGGCATCCTATCTAAATAGCCCAGCAGTCTCGTGCTATTACTTTACCTATTTTGGTTTTCTGACAGAACTTATCACTCCTGCTAAACACCTTACATCAGACTGTGCATTTGCTTGTTGCCACCTTTGCCCATCAGAATAAAAATTCTGTAAAAGTAGAGGTCTTGCCTATCACGTCTACCACTGGTCACCACTGTGTCCCCCACTGTGTTCCCTGTGGCACATAGGAGATGCCTAATAAACATTTATTGAATGAAACAAAATGCCTGCAGTGTTTAACCAGTAAATCAGTCCATAGTAAGGTAAGTCAGACAGCTTTCCAAACTGAAAAATGAATAATAATTAGTGCCTAAAGATCTTCCTCTAATCAAGTGAGCAGAGCAGAGCTCAAGGCCAAGTGGCAGGGCACTGAGTTAAAACACTGGAAAAGCTATTGCTAAAGTTCCTTCCAAAACAAGTGGTCACACTGTCATCAAAAGTGCATAGTCTGTACTGGTCTCCCCACCCTCTCACCAATGACATGTGGAATCAAATGGAGAAGTATTTATCAATTTTACAGGTAAAATGCTATCTTGTTTTAAGTTTCATTTCTTAATGAGTGAGATTAAGGATTAATCTCTTTTCATTTTTTTTTAATTAACATCTGATGTATCATTTGTTTCAGGGGTACAGGTCTGCTTATTAGCCAACTGTATTTTTTTCCTGTCCTATACATTTTCCTTTACTCAGTTTTAGATTTTTTAGTACATCTTTTACTTATTGATTCATAAGAATACACTGAACCTAAAATAAAATATGCCATTTATCAAGCTAAAAAAAAAAAAGGCATGTATCCTCTAACCTAGGAACTCTAGTTCTAGGAATTTCACCCATAAACAGACTTGCCTTAGTGCATGAAAATAATGCTCAAGGGTAGTAGCTGCACTTTTACTATAATAGACTCAGCTAAAAGCCATTTAAATGTTAATAGGGACAGGTTATATAAATTATTCCTTAATGATACATAGAACACTAAATAGCTGAACAAAAGAGTACAGTAAATTTTCAGGTCCAAAATACATTCAATTTGTAGCAAAACTGCAAAACTTTATTTATAGTTTGATTTCATTTGTGTCTTTTGAAAAGACATTTTCTAAACATTGAAAATATTTGGAAAAGCCAGCATTCACAGCAGTGAGGAGTTGTAGTAATAAGAAGGGAAGTGGGTTAGAACGGGATTGACATTCCACTCTAAAGGTGAGTCCTCCTTACAGGTTGAAGGGTTTCCCATTGTCCTTCCATGTTTGCTTTTTTTGGTTTTATTTCTTAGCACTGGCCTTGGAGAAGCAAATCTTTCCCCTGTCCCTGAAGCTCTCCACAGGTCGTCAAAATTGCCAGCAGCTGTCGAGAGATTCCTCCATTCCCCACTTCCTTGAAAAGTCCTCATTCTTCTTTAGATTCTTCTAGAACCAGTCTTGACTCATCAAGAGGAATTATTCTTACATAGGTCCCCTCCCTTGTTGCACCGTAAGCTGAGCTGGAGGGGAGGCTGCATTTGTTAATGGGGCTTGTCACTCTACCGAAGCTTCTTACGCCACTGAAAAGGCAGAGGACCAGAATTCTAACTGCACCAGAGCTTTTCTACACAGAGCCATGGCTTACAGTATGAAAACCGAGCATGTACAGCCCACAGACCCTGGAATTTTTGCCAGACTTGAAGAGGTTTCCACTGGAGCTAGCTGTTTGGAAAGTATTTGGCATCTAAAACATCTGCTTTCTCGGTGGTGTCCATGTCTGTCTTCCAGGTGAGCACCCCCAGAAACGTAGACATTATTGCATCCCAGACACACTGCTCACACCCAGGACCTGCGCTCAAACCACCAAGCCATGCTGGGTGTTAAGAGCCTCTCTTTACTAACAGAAATGTTACTTTACTAACAAAAATGCCTCCTCATATGTGAGCATGCCTAGAGGAAGGAATGGGGGCACCAACATGAAATGAAGAAGTCTCTCTTATAGGAAATTATAGCCATGAATACACCTGAGGTACAACCACTGGAGATCTCACAAAACTGGAGGGATGAAACTATAAAGATTCAGATTTTTTTTACATCTCCTTTTTTTTCCTTGTTCACTTCCAAGGCTTAAAGAAGACCGTAGATAAGTAGAAGTTGTACTCACCCATAACTTGAAATGGCCTGGTTTAGGGCACTGAAATGACAGTAGTCTTGGCTCATCTATGCTTCACTATTTTCTGATAGCCACTTGCAAATCTACTCTGACTGGAGAGCCATCCACACAGCCAGCCAAAGATCACACTTCCCTCAATCTCCAAATACCGAGGGTGATACCCACCTCTGGCCTCACATCACCATTGGCAAGAGTAGAGCGAGGCCTCAGAACACTCCTGGAAAGACCCCCACAACTCACAGCCCTGCAATGCTCCCAACCTTGTCTTCAGTATCTACTTTGAGGACATGCAGGCAAACCACACTTGGCCCTGTCCTCTTAGGGGTGTCAGGCCCCATGAGATGCCTAGGACTTTTGATCATCCTTCATCTCTGTGTACTCTGGTGCTCAACCATCTCTGTATTTTCCTAACTGCTCTTTCACTCTACAACCCACCTCCAATTCCTGAAACCCTCCACACTGCCTTCTGGAATTGGAGCTCAACCACAGACTTCTCCTCAGTTCTTCTCAGAAATGTCCTTTCCCTTCCTGCTCTAAATGAACAGACACTCTCCTCTCAGGAAACGACTTGCTTTTCACTCAGCCTTCAGAAGTAGTGGCTGTTGTGTCCTGAAAGACTTTTGCAACACCAGGCCTGGAGGTCAGGGTAGGTGTCCTTCCTGTTCCATACTGCCTCCCTTCCAACAGCAAATCCTCATTTTTGAATGTCATGTCATTAGTCTTTAGCAACTGAGATTCCAATGTTACAATCACCTAAAGATCTCCCTCCTAATTCCTTGAAGATTTTAGCTCTTGGCTCACTGCCACTTCTCCAACATATATGGTGATTTTAGTACCTGTAGAGATGACCTTTCTACTGTCCTAGACTCTCAGTTTCCTGATGCCCTTTATTCCAACTCTCACACCCTCCACTCTGCCTCAACTGCTCGCTCCAAAGGTCATATCCAGACTTCCTGCCAGCAAATATAACCCCACCATAATTGCAATTTCAAGCATTCTCTCTTTCCAGCTTACTCTCATACCCCAGCTCTAAGAAACTTTGGCTTCACTGGGGGCTATTAGCCACTGATCATTTATTTCGTGGTCTCTTGGTTTCCCACTAACCTAGCTTGTGATGCTCCATCACTATATAACACCTTTGCAAATTTGCTTAACAATCTTGTTCTGCTGTTCTTATCTGGAAAATCCCCACACCAGGTTAAATCTAAGCAGCTTGCTCTGTGCACCCACGGAGAGGGTCAGGGCTGGAGAGAGCCATATGAGCTTGCTGACTGATCTCATTTCCCATTCCTTAACACTATCTTCAAGGGGGTCCTTTTGTTCTCCCCAGCAAACATACATTTCTATAATTTATCATTCTCCTGTTACCTTGAACCAGTGTTTCTCGAATCTGAGATTAACAAAGAATCACCTAGAGGATACATAAACACATGCTGGCCCCCATTCCTCAAATTTCTGAATTAGTCAGTTTGGGGTGGGGCTTGAGTTAACTGCATCTCTCAGGCAACGCTGATGTTACTGGTCTGGACCACACTTAAGGAATGACTGCCCTAGACGACTTTTTCATTACTTTTTCTTTCTCCTCAAACCTCCAATACATATTGCCCATCCTTACTCTTAGTTGATGACTCACTCTCTCTCTCTCCCTCTCTCTCTCTCTCTCTCTCTCTCTCTCCCTCTCTGAAGAGAACTTCTGAGTTTCCCAACACCAAATCCCCCTTGTGACCTGGAGCATTGCCCATGTCCCCTTACTTCCCTTCTGCTATGATGGGGGACCTGTTAAGACTGCTCTCTCTAGCCAGCCCTCCACATGAATAATGGACTCCATTTCCCCTCTTACTCCATCCTAACTTGTGAAACTACCCCTCTCCCAACCTTCTCCCGACATCTTGAACATCTTCTCCCTTGCCTCCCATTCTCATCAGTGTCAAGCATCCTGAGAAGAACCCCCTCATGACCCCACATTTCCTTCTATCACCCTTTACAACAATATTCCATGAAAATCTGGTGTCCTCAGTTTTCTTCAGACACACCAGGCACATTATCCACCTACCCCAAAGACTTTGACATGCTGTTATCGCTACCTGGAAGATTCTGCAAGGCTAACTTGATTATCTCCTTCAAGGTCTAGATCAAATGTCATCCTCCCAAGGATGTTCCCTTACCCCCAAACCCCACCCCTCTGTCCCTCACCAACCAGCTGGTGACCTCACTAGCCTTCTTCTCTCCTATATTGCTTGGGATCTGAAATTCCATCTTGGTTGGATTCAGGTAATAATGGACATTAGGCAAAACTAATGTCTTTCACACAGGGACACTGAGAGCTCTCTTTGACCACATCTAAATTGTCAATGCGTTCCTAAACAAAATATATTTCTGCTATTCCTTCGTCCTCTCTTTCTACTCATGGGATCAGTTTTAAGCACCAATTGCACAACTTTGTCCTAACTATTTAAGTGCCATTGGATTATGGGGACTGGAGGTTTCTCCCAAGGTCACTTCAAATTAGTTCAATTCTCACTGTTCCATATGACCTGATTAATCTAAAACCCAAATATGTGAGACCTGCCTCATCTCTCTTTCTGTTCCCTCACTCATTGGTATATTAAATCCTACTCGGATAAGCCAGACAAGGGAAAAAAAAAAAAAGACCATGGCCCATCCTCCCCTAAAGGAATCACCATGTCAGTGGTGTTAGAGGCATTCCCACATCATTCAAGAGGTACTCCAGCGCTGGCTGCAAGCAAGCTCCCTGGCACATCGCGTCACCTGCAACCCAGCGAATCAGACGGGAACGAATCTAGCCAAATCCAGCAGAAAGCCTATGCCGTGTGGTCCCTGGGAAAGAAACTAATCGGTCAAACTGACATGACTGATGGATTAACTTTGGGATTGAAGGACATGCAATTTCTCCTCTGCCCAGGGCCCAAATAGAGGAGAGGTCACACAAAACCCCCAGTAATGAAAGAATGACAGAACTGCAATTTAAATATCTGTGCAATTACTCTATAACTAAAACCTGACTACTTTAGTTTGTGGGGATAGTTTCTCCATAACAAGAGAAACGAACTCTCTGTGTAAAGGCTTAAAAAGCAGGTGGATTTTAAATACCCTGGTTTCTCTACTTCAGAGATCAAATAAATAAATAAATAAATAAATAAATAAATAAATAAATAAGGACTCGCTGAGGCTTTAAGTGCTGTGTGTGCCCCGAGGTGAAAAGATCAGGCTTGGTTAAATCATTATATACTCCATCATTCATGTGTCATGTCGTTGCAGGCGTCATGGAAAGAAAAAGAAACATGTCTCTTCCCTCGTGCTGGCCAAGGCAATGTAAGTCGGTGTTCAGCACGGAAATGATGCGCCCTTCAGGTTAGAAGCCTGCAGGTCCAGAGCCTTTAGCCCCTTCAGTTCTCTTATGTGAGAGTAGAATAAATAAAACAAAAGCATACATTTTAAAGGAGAAGAAGGACACGGGAAGGCAATTCGATGGGGAAGACAAAAATCGCACCCCTTGCCCTGCTTGGGAATATTCTGCAATAGAAGCTCTGCACATATTGTCAGAGGGCTCTAGTTTCCCAGCCCCTTCTCTTGGGGAGCATGATGCTCCAGCAGACATGAGAATGACCTGACTGTCCCGAGGCAGCAAACATTCACTTGAGGTTCTGTCACCGTTGCCGCTGGGAAATTTCCTGTTCCATTATTGTACCAAATGAGCACTGGGCTAATCAGAGCCTCTTGGGAAAGAATGAAAAATAAAGAGTACCCATCCCCCCGAGTGAGGCTCTGAGCTACTTTCAACTGCATTTATAGTCTTAATATAACCCAGGAGATTTCACAACCCACGTGGGAAACCCAATCCTTCTTCTAATGGAATATTTGCTGAGTTTATCATGGTGAAAAGAAGGACCATTTCTGATAAGCATATTCTTCTATCTATTGTGTTCATTAGAGGTACCAAGGAGAGGTTTCAAAGTAATTTTTTTATTGTTGCTCAGGACAAAACATAAAATTTTCATCATCAACAAGGTGACTGTCAGTAAGATACAGTTCCTGCCTCGTGCTGCCCAGGTGTTTGATGAAGAGAAAGAGAAACATGGGGCAAACACCTCCTCCTGCATCTTAAAAAAAATGATGTACCCTGGGATGCCTGGGTGGTTCAATGGGCTAAGCGTCTACCTTTGGTTCAGGTCATGACCCCAGGGTCTTAGGATGGAGACTCAGGGCCGGCTCCCTGCTCAGCAGGGAGTCTGCTTCTCCCTTGCGCTCTGCCCTACTCCGCCCCCCATTCATGCTTGCACGCTCTCTCTCATGTTCTCTCTCTCTCTCTCTCTCAAACAAATAAAGTCTTTAAAAAAAAAAATTTGATGCCCCCTTACTTTGCCACCAACACTTGGCCAGGTTCTTCCCCATTGCCATGGGAAGGATTTTGTTCAGCCAAAGTAAAATGATCCAAGCAAAGAAACTGAGTTCCCAAAGCCAGTGACTTGGGAAAACGTCAGTGGCCCGAGGAGCCCTAAGAAGGCAGAGAGCAGCCACCACGCAGAGCACGGCCTCCAAAAACCAGAATCTGGCTCACCCAGTAGGCAGAAGGAGGCTTTAAAACTCCACCCATTTCGTGGCCCTCACTTTTACCTCTTTGTGTGTCTTCAATGTGCACCTTGCCCTGAGAAAAAGTAACCGACTCATCATTTTCTCACAGGCAGATATTCTTACTCCTTCTTTTGTTTTGGTGAGAAGCTTGCCCATACTGCACTGAGAATTCGTCAGCCTCAACTGCCGCCTCTTCTCCCAAGGGATAGGAAAGCTGTTATCACTTCTATGCTAATAATAGCAAATTTAGCACAACTGCCTTCTGATCTTTCAAACCACTTCAATATTTTGAAAAAAAAACAAAACAAAACAAAACACAAAATCCCCTTGGCTCCTGAGAAAAAGTAAAAGAAAGTTTTCAGTTGATCAGACCTGGAAGCAATTATCTAACATTTCTATGTAGCAAGTAATCAAGCTTTTTTTTTTCCTTCTGTAATGAAAAGAAAAAAACTTTTGCCCTCTCACTACTGTCCTCTGAATTAGGGAGAAACTGAGGCATCAACCTTCTACCCCATACACCTTCCTGCATTTCCTGCCTATCCCACTGGGCTGCTACGTAACATATTCCTTCCTTGGACATCAACTCTCACCTAGGAAATACTGTTATAAATAAGAAGTGAGATTTAGAGAAACATCATGAAATGCCTAAGGAATGTGCTGAAAAAGAAGATCTAAATTTTAAGTGTGGCTATGGCTCACATTCCAAGTAAGCGCAGCTCACTGGGTCACACAAGTTCTTTGTCCCCCCGCAAGAAAAATTAATATCAGATGAAAATATAATCATGACACCATTTGGGAGCTAGATAAGGCTTTTCATCTTAAGAACTCAACATACCTGTAAATAGGTGACTTTATCTCATCTTCATTATATCATAGGCTTGTGAGCTAGAAGAGGTAGAAGATGTTAATATGATCCCCGTTTTATGAAGGGAAAAAGAGGAATCTAAAAACTCAAGCAGCCTACATATATAGAATGGAATTGGAGCTCAACGTTAAAATGTCGCATGGGAAATTCACTGAACTAAAACAATTCCATCATTTATTAAATTTGAGAGTTTGCCCAGGACCCTCGAGTGGTGCTGGAAGCTTCTACCTGCAAAATGTTCTCAGTCCTCTGGCGCTTTTGCAACTGTGGTTTTCCCGACCCAAAGAAGGGGCAGCTGAACCAACAGAATGAGTCTCCATGTTCAGATAATTTGAATACGGCGCCCCCAGCACTGCTGAGCAGGCACATCCTGGGATGTCCCACTGTCTGATGAACCTCCACCCCTCCCTGGCAGGGAAGCGGGGACAGGGAGAGGTGGAAAGAACCATTAAGCTCCAAAGGTAAAACCAAAGTGCTCTGAATATTCATTTTCCTTTCTTTTGCTTTTCAAATGTTACTGTAAATGAAACTAAACCAGAATGCAGTACTCATGAACCAAAATCCTTTTTTTTTTCCCTCCCTCTCTCCACAGTTTGGAGGAGCCAGACAGCTTTAACCAGGCTTGCTATGGTTTTCCAACCCAGGTTTTAAGAAGCAAAGGAGGTATGCAGTCATTTACGTTCAGGCTGCAAGTCCTTTTGGGGGAGGGGAGGGAGCCCTTTGCAAGAAGCATTTCTCTCCTGTTCTTATAAATCAAATAAATAAAAATAAAAATTTCTGCCAGGCCATATGCTTCTGTTCCTATCCTTCAACTGGCCTAAAATAAAAAAGATTACCCTCCCTGTTCTTTTTCTTATCCCCTTACTAGGGGGGGAAAAGAGCTAGAGAAAGAGAGAGAAATCAAACAACTGTCTAAACAAATCAATCCAACATTTCCAAAGGCTTTTGACCTGTGGCAATGTCAATCCCGTCTTTTTCCCCCCACCTTTTCTTTCTTTGAATCAATATAACCTATGATTCTGATCACTCCAATATGTCAGTGCCTGCTGAGGGCACATTTTATTGTTCATAAAGCCCCAGACGATAATGAAAAATAAGCAAGAAAACAATAAATTCATCAAAGTTGTGAGAATATTCGAGGAAAAAAGGAATTTCCTGAGGTAACTGTCCTTGACCTGGCTCTTTAATCGAGTGAGATTTCATCACTTTATCTAATATCATGCTTCATGCTTCAGGCACCCAGCAATTCTATTTTAGTGTGGTCTAATGGGCAGCTGACACATCCACTCAGCCCCAGACTGCATAATATGTGCTGACATACTGTGTGGGGGAGCGGCCTTGCAGGGCCTGTGCATGTGGGCCTCCTAAGGAGAAATGTCACCAAGAAAAGGTTCTTCCTAACCACTTCAGGCTTGCCCTTCCAGGTCTCGATGGACCTCACATTTCAAGCAGTCTGGGAGCCCTTGCCAGAAGGTAGTCTCTGATTTGGGTTGTGTGTATCTGACTATAGGTGAGAGGTTGGAAAAGCCTGGTTATGGTTGTCTGAAGCCTGAAAATAGCGTAATGAAGAGTGTCATTCTAACTGCTTCGCAGGCGGCTCTTCTCAGAACTCCGGATTCAATTTGATATTCTGAGGTTAACATACAGTATTGGGCCCGAGAATAGGAATGCACACGAAAAGCTTTTATACTTATTCAGTTCAGTAAGCATGGGAAAGTCATCAACAGCTATGTGTACACTGTTGGCATGGTGGGGCTTACTCTGATGTTCTGATTTATGCTCGCTCTTTCCCCCGAGCCGTACTTTGGAGTAGAAACTCATTTCTTTCTTTCTTTTTTTTTTTTTAAGTCAGCTTTTGATGTAATAGCCCAGGATATTTTCATAAGTGAAGTGAACAAAGACACACACACACATATGCCACAACCTTTGACTCTCAATTTCCAACGTAGATAAACTACAAACTTTTCTAAAAAATATAAAGGACACTACAGAGCCCTGGTAACTATATGAAATATATAACCCTGGACTGAATTCAATGCCAGAGAATGAAAAATGCCATCGAGGATATTATTAGACTGACTGACAAAACATGCGGTGTAGATTATTGTGTCAATGTTGAATTTTCTGAATTTAATAACTTGGTTATGGAAGAGAATGTGTTTTCGCCCACAATTCACAGTGAATTAAAGGTATTAATGGGTGTGATGGCATGATACATGCAAATGATTCTCAAAGGGCTTTAGAAAAATTTAATTAGAGAAAGAGGGAATTGATAAAGGATATGTGGCAAAATGTTTAAAATTGGAGAATAATCATGGCTAGGCAAAATAATTCTTATCGAAAGGCATGGAAAAAAATTCTGTCAACCAGAGGTTCAGTTGGCTCCCTCCCCCACTGAGTAAGAAGCTGGTTTTGCAACCATTCGCAAATGCACTTCCATATTCCCAGTCCATAAATGAACCTTTGAACCAGTCATAATATTTGCCTGTTTCCTTCAACAGTAATAAGATCTTTAACACGTGTTCATTCAAAACAAAATGTGTGCATCTGGGGAAAATTTATACAATTTTTTAAAGATTTTTTTTAAGTAATCTCTACACCTAACATGAGGCTCAAACCGACAACCCTGAGATCAAGAGTCGCACGCTCCACTGACTGAGCCAGCCAGGCGCCCCTAATTGCTATACAATTTTCTTAAGCAATCTTGTAACATTTCTCTAAGTTTGAAATTTTTGCAAAATAAAGTTTCTAAAATTACCATAAACAGCAAGTGACAGTAGGCGGGGACTATGTAAGAATGAATACCTTCTGTATACACATATTAAACAGAAATGTTCTTTGCAGGGGCACCTGGGTGGCTTAGTGGGTTAAAGCCTCTGCCTTCAGCTCAGGTCATGATATCAGAGTCCTGGGATCGAGCCCCGCATCAGGCTCTCTGTTCGGCAGGGAGCCTGCTTTCGCCTCTCTCTCTCTGCCTCTCTGCCTACTTGTGATCTCTCTCTCTGTGTCATATAAATAAAACCTTTAAAAAAAAAAAAAAAAAAGAGGGCACCTGGGTGGCTCAGTGGGTTAAAGCCTCTGCTTTCGGCTCAGGTCATGATCTCAGCGTCCTGGGATCGAGGCCTGCATTGGGCTCTCTGCTCAGCAGGGAGCCTGCTTTCTCCTCTCCCTGTCTCTCTGCCTGCCTCTCTGCCTACTTGTAATCTCTCTCTCTGTGCCAAATAAATAAATAAATAAAAGCTTTAAAAAAAGAAAAAAAAGAAAGAAAAAAGAAAGAAGAAGAAATGTTCTTTGCAGGAGACAGTGTGCTCAATCCAGAATCATGGCAACTGTAAGGTTAGGCAAACCATCATCAGTCTAATACCACCATGACTAATCATAGCAAAGTTCCGTGATTTATGGTCTTATTCCAGCCCTGGGCTATCCACTTAGATCTCTCTGTATGCTATGCCTTGTTTCATATCACATCTTTGATATTTAAGAAACTAGAAAATAACCGCTTTACATTTTCCAACAAGATTGGATGTAGCCCCAAATGGAGTAAGATATTTCTATCTTGTGGGAGGTGAAAAGTCATGATGGGACTGACCTTGTGGTTCTCATGGTCCATCTAGGGAGGGGTCTTTTACCCAAAACACTGGGAGTTGCAGTTAGAGAGGGCGTGCAAGAATATAGCAGCAGAGCCAGAAGTCCCTCAAGGGTTGAAAGAAGGACATCCTACCAAAGATGAAATAAGGACATTGTTCTTTTAAACGCCCCATTTTCCATTCTAAGCAGGAGTACTTTTTGTACAACTGTGCAAAGATTCCTTTCCCAGTGATTTCCAGCTTTGCTTCCCGTCTAAAGCAATAGGTACCTGTAGAAGTACACTAACAGCTATTGTCATAATATCCCTTATATTGAGCCTTTAACAATGTTCCATATATTCCATATACAATATCACATTATCCCCTTTAATCTTCCTAATTCTCTGAGCCAGATAGTATTGGCCCCATTTCACAGATGAGTAAACTGAAATTCAGAAGCCAAGGATATCCAGAACAAATGAGTGGCAGAGTCAGATTTCATATCAGGTTAAGTCTGATTCCAAGTCCAGAAGGCTTAACCTCTACACTAAACAACCTCTAGAACACAGATTTGATGAAAATAAGCTGAGAAATTGCTTTATTAAAAGCTCACTGAAGTAAACAATACAAATAGAGTATTCACAATGTGGTACTGTCCATGTCATGGCCAAGACTGTTCAACTGCCTCACATAGCATCATGTTTGTGAAATAACTAGTTTAAATAAAGCACTTAAGAGAATTTAGAGTGAAAAATGCAAAACAGGATCATTTTCTTAGATTTATTTAAAGTTACTAAGAAAAGGAAAGAAATGAGGAACTACTCTTTAATTTTCCATTCTGAAAACTTTCTAGTTGTCAAGACCTCATACTTTCTAAGAGTATAAAACAAATCTGACTGCCAAACAGCGAGAAATTAAAAATGTAGATTTTAAGTATCATTGTTTTAGTGATGGTAATAAACTCTATCAATATCTTCTCTACTAAAAACATTTTCTAAGTAAAAAAAAAAATGTTAAATATAATTGGTTTCTGCTAGCCAAAGCATAGATAGAAGTGTTCAGAGTTTAATATTGTAAATAAATTGTTATCCTAAGTAGTAATCCCTCCCCCATTTTCTGCGAACACTAATCTTCCTTAATCATTGGAAAATATCAAGTGTCACTAATGAGGCTTTGAAAAGGTCAAAAAGAGGGGCACCTGGGTGGCCCATTCTGTTAAGCAACCAACTCTCAATTTCAGCTCAGGTCGTGATCTCAGGGTCGTAAGATGGGATGCCTGATAGCCTCAGCACTCAGTGCAGAATCTGCCTGAGATTTCCTCTCCCTCTGCTCTGCTCTGCCCCTTCCTCTTGTGCTCTCTCTCTAAAATAAATAAACCTTAAAAAAAAAAAAAGGTCAGGGCGCCTGGGTGGCTCAGTGGGTTAAAGCCTCTGCCTTCGGCTCAGGTCGTGATCTCAGGGTCCTGGGATCAAGGCCCACATCGGGCTCTCTGATCAGCGGGGAGCCTGCTTCCTCCTCTCTCTCTGCCTGCCTCTCTGCCTACTTGTAATCTCTCTCTGTCAAAATAAATAAATAAAATCTTTAAAAAAAAAAAAAGGTCAAAAAGATCCTTTGTCTATTAAAATGATAACTTGGGCTGCCATTTCATTTGTCGTCTGCCTGTAAGTTCTTTACTCAACTAACATTTATTGAATTCTGCTAACATTTATTAAATATATATAGATACATGCTTAGAATTAAAAGGGTAAGATACACATCAACAGTGAGCTGTAATGAAGAGCAAAACAACAGAACCCAACAGAAGATATAAAGAATAAAAATCACCTTCCTCTTGGAGAAGATTCCTTCCTCACTCTAGAGTATTCTAGGGTGCTGTTCATCACACGCCCCACCTCCTTCACCACAAGAATCAGCATATGACCTATGCTGGTCAATCAGAGTACTCCAAAGTTCCCAGAAATGGTGATAGATCCAGGGTGGACACATGATCCAAACAGGGATAGTCAGTGTCCTATGGTGACTGGAGGGTGCAGTGGGGGTGCTGGGTGTTGATATAAGTATTGTGGAAGAGGATTTCCCTCCTTCTGAGATTAAGAACTAAAAACATCGTGTAAATCTGGGGCTTGCAAGAACTACTTTCCTATCATGCATGAGTGAAGGGTCTGCTGAAGACTGAAATCAACATGAAGGAAATCGGAGCCAAGAAATACAATGAAGGACAGATCCCTGAAAACATTAGCTGGGCACCACATCTGGCCAGCTCGACTACTAGATTTGCATTGACATGAGCCAATAAACACGTCTTTTATTTACCCCAATTTGTTTGCTATTTCTTTCTTTGAAAACTAAATCATCTAAGATGATTTAAGATGATCTAAGGTTTAAGATGATCTATGATGATCACCAAGATGATTCCTGAATGCAGTTTGATAGTTAAAGTTTTTCCATCTTCAATACATTAATTTACTTCAGGTGCTATGGGAGGAAAGAGGAAAGAACAGTTACCTTCAGCTGGGGAATGTACCCAGGGCCTTGTGAATGGGTGATAGTTCAGTTGAGCTAGGGTTTCCATAACTATAAAACCAGAGTAAGGACATTTGGGATGAGGAATTGGAGTGAACAAAGACAAAGAAATGTGAGAGCATCTGGTTCATTTGTAGAATTCACTGGTTCAACACTGAATAGATGTAGAGGGATGAAAGAGAAGTTGAGGCTGGGAGCTAGATGATAAAAGATTGTGAAACAGTTCAGACTGTATTATATAAGCAAATAAAAGCCATTGGAGGCTTTGGAGAGAAAAAAACAAACAAACAAAAAACCTTCACAACTTAATCTATTTCTTGGTAAACAATCCTGATAAACAGCCTGAAGAAATAATTAAATTAGGAAAGATTGGAACAGAAGTCAACCCAGGATCCAGGACCAGACCTGGTAGAGAGGTGTTTGTGACATAGGACAGTGCCAGGACTATGGATAAAAAGGGCTACATTCAGGAGACATTTGAGAAATAAAATTAACAGGGCAAGGTGACTAACGTTAAACTATTTGAATAGTGCTCTCTGCCAATAGGGAGTTTTAAAAAAGAAATTGCGATCTGATAAAGTTTTGATGAAACAGTTTTCGATGGTTCAAACACCATCTTTCAGGCAAAGTGGAACTAACCTTTGAGAAATGCTTCGAAATGATCCAAAACAGGCAGATGTACTACGCTCACTCTAGTATCAGGAAGTGAAAGAATTTTACTTCTAAGTTTGACTTTATAACACATTTTAAACTGCAGACAAATGAGCTGGCATAATGATAGAGTCACAAAATGAATTGCAAGTTGAATGTTAAATGATGCTTGCTTCCTTTGGGTTTTTGTGTGGTCGGGCTTAATCTCAGGACAGCAACCAAATGTGAATGCAGTTTCCATTTCCTTCCATCCTTCGCTTTCCTTCCTCTTTCTCTTCTTTTTTTAATTTTTTTCAGTCTTTCCTTTTCTCTTACTCTCTCATTATATCAATTTTTAGTGAGGCTTAGAAGGAAAATTTTCTTTACATCATGGAAATAAATCAATGTGGTATTCAAAAATGGCTAAAGAATAATTAGAAACACTTTCTATGGTTTTAAGAGGGGGGGCAACTTCTAAATTTGAAGCAACAAGTATTTATTGACCATTTGCCACGTGGTAAGTACGGTACCTAGTGTACTTTTGCACCCAAAATAGACCTTTTCTCCAGAGATGCAGTGCTCTGAATCTTCGCTTGGAGAGATGTGACTCTTCTTATCTAATAATTAGAAATTTTCTTCTTCAGCAAGGTTACACTTGTAATTGTAATATTAAATTTTAGGGTGATTTCCTTCTCTGGGTTGATTATATTATCATTAGAATTCAAATAGGGAGTGTGGAGATATTCTAGAAATGTCCATAATAATTTTTCCTAAGGGGACACAAATGTTGATTTCAAGTTGTAACCCCTGAGGTGGGGGGAGGGAGAGTCCTCGCTGCATGTTTTAACTTCCAGATGGATAGTAATCATTCATATTTAGTGAGATGTTGAACTAATAGCAGACTGCAATATTCAGTAATGAGAGTGAAATAATGTGTGCTCATGTCTGGGGAGGAGAAGCAGAGAGCAACTATAGCATGGTGGTCTTTGACAATGAAAGGAAGGCAAAAGGGCGGAAAAAAGAGAGAAAGAAAATTGAGTTGTCAATGCCAGAAATCAGCCAGCAATGACAGCATGAAGCCCACCATCCACAGAGGACCCTAACAAACATTTTTCTGAACTCCAAATCAACACATTAAAAAAGGAATCAGCATTATGTTTTTCTTAATTTAAAGCACCTTTTCAGATAAACAGCACATGCTGTTCTTATTACCCTAAGTAATAATCTAGGAGTTTACACTGTGCACAGATCATTTCCTTTTCATCTTCAAAATCCAAAGAGGGGGAAAATGAATTCATGCAACCATCTCCAAATCCTCCCTCACACAAAGAAGTTATAATATGACATTATAAAAGAAAAATCTTATTTTATAAATTAAAGATCAAAAATAAAGGCCAAGAGTGAATAAGGATCCCTAAGGAGACATCAGTCTTAAAATAAGTTCTGAGGAACTTAAACAGTTTTTTTTACATATAAAGTTGAGCTCATTAAGCTGTCTGAGCTTACCAAACAAGTTAAAACTATTAAAAATGATTTCCGGGGCACCTAGGTGACTTAGTCGGTTGAGCATCCGAATCTTAGGTCATGATTTTGGCTCAGATTATGATCTCAGGGTCCTGAGATCAAGCCCTGGGGTGAGCTCCACCCTAAGGGTAGAGTCTGCTTAAGATTCTCTTTCTCTCTCCCTCTGCCCCCCTGCTACTTGCATATGCTTGCTCTCTCAAAAAAAATAAAAATAAAAACGATTTCCAATAAAACATAACTTCTAAATTCCAATACCACATAGGCAAATGTGTAATTAAAAGAATAAAAGATACATTTCACCAAATCAAGGCTAGCTGCTAAAGAAGACTATGTTCTCATAATTTCCTTTTTAAACATGATCACCGGCTAACAATTTAACAAAAGGAAGAGGGAAAGAGAAATCTGTAACTGATACTAAGCTTGACTTTTGTTAGCCAAAAAAAAAAAAACCACAAACAAACAAAAAAAACCCCACACACAAAATGAATGCGTTTCACCACATCTGCTTAACCGTGGAGCCTCACTGTGTGTTCACTCTGGCTCTGGAAGTTCTAAATGGCAAAAACATTCCTGGTTTCTTTTGCAGTCTGAATGAGTAATTCCGTGATAACAGAGGCATTTGAAATATTTGTGGTTTTGTGCAACATTTCCTCAGAATTATAAATAAGTCAAAAACATTGAATAATGCAAAGAGGACCCTCCTTAAGAAGCGTAGAAGAAGACAAGAACCAGTGAAAAAAAAGTCATTTGTTGCACAGTGTAGCCCCATTTAGAGCAAGACTTAGATGGTCCACACTTTTCTTTGGCCAATTAATTCATTAATAATAAATTTTATTAACCATCAATGAATTGACACCTAGGTTTCCACTTCCGAGCTAATAACACTTGTTTAGTAATGGTAAAGTTCAGGGTTGTTGGGCTGTTTTCCTTAGTTTAGACTTGCATTGGTTCTACAGTATGTTAATAGAATACAAAATGGTTATCAAATAGATCTTTACATATACATTTTTTATTGCTGTGTTAACCAACATTTAAGCATAAGAGCATAAAATTTAGGCATAATCTTATGTAAAAACCATAAGATATGGAAGGTTGATGTTCTAGTAAAAAGGATATTTCAGTAAACTGAGTCTAAATCTACTCGTGCTATATGTAGGCATATGTTTAAGATATGTACACAGTATTAGATGATCTCCCAAATTATGTTTTTAGACAGTAAGCATTTATAGTAACTACAAAGCTGAACTAGCCAGACCATCGGCCACGTCAACACTTTAAAAGAAATTTCACGAAAATGAGTTATCTCCTTTACTTCTGGCTAAAGGAAATAAACAAAGAAAAAGGAAAGTAAGTCCTCCAAGCCAACACATAGGCAGAAAGCAAAAGACTTCAGAAATCCAAGAGGAATGACACACATTTTAAAAATAATACTGGATTTTAAATTAAAGTCTTAACTAAAGTGGTTCTAAAAATCAATGTGCTCTGCTTCAGGGCAACAGGAAAGAATTCCAACACATTCTAAGTACACAGTAGGCACCCAATAAATCATTGCTGATTGATGGGAAAGCAATGACAAAAATCTCATGTTTTTCTAGAAATAGAGAAAGAACCAAGGTTTTCTCTTTGTCTGGAAGTCCACTTTTATTCTGCATAATGCGGGTTATCCCGAGACTGTCATTAAAAGGGCAAGGAAGTCAGCAGGAGACGTTTGTGAAAGAGAGTTTAAATTGGCAAAACCAAGAAGACTCACTTCTCACTTCCATACCGTCTCAAAAAAAAGAAAAAATTTTCCTAAAGCGAAGGTACGTTCTGTCTTTACTCCATGACATTGGGAATAAATCCAGGAATGGCCTATGCCATGAGCACTCTTGGCCTAGCCTTGAGGACTCTGACCTCACTGTTCTAGGAAGTAGGTGGGGAAGAAAGGTTGGCTTCCACGTTTGAGTAATTATTAATTCCTTTACCTCTCTGGATCCTCCTTAATATCTAAAAAGTAAACAAAACGAGGTGACAGTGGGACCATCTGGAAACACTATTCCTCTAATCTTCACTCCAATGGCACCTCACGGTGCCCAGATAAATACTCTTGCTCCATGTGTGTGCTTTGGCTCTATGAACAGAAGATGTAACCCTGAGGAGACCGAAGTACACAACAGCTAAATGATTACTGTTCTAGACAACACAGAAGACTATAGGTGGTGCTTCCATAAAAATTAAGCATTTTTTTTCTCCAAGGGCACTCTTTTAGCAGGTGGACATTACACGAATATCCACTGGATCCTCTACAAAATCACCAGTGCTTGCCTATCTGGAAGCGTTACCATTCAAAGGGAATTATCCTACTTAGGAGAGAGGGCTGTGTGTATTTAACTTGAAAACAAGATTTGACAAGGTGACCATCTGTTTTCCCTTTCCCACTTAATTACAAAAGGAACGGTACTTGAAGCCAACCAAAATACCCGGAGAGGAATTGAGATTAGGACGTATTCATTTTCTCTGCGAAGTGCAAATCTAGCACTTGCTCATATGGCCTCTTTGAAGACCAGCAGAATTAGTGCCCTCGCATTGGCTCCTGCATCCCAGCCACTTGGCTGGAAGCCAGTCAACTTGAAAACAATGACATCACTCAAACCATTTTTTTAAAAATAAACACTATTAGCCTTTTTTTTTTTTTTTTGACAGAGAGAGATACAGTGAGAGAGGGAACACAAGCAGGGGGGAGTGAGAGAGGGAGAAACAGGTTTCCCGCTGAGCTGGGAGCCCGACATGGGGCTCGATCCCAGCACCCTGGGATCATGACCCGAGCCGAAGGCAGGCACTTAACGACTGAGCCAGCCAGGTGCCCCTCAAACCATTGTTAACGGCTTCTCTTAGGAGGGGCAGGGTGTCCATTGGGTGACACCTTGTTCCATCAGCTTGCATGGAATCATCTCCACCCACGGCCAGAGTTTCTAACCAGCAGAGTTTGTTCGGTGTATATTTTTGAATAAAATATGCTTGAATACAAAAGTGGAAAAATAGTTCAGAGGAAAGCACAACTGACCCGAAGTCCAAACATCTAGATACCAGCCCCGGGGTAAGTCACTCACCTGTGTGACCCTAGGCAAGTCACCTAACCTCTCTGAGTCTCAATGTCCTTATCTGTAAAATGGGGCTAATAATACCAATTCTCCTTACCTTATAGATTGTTTGGGAAAGTTTCATTAAGATAATTGGAAACTGATAGGTAAGATGTAAAGTAGTTAACAAAGGTAAAGTATTAATAACAACATCAAGGAAAACCTGTCACAGTGAGCCTATAAAGAATGCCATCAGAGACCTTTCTATATCATGAGAAAATTCCCAACAGTGGTTAAGATAGTTTTCCAGTTGCCCTTTTTTGTTTAAGCAGGAATTTGCTGACCAGCTTCCAAATGATCATGAGAATAGTCAGATTGTCTAGGAGAAGTAATTACTTCAGAATACTTGGACTTGTGTAGACATGATTCTTGCAAGAGTATAAGTGAATTCTGTGTCCCTTAACTCTGGTATTTTCCTGCGAATACAGTGACCTTCATTCTAGTGTAGCATTCTCCAGTATGGGAGCCACCAGCCACATGTGCCTATTTAAATTGAAAATAATTAAAATTAAATAACATTACATCTTTAATTGCTCCACCATACTAACCACATTTTAAATTCTCAGTAGCCCCAGGTGGCTAGTGGCTAAGAATTGGTTAGCACAGATAGAGAACATTTGCATCACAGAAAGTTCTACTGGACAGTCCCATTAGAGCATTAAAAAAGTAAGGCTTTACTCGAAGGAAAGTAGAGAAGTACAGATAGCATGTGCTTACAAGTTCAAGCTTTGACTCAGTTCTACCTTTTCTTGGGCAAAAAAATGACTTGGACTCTCCATGACCCAGTTTTCTTCATCTGTAAAATGGGGACAATAATAGTATGGTTTGATAGAGGGACTATAAAAATTAAGTGAAATAATATAGGTAAAGTATCTAGCATATTACACACACTCTACAAATGTTATTTATTACTGTATTTCATCAAGTCTAAGATGCAAAACTTTTCACATTTTAACATAACTCAAATTCATATGTAATTTATAGTCGGTGCCAAAAGAAACTTGGCAGAGAAGTAAGTTGTGACATAGATGTCAATGCCTGCACATGTGCAAATTAGCATGTGTATAGGAGGTTAGAGATTCATCTGAGTCTCACCTAAGCTGAGAGCTGAGCCTTGTTAGCATGGCAAGTAGTTGAACCTCATTTTAAATTTGGATCCTTATTGAAGTTTAAAATGCCTTTTAAAAGAATTGATTAAAATTTAACAGAAACAAATAACTACCTTCGCAGAATACTGTCATGCTCCACACAATTAAAGACAATAAAAATTGCCAAATCTCTTGGAATAAGGCATGGCTTTCTCAAAACTGTAAACATTTAACGGTGTCCAGTCTTAAAGCCCAACAGCTACCACTCCTGTACCAGCACCCATTCATCAGAAATCTCCTATTGATTCTTAAGAACTGTTTAAGGACCAATATACCTTTCGGTGAAGGAGGAAAATATAGTGATGACTTTAACCACACTGGAACAGTTCCTCAAGCCCCGAATACTGTGATACGCCTTGAAATTAGTCTTTTGTTCTGACATGTGCCGAAGAGAGACAGATTAGAAAAGACAGGTCATGAAGAGCCGTGGAGGAGGTCAGCATGACACTATGGGCAGTGTCCAAAATAGACTCAGGAGAATATTTGGATTTTGCATGTGAGAAGGCTCGGGTTCGAATCAAACTTTCAAACTGAAGAATTTATGTCTATCGGAAAAATAGAACAAAATTTTAAAAAGCTGTGTAAACAACTATAAATATAGGTGCTTTTTTTTTCCCCCTGAAAAGCTCTTATAAAATTCCTGGAGTATCTAACAACCTATGGTGTCTGGTATCCCAGTATCAAGGAAAGGCGGGATTCCACATTTCCCCAACCACCCAAAACTAAAAGCATTTCTGTGAAACCTCTGGTAGCTGAAATGGCATAAAGCAAGAGCCTCCCTCCCCTTTCCACGTTTTGCCGCTTTGCTTGTCCAAAAAACTTGTTAGTACAGTAATGGCTTTTCTCCTTAAAGCAAAAATCCTCCTCAAATTTCTTTCACTTAGTGAAAAATAGATACTAATGTAGATCTTTCATGAAAATGAAGTGGCATATTGCAAACTGTTCAGGACGAGGGCATACCTCTATCAAAAGAAAAGCCATGTGAGGAGAGAAGGAAGAAAAGAAAATCCCTGTATTTCCTGAACTTAGCTCTAGAGGACAGTTTTTTTGGTATAGTTTTTTTTTTAAGTTTCATTGCTAATAATATATTTCATCAAATCTGACCCTCTCACTGAGAAACACAATTATTTTAAAATCCCCAAGGTGGGGGGGGGGACCTTGCCAATAAAACTGATAAAAGTACCTCCTTATCATTTAGAATTTTAGGCATAATATAGGTACCATGGTGACATGTTTTTTTAAAGAGCCCTTATCTTTTAGGGATACATGCTGAAATATTTACAGAAATGATAATATGAAATCTGGGATTTGCTTCAAAATAATGTAGGAGGGTAGAGGTGAAGGGTTGGTACGTATGTGTGATAGGCAGACTTCTAAAATAGTTCCCGATGATCCTCACCTTGGTAGATATGCCCTTATGTAATCCCCCCTCCTTGGGTGTGGGCTAGATCTAGTGACTTATTCCTACAGAACAGAATTTGTTAAGGATGGTGGGATGCCTCTTTCATGATTAGGTTAAAAAACGCTGTGACTTCCCTTCTTGCTCACAATCTTGGGCCATGTTGTCAGGTGCTTTATAGGGAGAGCCACGTGGAAAGGAACAGAGAGAGGCCTTCCCCCAACAGCTCATAAGTCAATGACTCCTGTCAACAACCACTTGAGTAAGCTAGGAAGTGGATCCTTCCCAGGTGGGATGAGGTGACTACAGCCTTGTGAGATTAGCCAGAGGATCCAAATAAGCCCTATCCGGAGACTGAATCCACAGAAACTATGAGATAACAAATACACAGTGTTTTAGGATGCTAAAGCTGGGGTAATTCATTTTACCCCAATGGATAACCAAGACGGTATGTTACAAGACTGGTCACAGTTTGACAAATTTTGAGGCGAGTGAGAAGTGTATTGGGGTTCATTTACTCTTCTTTCTACTCTTGTATATGTTTGAAATTCTCCATGACAATGAGTACTTCAAAAGTAATCAGTGAAATATGGTAATGACGATTCACATCCTTTCCTGTCATCCATCAGCAGTACTGATATTTTCCATAGGGCCGGGCATTGTCTATATCTTCCATTTTGATATGTTTCATACTCTGACTTGTCTACTTGGCTCCATGAGACAGTAAATATTTCGTGTCTGTAAGCATTAATGAAGAAATGACCTAGGGGTGCTGGGTGGCTCAGTCGTTAAGCATCTGCCTTCAGCTCAGGTCATGATCCCAGGGTCCTGGGATTGAGCCCTGCATCAGCGGGGAGCCTGCTTCTCTCTCTCCTACTCCCCCTGCTTGTGTTCCCTCTCTCACTGTGCCTCTCTCTGTCAAATAAATAAATAAAATCTTAAAAAAAAAAATGACCTAATTTGCCCACTTAAGAAACCAAATAAAAACTAAGAGAAAAGACTCTTCTTACGTTTGTGAGCAATTTGGAAAATGGCAACAGCATGAACGAAGGTAAGTAATGATTTAAAATATATATAAATAAAGAAGGGGGGAAAGGAGCTCTGACATCGGACTAAGAAATCATAGATGATGGCAGATTTGTTAGCTCATTTCCCAGGCTGTGCACCAATTGGTGTCTCAGCTTTTGTTTTGTTCACTCTGCCTGACTTTTGACTATTACATTAGTTCTTACATCTCTACCAGCAGGGCAAAAGGGAAAAGAAAAAAAGAAAGAAAGAAATGCACTATTCAGATATTTCCCCCTGTCAACACATGTAGAAGATGTTAGAGGTGATGGAAACAAATAGCAAAACTTAAACATTAAGTTAATTAAGGCAAATTAGCTATGGAGTAGGGATCTGAATTCCTACTGAGCATGCAACTTGCCAATGCATTGGTCTTAAGTTTATAAGGTCACATCTCGATAAAATTTAACAAGTATTTTAGAAGAGATATAAAATGTTTTTTATCAAACCCACGCGTAATTTTCTTATCTTCTTTTGACAGGGATAATTTTAAATTAGCTATTTGCCACTTTGTTCTCCTAAAATGATTATAGGATGTGACTCATTGAGGCCTAAATTATGTGAATGTGCTGGAAAGAAATCTGCTGAGCATCAGCGGTTGGGGACGAGTGACTATTCAGTCCTTGGGAGCAGACCCTCTTCTATTGTGATCCAGTCCACATAGGGAGAAACTCTATGTAAGTAGTTAAACATCCAAATTCTTGGTGGGATCATCTGGCTTCAAAGTACAAGCTCTGTTATTTACTAAGGGTATAAGCTTGGGCAAGTTCTTTAAAAGCTCTGAGCTTTTACTCATCTGATAAGTGTACTAATCTGATAAGAGACTAGGATAATGTAGTTCACTTCTGTATTTGTTAGAAGGAGCAAATGAACTAGCACATGTGACTGAGCACAGGGTGGGGCACCATAATTGCCCCTCGATAAATAAGAGCTATTATTGCTATTATTACCAAAACCAACAGAAGACAATCTTAGACCCTCAGCTGCCCAAACCATACTCTAAGGATGTATGAGTGTGAATTATGGTAGAAAGTGCAATAAACCTCCCACTCCTTTTCAGTTGACATTTTCATATTAAAACAGGGTGGGGGAGAGTTAGGAGGATGTATTTATGCCTATGATTTGCATCCTTATGTTATTACAATGTAACATACTACACATATGTTCATATGATCATAGTATATCTCTAATTCAGTGTTTTTCAGCTGGGGGTAATTGTGCCCATTCGTGGGTATCACAGGACAACTGGCTATTTGGGATCTCTGGAGACCTTTTTTATTGTCATCCCTGGGAAAGTGCTACTGGTATCCAGTGGATGAAGACCTGAGATGCTCTTAAACATCCTACAATGCAAAGGACAGCACCCCCCTCCGCCGCTACCACGAAGAATTACCCAATCCAAAATGTCAACAGTGCTAAGGTTGAGAAACTCTACCCTAGCTAAAGCCAAGAACAGAATTGTCCTTTTAGTTGGCCTTTAGAGGTCTGGAGCAAGTATTTAACAATAGCTAAGATGGCCTTTAATCTCTCTTATTTTCAACCAATGGAAATACTTATCATTCTTTAATCATACTGACCAAGATTTCAGAAGGCCTCTTCCTGATGCTATTAGCTAAAACAGATTTTACTTTTTGAGAAGAAAGAAGAACAGATATGCCACAAATAAGCAGAAAAATCTCCTATTGTTCCTTTTGTGACCTGGAAAAACTGATACATACTATATTACATATGTTATAAATATATGACCTATAAATAATAGGATGTACCATTCTATACTTCCTTATGCCAAGAGTTTGTGGCCCAACCTACCCAACACCATTGTATGCTAAGGGGGGGGGTAGAAGAAGGTATAAATAGAGCACCTGTATGATTTCTTCAGTAGTTTTCACCTTCCAACCAACCCTCCTCTCCAGTCTAATCAAAACACTTCTAACAGTCTCTGTGGATATTTCTCCATCAACAACCAACGACAAACCCCCACCACCATCAGCTACCACGGCATTTCACACCACCTATTATTGTTTGAAGAGACTGAAACCAGAAGCCCTATTTTTCCACACTGCAAATATTTGAATGGGCTGTCAAAAAGACAGAAATACGCCCCATCCAACAGCAACAAACCCTGTGCAAACAAATCAAGTGGTGCAGAAATCCTTTGCACAAGATGATAGGGAAGGCCTCCATGCTGACACTGTAGGCGAGCCAAGTTTTCATGTACTTGGATGGCTGACCTCCAACTTCTGACATATTCATTATATTCCAGCATGTCGGCTGCAGATTGCATTGAAGTGATGACAGCTACAAGACAGCCAACGAGGAATATGGCCATTCTGGCAACAGGTGGCCTTTCACTTGTACTGGGAAAGTTAATCTAGTTTATCATCAAAGTATATTATGTTCAAGGAGTGTCATGTTTTGAGAGCTCTAGTGACAGATCAAATAGAGAAAGCATTCTTCCGTAGAATGTGACATTTTGGGGAGACCAACCCTTTCAAACCACTTCATTGTTTATGCTTGATTCAGGTCTGTTCAGTTACTCCATTGTCTCAAGGCTTACGTTACAGTTTCCAGCTCATGGTTTGTGTCCTCTGTCAAGGGCTAATGGAGGTGTCCACAATCTCACTTTAAATAATCAAATGCCTGTGCTGCAAGGAATTTTTAATGGCCCTAATTTGTCAGTAGAAAAAAAAATACTGAAGAAAGGGCCAGCAGGAAAGGTATGTATGCATATCCATGCAAAGTGACCATCATATTTCCTGATGAATTTTCGAGTTATAGATGTTCAAAATCAGCTCTGCATACCCCCTTCAGAATACAATTTTTAAGAGTAATCATTGAAATGAAATCATATCCAAGGCTCATAATGGGGAAACAATGGCCCCTGGAGGGTACTAACTTCTCTTTGGGTTTAACCTTGGATTTTGGCAGGAAATTCCTCCCCAACCTCTCTCCCATTCCCACTAGAGCCTGAGATAAATGATGTTAGATGGTAATATTTATTCAGTCATCCCATTCCATGGCTGCCTTCCAAGTTGGATGATTATGTTTTGCTGCACTTTGGACCTCATTTGAAAAACTCTTAGTACTTCTAAAACATAGGGAGGCAATCAAAATTCTCATTTGCCTTGTGGAAAATAATTCTGATTTGCGTGGAAGTCTTCTAGCCTATCGGGCCATTCTTTATGAAGAGTCTTATGGAAGGAGGAACAGAGTAATGCTGCTTATATTTTTTTTCACTCTATGTGAACTCCTTTTTGCCCAGGGACAGTCAAGACATTTAATCTCTAAAAGCAAATTAGTCTCTTCAGTCCACAACTACTTTTCTGTATTTGAAGGGATGGCAGTGGTCCCATAAACATAAATAGAGAAGGCTATGTCTATTTAGAACACTTCTCTCGTGTTCTTGGACCCTACTAAAGAATCAGGGACTAAGCATCAGCTGACTCATCTCTAATATTGATGATTCTGAAGTATTAACCTGCCATCCTAACAATCTGGTAAGTACCTCTTTGGGAATTAGTCAAATTGAACACACTTTGGACCAACAGTCTCAGAACACACAATTCTTCTGGATACTGAACACTTCAGAGGAAAAAAAAATATTGAGGAAACAAAAGTAACATGATCTAATTTGGTTCTATAATCATTCCATCCATCTATGACTTAAAATATGGTGCAAATATTTTATTTAATTCAGATAATCACTATATAGCACTTAAAACGTGCTAGGCATTGTTCTTAGTACTTCCATATGCATTAAAGTATTTCATCCTCATAAAAATCCCCTCAGGTAGATACTATTATTATTACATTTTTACAGGTAAGGAAACTGAGACACAAGAGTACAAGTGTATTCTCAAGGCCACAAAATTAGTGACGGAACCTGGTCAGCCTTACACCAGAGTCCATTATATTAGCTAGCCGCCATGTTATGTTATCTCCACCAGCAACTTAATAAAAGCATGAATAACACCCAAAATACAATGAGGCAGACTAGATACTGTGCATGTTATCTGTAATCCTTACCACAATCCAGTGAGAAATTATCATCCCCATTTTACACACAAGAAAACTGACAATTAGGGAGGTTCAATCATTTGTCTGAAAACTCACAGCCAGCTGGTGGTAGAGCTTGGACCAGATAATGTGGAGGTAAAGAGATGAAACAGAAAATAATTGGACAAATGATCAAACCTCCCTAAGGCTGACATTTAACCAACTGAGCCACCAGGCAACTCTAGAATCATGTTTACTTATGTCAATGAATAAAGTAGCATAAAGTTGGAATGTAAAGTATAATCCAATTCTTTTTTAAAAATTTATTAATTTATATGCATATAAATTTCAGGTAGTAAATGCACCAAAACATTAACAAAGAATACTCCTAAATGGTAGGAATATGAGTGGTTTTTTTTCTCTTCTTTATACTCTTTCTATTTTTTAAACTTTCTACAAATTCAATATGTAGTATGTTCATAATCAGGAAAAAATAACAGTCATTAGAAAACTATGGGATAACTCACTGTCCCGTCTGCACAGATCTCCATTTCCAGCCTCTATCATGAGCGTGAAACTTCTCTAGCCCAGGTCCCAGCAGGACTGGAGACAGGGTTCTCGAACTGGATTAAAGTATAGCCTGAACTCCACATAACCAAGGAAACACACGATCTAAAGCAACGGTGGAAATCATTGCCAAAGAGCAAGAAAAACAAATGAAGCCAATTGATGGATGTGGCGATACATGGGAACACAATAGGATCCACCCATGAGATACAAGGAGCAAAGCCTGTAGCCTGGAAGGGCAGCAGCAGAAGAGGAGAGCTCAAGTAGAGTGAAAATAAGCTCAGGAAGAGGATAATCGTTGGAGATACCTACAGGGCTTCCTCTTTAGTGACTTGGGGCTTAGTCCTGAGGTGGTCCAGTAGCTTAAGGAAGGCAATCAAGGTTGGATCAGCTCAATTCTGGTTCCCTAACAGAGCCATGTGAGCCACACACATGGTAGGAAGTACTAGTCATGGAACCCTAGGCCAGGATAATCAGGGCAGCTCTAGCCTCCCATGGACAGCACCCCCTACCCCCAGTTCGATTCAGGCATGACCAGAACAAGCGTCATGGGCCCAACAATCATAGCTACTTTCAGGATGCCAAAACGATGCAGACTGTAGGACAACTTGTAAAAGAAAAGAGTATCTTGAGATTTAGACATTCCAAGGAAAAGAGTCACCTTTAAGAAATTTGTCCAGGTTATAGGGAATCCTGGGAAGTTGCTGGAGAGGGCCAAAATTAGCCTAGTTCTGGGGAACCCTGACTGAGAACCAGGAAAGATGTAAAGGCTGTCCCACAAGTGTAACCAAAGGCACTGAGCTGGTCTAGATGTAGAAGCTCAGCTTCTCAGAAATACTGTTGCTTGATATTGTGTTTCTCCTAAATTCTTTTTCTTTCTAGCCTGTTACTTTCTTTTAGTTATTCTTCAGCTGTCCTTAGTCATGGATATATTCCATAATTTTGCTGTGCTTAAACTATGTTGTCTGCAGATGATCAATTCTTAAAATACATTGAGACTCATTTTATAGTCCAGTAAATGGGCAGTTTTTGTGAAGGTCACATGACATCCAGGAGTATATTTCCACAAAACAAAACTTTTTAACTGCATTGTTTAAATCTTCTATACCCCATTTTTTCTCTTCTCGACCCATTGATTGATTGGGGGAAGCATATTACCACCCACACAATAACTAGTAAATTATTATCTCCCACTCCCTGAAATTCTTTCATTTCTTCTCTATTAGGTATTCATGTCCAACTTCCAATCTCCCATACCTGTTCCTACTCTGCTCTTCTCCGTCTCAACAATGAACAACACTTATTTTTCCACTGCACACACTGGAAAACATGGGGTCATTCTTGACTCCTCTTTGTCTCCTGCATCAAATCCCATGGGCTCTGTTATTGAAATCACACCAGAATCTGACTCATTCTCATGTTCTCTAGTGGTCCAAACCACAATCACCTCCCATGTGGATTATTGCAACAGCATACAAACTGGTCTTCCTGTTTGCTTGTCCTCCTACAGTCTAAACTCTGCACCACAGCTCGAGTGATCCTTTTAAAACAAAAGTGTAACATGTCACACCACTGCTCAAAGGTGAGCATCTCACCCTGAAAAAAAAAAAAATCCAAAATCACCGCAATGGCCATCAAGGTCTGCATGATCTGACTCATTACTATCTTGCTGACACCATCTCCTGCCACTTTCTCCTTTGCTCACTCCACTACAATCACAACAGCCTCCTTGCTGTCCCTTAAACACATTAAGCAGAGTCTTGCTCAAGGTTTTTATATTTGTTAATTCCTCTGCTGTGAAAGCTCTTCTCCCATAGCTACATATTGATTATTCCTTCACTTCCTTTGGGTCTCAGCTCCAATGACACTTTATTTTTAAAAGCATCCCCTTACTCTCTATCAAAAATAGTTCCTCCATATGGTTTCTCTTGCTCCCCTTACACTATGTTTCATACACATTACCTCCCCAAATTTGTTTCTTTGCTTAGCACTTAATCACCAATCCTCTACTCCCAAAGATTAGACTAGATTATAAATTTCGAGAGTGCAGAAATTGTCTGTTTTGCTCACCAGTGTGTCCTCAAGCACCTAGAACAGAGTCTGGCATAGCCTGGCTTTCAATTAATATTCAATAAATGAATGAGTGCAATTTTAGGAACTCTATTTATAAGAGAATACAAAATTCCTGGTGAGTTAGCATGGTAATGATTACATAGAAATCCCTTTATCCCTAAAGATGTTTTGGCCTTAAATTTATTTTTTTCTGAATTAAATATAGGTATGCTGATGTTTGGTTAATATTTCTGTGACATAACTTTTCCCATTGCTTCCATTCATCTAATGGGTTTTTTTAAGTTTTTATTGAAATTTCAGTGTCATGTTAGTTTAAGGTGTACAAAAGAGTGATTCAACACTTCCTTATATCAACCAGTGCTCCTCATGACAGGTGTGTGCCTTAATCCCTATCACCTATTTCACCTGTTCCCCCCTCCTGTCCTTTGACCTTATGTTTTAAAGATCATTTATAAACAGCTCGTACCTAATTTGATATTTTTAGTGCAATCAGAAAAGTTGTTGACTTTTAATCAAATTCAGACCACTTATATTTATTTATCATCATATTTGTATTTATTTATTATTTTGTGCTTTCTATTTGCAACGTTTTCCCTGAATGTCTTCTACTGGTGTTTCAAGAAGTTTGCTGACCTCCTGTCATTACGTTTTAAGTAATGTGTCTTTTCTTCCTGTCTGCTTTCAAGATCTTTCCTTTGAAGTGAATGTTTTCTGTGTTTTACAATGCTTCCCTGTGAAGTATCCTGGCTGTGGATCAGATTTTAGTCATTCTAAAATTACTTATTTTAAAGCCTCCCTTTGCTGATTCTATTCCCTCAAATTCTTCAGAGTTTAAATCAGCTGTTTGTTGAATCAGCTGATTTTTATTTTGGGGGTGCTTTTTTCCTTTTATATTTCATAATTTTGGATCATCCATGCATGTTCACTTAGACTTTACAGGTGGGACTGCTAAGGAGATGGGTTGATACTCTATCTCCCTAGAAGGAGTCTGTTTTGCTTCTGTCACCCAGAGAAATTACCAGAAACAAACCAAATTTTGGAGGGGATCCCACCTTATCATAAATTCTTGACTTACAGATTACCAAATCATACAAGTAGTGTACTAAACCTGTGTACACATAGACTTTTAATGATGGTGTCATGAAGGAGACTTTTTCTCCCACCCAGAACCCAAGTCAAAAAGACCAGTAAGCCTTTTTTTCCTCCCCTCTCCCTGTGCTAGTAAGTGGCTTTGTGGTACAGTGTTCATTTGTTTGTATCCCACGCCCCCGGTGCTACTGTCGCTTAGGGTAATTCCTTTTAGGATTCTATATATGGGGGCCTGGGGTAGAGTCTTTTCTAAGTCCCCTCATTACAAAGACCAGAGATTCCATTCTTATTTTCTGCCTTTTGACTATTAACATGTATGCCCATGGTCTTCAGAACCAGCACCCACCTCCATCACAAGGCAGACACAAGTTAACTCCCATATTCAGCTTAGCTTCTCCATTTCCTTGCCATCTTTGGTGCCTAGGATTTCTTTAACTATCCTGAATGTTCTGCTTTGTTATTTTTTACCAATCCAATTCAGCTGTTTTGTTTCAGCCAAGATTGTATTGTTTTATGCCATCTAGTCTGCTATATATTGCCAGAAATTGAAATCCCAAGTCACCTCCCTTTAAAATAGAATCTTCCCTGGGGACGCCCGGGTGGCACAGTCACTTAAGCATCTAATTCTTTGCTTTTGGCTCAGGTCATGATCTCAGGGTCGTGGAATTGAGCCCTGCATTGGGGCATCTGCTTTCTCTTTCTCTTTCTCCCTTTCCCTCTGCCCCTCCCCCTGCTTACACAGTCTCTAAATAAATAAGTAATAAAATCTTTTTTAAAAAATAAAATGTAGGGCGCCTGGGTGGCTCAGTGGGTTAAAGCCCCTGCCTTCGGCTCAGGTCATGATCTCAGGGTCCTGGGATCGAGGCCCATATCGGGCTCTCTGCTCGGCAGGGAGCCTGCTTCCTCCTCTCTCTCTGCCTGCCTCTCTGTCTACTTGTGATCTCTGTTTCTCTGTCAAATAAATAAAATCTTTAAAAATAAATAAATAAAATAAAATAAAATAAAATGTAATACAACATTCCCCTCCCTTTATAATCCTTTGCTACTAAAAATCCAAGCATCCTTTCACATATAATTTACCATCAGTCTTACTGTGGCTGGAGTTGGTACAGTCTACCTCGACCTTGATTTGGTTCTGTGCCTGCCTGAGAGTTTCTCAGAAGTTCACTGCAGTCTGAGTCTCTTCCAAACCAATCTTCCTTCCCTCCCTTTCTCTTTTCATGAGTGTCAAACTTTTATTACAGTCTGAAGGCTCTCTCCACTTAATCTGCTTCTTATGCCTTCACCATTCGCAGACATTCCCCCCAACAGGTCTCCTGGAGGTCCGATTCTGCCTTGACATCTGCTTCTGAGAGGACCCAAACCAGCACATTCAGTGAAGATGAAGTCTGCCTTTTACGATTGTGTATCTTTCTATCATAAATTTCACGGGACTTTTGCCCAAATTGCAACAAGCTCTTTGAGATTTCTATATTTCTGTGAAGGTAGCCTAGCACTGTTACTACTCTAACTAGGACTCCTTTGCTCCAGACTGATATGAAGAAACCACTGCTTTTAAAATACTTGTGACTAGTGTGATATTTGTGAGATAATCTTCCTGAATACTTGTCAACCTCATTTCAGAATTTCCAGACTACGGCAACATTCTAGAACCGTCTATGACTTGGAAAAATGAAAAGTGATTTGGGTAGAATACCCAATTCAGCTGTTTTGTTTCAGCCAAGATTGTATTGTTTTATGCCATCTAGTCTGCTATATATTGCCAGAAATTAAAATCCCAAGTCACCTCCCTTTAAAATAGAATCTTCCCTGGGGACGCCCGGGTGGCGCCATGGTGTCATGGTCTGTCCATATATAAGAGCTTTGTCATATACATTCCTTCCACAAATTCTCCCCATAGCCACAGAGTAGGGAAATTTTGATAGGATACAAATCTCTTTCTTTCAGGAATTTTCTCTGACACACTCAGCCCACTCTCAAAGCAGTTAGGGTATTTCTTTCACAAATAATCCCTGAAATAATTTCTCTGCATGTATTATTTCTTTATCAGATTACAACTTATCACAGACATTTGATTACAAATTTGGAACTTACATTGTATTACTTATGATACTCAAATGGTCCAACTCCGCAGTTAAATTGAGGTTCAGGTAAAAGATTCAACTTTTTATGTTTATGCCTTACGCTTTTCATTTAAATTGTTCTTTGAATGCAGCAAACTCATTTTGCATTTCTTTGTATCCCAAACAACACAGATGGATCATTAAATATTATGAGATGTCAAAATAAAACCTAAGAAGGATTTACTTTCTCAGTGAATTCCCACACCCTAGACTTATTCACAAGATTTCTCAAAAATTTTGGGCACCTGGGTGGCTCAGGTCATGATCCTAGGGTTCTAGGATTGAGGCCCCACATCGGGCTCCCTGTTCGGCGGGAAGCCTGCTTCTCCCTCTCTCACTCCCCCTGCTTGTGTTCCCTCTCAATCTCTCTGTCTCTGTCAAATAAATAAATAAATAATCTTCAAAAAAATTTCTCAAAAATTTAATTTTTAAAAGAAATATATGGAGATTAAAGCATTTTTTACTCAAAATATTTATAGAGATCAAAAAATTCTGAAGTACTTTTATTTTTATTTTATAGATGATTCAAAATAGAATATTTTTATGCAAATTGGTTTATATTTGAAATTACTTATAGATGCAAAGATCTTTTGAAAAAATTTAATCCAATATCTATTAGTTTGTTAGCAGTTCAGAAATTATATTTAATAAAGTGATCGTGTAATTCAGTTTATTTCTTCAGTTTAAGGCATTTCGATGTTAAAGTGCCAGGTTACCTACCTGACTAATCTCCAGTTAAAAGAATGCATTTTTAATTGAATAAATAAAAAATTCGGTTTCACCAACAGCTCTATTAAATAGTAACACAATACACAAACAGGAAAATAAGATGAAAGGAATAAGTATTCATTAACCTTTGGAGTTATAATGAAGCAAATATTAGTTAGACTAATTTTAATAGCGTAGCACCAAAAAAGGATTTATGTAGGCTTTTTTTAATCAACAAAAAAGAAATGATAAAAGGACTACGTATTGATAGAGACTCTTTTTGTAGAAAACTCTTCTTCTGGGATACTACCTTAATCTTAAATTCAGAAAACTATGTACCAAGATGTTCACAGCAGTCTATTTATAATAATTTAATTGACTACAACCTAAATATTAGGTATGGCTTGAAATGTTTAAGAAATTATTTAACATGGATGGAATGGAATTTAAACAGAAAAATATGTTAGTTACATTCTAACCTATAAAATACAATCAGTGCTACATTTGTAGAATGATCTTCCTGAAAAATCGCGGAACCTCTTTTCAGAATTACCATGCTAAAGCGGCATTCTAGAACCTTCTATGACTTGGTAAAATGGGAAACTGATTTAGACCGGGCACCCTTCATGGTTTGTCCATGTAGAAAAGTTTTGTTCTATTAAATTCTCAGAGCAGGGAGAATGCAAATGCTGTCTTATCACAGTAAGATCAAGGTCAGGATTATTAGTTCACATGGAATAAAGTAAAAATAATGAAAAAGTGGGAAGAAAATTTGTCAAGTAGACCCTAGGGAAGTTTTGAGAATTAAATAAATAACTGTAGTCTAGAGTCAAAAGCAGAGGTGGGGATTTTTGACATTCATTGTGCAGGTACAGGCTGTAAAGTAGGCAAAGCATGAGAGAGTTCTCTGAACATCACTCTCAAGGGGTAGCCTGTGCTGGGAAACACAGGAGATGGGGAGAGAGGAGCATTGAGAAGAACATTAAGGAACAGCTCTGAGTTGGGGAAAACAAAGGAGAGAATGGGCAAACTCAGAGAAGAAAAGCAGAGGGCACTGTGGAATTTTTATTAGGTGCTGTCTTGCATTGACACTTGCCTTTTGGTATTAAGACTGATGACCCAGACTGAATAGAGACCAGCTGTTTATTGATCACTGGGTGACAAACATAAGTCAGAAGGTCCTTTTGGATCTGTGCATAACGAAAGATCACATTTTTTTGTGCAATTCACTTCTGGAATTTTCAGACTCTCCCCCTGCCATCTGGTCTCCCCACCTAGTGGTTAGCATCAACTAAAGTTCTTGTGTTGTACAGGCTAACAAGGTTAGGGTATAATACTTGATCTACCTACCACCCACCTTCATCTTGTCCCACTCTATCTCTACAAGGCTTCAGTAATTACTACCTAAATCACTGCTTTTGGGAAATGCTGATGAAGAAATATCTGGCCTATGGAGAAGAATGGTCCCCTTTCTCAGGCGCCGGGGTGGCTCAGTCAGTTAAGTGTCTGCCTTCAGCTTGAGTCAGGGGTCCTGGGATGATCCCGGGGTCCTGGGATGGAGCCCCACATTGGGCTCCCTGCTCCTCAGGGAGCCTGCTTCTCCACCTCCCTCCACCCCTCTGCTGGTGGTTGCATGCTCTCTCTAATAAATAAATAAAATCTTGAAAAAAAAAAAAAGAATGGTCTCCTTTCTACATGGCAATGGGTAGATTGTTGACTACACCCTTGAAGAGAGTTAAGGTGTTCATTTCTGTGAAGACCTGTGGTCCTCTGGGTATTGAGAGTCTCTATCCATGGTCAAAAGACAAACCCACAGCAAATACAGTAAATTCAACATTTCTGAACTTCTCCTTACCATGTGTTCATAACTCACTAGCTAGAAATAACCCTGAGGGACAAAAGGGGCAGGGGAGTAAATGAATTACAAATACCAACAAAATTCCTACTATTCAAAGACATCATGTTCAGTCAAATAGCATAATATGTTTATTTATAAGCATGGTATGTCTTCCCACATAACAGAAGTATTTTCAGACACACCCTTCTGTGTCAGTTCACAGCTCACTCTCTTTTCTTTTGTTAATGTCAGGCTACTCAGCCTCACGGTTAGTGCCACTGAGGACACATGGGGGGAGAAGTGAGAAGAAGGGAAGCCTTCACAGAATGTGTATATATCTTTGTTGGTCTATCTAACTTAATAGTTGTTTGTGCCATTTCCCCTTAATTTCTTCGGGGTCTAAACCTCGGGGAATAGAACAGCAACAGATTTGAATGTGGTTTCCAGTAGGCGAAGCCACCTTCTCCTGTTTCCCACTTGAGACAAATGAGGAGCATAAGATAAATACAGCAGAATCGCAGGGAGCTCCTTGATTTATTTTTTAAACTTTTTAAACAAATGACTCTGTTTAAGTGTGAATAAGAAATAAGCAAGAAGACAGAAAACAAATCTTGGAAAAACAGTATGGCTCTATGTACATGTTATTTTGAAATTCCTTACCTAGGGGGAAAAAAAAGACAAGAAGGAAATACATCCAGATAACATTGGTTTTCTTTGGGGTTTTCTTTGTGTTTTCAGACCCTCAATGGCCTTTATATCTTCTTTTCATTGCTCTGTTTCTTCTAAATTCCCTCTGATGAGCAAGTATTACTCAGAGCATGTAATATATTTAATGAAATGTAATAAACACTTGTTTCAAAACTAGCCTATGTCGTGATTTCCACAGTCTTTTAAAATTGGTATTTTTTAAAGATTTTGTTTATTTATTTGTCAGAGAAAGAAAGCACAAGCTGGGGGAACAACAGACAGAGGGAGAGGGAGAAGCAGACTCCCTGCTAAGCAGGGAGCCTACTCGGGACTCGATCCCAAGACCCCAGGATCATGACCTGAGCTGAAGGCAGAAGCTTAACCGACTGAGCCACCCAGATGCCCCTCAACTGGTATTTTTAAAAGATGTTTTTTCTTTCTTAATAAGCAATGTAATTTTCATCACAATTTCATACACTTAGAAGAATCCTGCCTCTTGAAATGAACATCTTTGCAATTTAAACTGGGCACTTCTGAGTGGACTATACTGAAATTTTTTTAGCACACTTGTTCTGCCTCACATATATGTGTACAATACAGTGAAACAGGAGTTGCTAGAATTACATGAGAAGGAGTACTTTCTGGGAATAAAAGTGTAGGCGGGATTTTAATGGCCTTGAAGACAAATGGTGGTGGTGATCCTACCCATGGGATGCCACAGCTTTCCCATAAACTGTTCCCAAGACTGCCACCACTAGAAGGTCCTGACCTATGTGCTGTTCAGGTGTCACTGTTCATGCAGACAAAGGAGCTCTTACCTCCTGGGGCACCTGGGTGGCTCAGTGGGTTAAGCCTCTCCCTTCGGCTCAGGTCATGATCTCAGAGTCCTGGGATTGAGCCCCGAATTGGGCTTTCTGTTCAGTGGGGAGCCTGCTTTCCCTTCTCCCTCTGCCTGCCTCTCTGCCTACTTGTGATCTCTGTCAAACAAATAAATAAAATCTTTAAAAAAAAAAAAAAAGGAGCTGTTACCTCCAGAATGGTTTTTCACAGTTTTTTATAGGCAGCATATGAAACACCCAATCTCTAGCATCCAAATTTAATACTGTATTTGGTCCCAAGATGGTACCTTGGTTTTGCCTTAAGTTTCTTTTTCTTCTTCTTGGAGAGGTTAAGAGGATTCAAGAAAACAAAGGATATTTTTTAAAAACAGAAAGTTTTTTTAGAAGGATCCCAGAGACACCCTGGAGCATAGCCTCTCCCTTTTTAGACGTTGTAGATCCACTTTCCTGAAGGCTAGAAATAGCGTACGCCCAGAAGTATCCAAAGATTTCAGCACTATTGTTTTTATTTGCAACATTCAGGAGGCAGAATGGAAGGAGTCTTTAATTCTTTTACATCATTTTGTAGGATTTTCAGTAAGTTATCAAAATAGCAATATTAGTGCAATATCCCAGAGTGGACTTTTTAAAGATTTTATTTATTTATATGAAAGAGAGCATAAGCAGGGGGAGGGGCAGAGCGAGAGGGACAAGCAGATTGCTCACTGAGTGCAGAGCCTGACAATAGCAAGACTCCATCCCGGGACTCTGAGATCATGACCTGAGCGGAAGTCAGACCCTTAACCCACTGAGCCACCCAGGTGCCCCACAGAGTGCGTTTTTAAGAGGAGTGGTAAAAGAAGAATTCTTAATAGTCATTATAAGACTAAATATACAAATGAACAATGGCCAGACCATATGTAAAAACAGAACTCTGACCCACAACCTTCAGAAACCTGCCCAGGAAAGCAAGCTCTGATCTCCAAAACATGGCTGGGGGAACCCACCTGCTTCATAGCAGGAGCCTGCAAGAAGTCAAATTGCTACCTCCATAACAATCTAGGAAGCTAAGCAATAACTTCTGTAACAATCAGTCCAAAATTGCCAGGAGTCCTTTAACAACTGATAGCTTCCCTAATTGCTGTCTCGGCTTCCAATTCGGACCAATCAGAGAAAGTCAAATATGCACCCGTAACCGGTCACACAGGATACCCACCTTCTGATTATCCTGCCTCCCGCTCCCCCATTCCAATAGCCTCCAAGCAAGGCACACCCGAAGCTTCCCTTTTTTGCACTCTAAAGCATTCCCACTCCTCTGCTTGCCTTTGAGTCTCTGCCAAACACAAGCAATGGTGATTGACTCCCTTGCTAAAACAGGCCCTCAATAAATAGCCTCTGCTTTTCTCATCTGATTGGTCTTCATTTATTTCCACACCACAAAAGAACAGAGAAAATGCCGTGACCAACTTATAGAAGAATTCATAAAATAGCAGAGTAATTTAGGTACTGCGAAGTGTGTGTCAAGGAATTTATACCTAAATATGAAATACAAGGTAGTAAACATAGCCAAGCATTAGGGAGCACTCCCTTTGAGAATCTCCACAGCATCTTTTTCTAATCTACCTGCTCATACACAGTGATCTCCAAGCATTCTTAATCCTGTACACCCTTAGCACATTTTGACGAGCATTCCCAAAATATAGATATCTACTCATACATTTTATACATGTAGAAAAGTTACACAATTTGAACGATGAGATAAAGTGAAATAAAGCTACTTTTAAAGATTCTGAGAATCATGATGATCTCATACTGTCAGTAGCTAATCCCTGTGTTGTGAGTGTAAATTCACATTTGAAAAAGCCTTCTTGATCATTTCCAAGCCTTATGTGCACTAGTTAGAGGATTAGCTTGCTACTGTTTTACGTCTTACATGGATAACCAACTACTCATATGAGGGGTGGAGGAAAGCTCAGCTCTGCTGTGTTCTTGATCTTTGCCTCTTCTTGATCATTGATATTATTTTACCTGTAGTGCCTTTCTAGAATCTTTATTAGTTCACTTTCCATTGAAAGATCGAGATTCAAGCAAGATACTACCTCCCATAAAACCACATGAACAGACCCATATGGCCCATAAAAAAAGTTTTCAGAAAGCTGAAAATAAGCAAGTGATCAACCATCTACCAACATCCAATCTTTTTTACAGTGAAACCCTCCAAAATAAGGATGCCAGTATCAATCAATAAATCAAATACTCATAAAATTAAGTTATTTCTCACTTTAGCTAACATGTTTATAGAATTAGAAGATTAATAGATAAATAGAAGTTCTCGTATTTTCCTGCCACATCTCAGTAGATAATTCTGTAGAGACATGCTTTGTACATCAGACATTCTACTATATTGTTTCCCTGCGTTTGATCAATGAACGAACAATTAATTTTTTCTTTAGGGGGGATTTTTTTGGGGGAAAATATAGGTGAGGAGGGAATGAGATGGCACATGTGCTTACATTTTATTAGCTTAAATTCACATTACATAAGGAATTGCGCATAGCTTTTTGTGACTCTTGGCCTTCTGAGCTAAGGGAGAGAGATGGTCAATCTGAAGAATAAAATCATAGAAACCTCAAATTCTTGTTATTCCACTTTCCCTGCTTTCCTTTTTTGAAGAGTGGCAACTCTAGAGTTCTATGCATTTAGAGACTTAGTTCGTGTTCAATCAGCACAATTATCTTATGAAAATTATGCATCCGAAGTGGTTTGCAAGCACATTAGCTGAGTTTCACGTTACTCAAGAGGAAGCATTTCAACCAGATGTACTGATAGGTCTACATTCAAATTTTCCAAGTACAAACAGTCACTCATCTGCATTTTTTGTAGCCATGTTTGCAATTTTCTTTATTACTCATTAGTGATCTAAACTTCCCTTCTTTATGTCTCCTGGGAATGACAGAATTGAAACACCAGTATCTCCACCATCATAGAGCCATTCCCAGGATGCCTATCTCTACTGACGACTGAACTTTTTAAAAAACTTTTATCTCTTTCTTCCCTGATACATTTGTGAAAGTCCTATTATCATTATCCCCCTCTGCCAACAAACTCCATTTGCTTTTTGGCTATTATCTTTTCCTTGTCAGTCATAACTAATGGGGCAGGATCTTGTTTAATTTTTTTCTCATCTATTCTATTCCTGTCATGCTTTTATTTCCCCCTACATATAGATCTTAAAATAAGTCAAAGGAACCAGTTCATTAAAAAATTATTTGAATGCTTCTCACAGCACACAGGCTTTCATTTGGGTGTCAGTTTAAATTCTTCATCTCATTCTTATTCTCCCAACTGGATCTTTCTCCCAGCACAGAATACCAGGAAACTCTTTAAAATTATCGTTCTTAAAGTCTGATACCCAATGTTATGATCTATAAAGCCAATTTGAATGATGGTCAGTCTTCAGTTAGCCATGGTAACTGGGGAAATATTGGCCTGTTATAATTAATTGAAAGTCCCTGGAAGGAGCCAGAATTCACATAAAGCAGAGCTGTTTATCCTCCAACAAACCTGTTCCAAATGATCTGCATTTAAGAGGAGGTATCCTAAACATTTCCATCTATTTTCAGTAGGCATGATAATTAATACACAATAAATTAATTGAAGGGAAAGTGTTAGAAACAATAGCCAAAAAAGCAATAGCGAGTACCGACACCAATTCTTAAAAGTGATTACTTCCTGGAAGGCATGCAGGTTGAATGGGAGAGAAAACAGAAAGACCTCAACTTCTATTACATCCCCCTCTGTACCAACTTAATATTTTATAGCAAAGCATGTATTTTCTATCGATTAAAATGATATATAAGAAAAGGAACCATATGAAAAGTAATTGCCTGTTTAACTAACTGTAGAAACAACTGTAAAAACGAATTAATTGCCTATATAAGTAGCTATTTCCAGCAAAACTATATGTACCATCTAAAGTAATGATTAAAGCACTCTTACTCTAAATTAAATACAGCTATAATATATTTAAAATATATTAAATTTACATTTATAACATATGAGTACACTTAAAATAATATATTAAAAGTATGTTTTTAAGTCAAATGTATCTTTTATACATACTGCATATGATGTTTTAGGACCTTTTATGGTTGAAGTCTGAACAGGCAGTCATCAGATTTCCAGATGCTGGTTCTACCGCGGATGTTCGGTTCCCAACTGCTCCATCTGAAAAAGAATGAACAGGTTTATCTAGAGCTTATAAACCAGAGGCTCTGGACTTAACAGTCCCAGGATGAGCGGATCACTGGATGGATCATGCAGGAAATTGAAAAGAGGGAGATGACAGTGAAAATGTACAGACTAAGTAAGCAGTGAACTTCCAGTCCCTTTTCTGATTACCGTTCAGAACGCTGGCAGACTCCTAACTTACCCCATGTCAGCAAAAAACTGGAGAAATTTAGATGATCCACCAAGAACCAGAGAACTCACTGGCAAGGGCCACTAGTGGACAAAGCGCCATCACACCCACAGTGCTTATATCGATCTTGAGTGCCTTGAGTGCCTTGTTCTCAAATATGACCAGTTTAGCCAGAGATCACCAGGATTCACCAAGGACAAACAGGAGTGTACAAGATCAAACAAACAAGAAAAATTTTTTTCTGACGAAAAATAGAGAACACAAATAATTGTAATTAATTTTCAGGACATCATAGATATCTGTATCCATAGAACAAGAACAGAAAGCTATTTTTAAAAAGAAATGGAGAGAATTTTTTAATGCTATAAATTAAAAACATGACAGTGGGGGAAAAAGTGAATGATCTAAAAACTTAAACTGCTGTGTTCATTTGCTCAGAAATCAACTAGATGATATATTCCACCAAAATGAAGAAAAAACTAAAAATGAAGAGTACCTGTCAGACCATTCATTTTTGTCCTGATTTACATCTATTTACCTATCTAACATCTATTTAGGATTTTATATACTACTTTACAGGAATGATGTAATACTTTCCACACTGTTTTAAACCTCATTTTTCCCAGTGCCAAGTTGGTTGAGCATCTAACTCTTGATTTTGGTTTGGGTCATGATCTCAGGTCCTGTGACTGCATCGTGCATTGGGCTCCCTGCTCATTGGCGAGTCTGTTCGAGGATTTTCTCTCTTTCTCTTTCTCTGCCCCTCCCCCACTCTTCCTCTCTCTCTAAAATATAAAAATCTTTAAAAAATAATAATAAAACACATAAGTAAAAATTATTTCTCTTGGGATGCTGGGGTGGCTCAGTTGGTTAAACGACTGACTCTTAATTTTTTTTTTTTAAAGATTTTATTTATTCATTTGACACAGAGAGAGAGATTACAAGTAGGCGGAGAGGCAGGCAGAGAGAGAGGAGGAGGCAGGCTCCCTGCGGAGCAGAGAGCCCGATGCGGGCCTCGATCCCAGGACCCTGGGATCATGACCTGAGCCGAAGGCAGCGGCTTTAACCCACTGAGCCACCCAGGCGCCCTAAAATGCTTTATTTAAAAANCAGGCTCCCTGCGGAGCAGAGAGCCCGATGCGGGCCTCGATCCCAGGACCCTGGGATCATGACCTGAGCCGAAGGCAGCGGCTTTAACCCACTGAGCCACCCAGGCGCCCCTGACTCTTAATTTTGACGCAGATCATGATCTCAGTGTTGTGAGATGGAGCCCCACGTTAGGATCCATGCTGGGCATGGAGCCTGCTTAAGATTCTCTCTCCCTCTCCCTATCCCCCTGCCCTGCTGCTCCTGACCCTCCAGCTCACGTGCTCCCTCTCAAAACAAAAACAAAAACAAAAACAAACAAACAAAAAAACTCATTTCTGTCACAAAATAACTTACCAACATCCTCTTGTGGCAATAAATACAGATTTACAGGTTTTCATCCTTTTGTTAAACCCTGTCCAGTAAGGCCCTTAGCATCATTGCATTTTAAATCCCAATTTCATCTACATACATGAGCGAATTATAGTAATATACATTATGAAAATGTTTTTAACTGGGCCTCCTGATGGATTTGAATGTTTGGGGATACGAGGATCACAGCAGTACCTCTGCTCTATGACTTCCACGGCCACACTCTGTAAACTACAATCTTGCAGGGAAAAACAAGCCCATTAGCAATGGGGTAGGGGTAAAAGTACCTCAGTCACATATTCCACTTACTCATTTATCGAATTCATTGAGGACCTACTACATGTCTAAGTGCCGTGTACCTGAAGTAGTAGGGTCCACAGGACAGTAAGGAACCATGAGCCACTTAGATGGAAGGGGAGGAGAAAGGAAAAAAGAGCTAAAATAAACAAAATGTACCTGTGTCAAACTTTTTGTGACTTAGACATTTTATGAAGGGTCAACTCTGTTTGAGACTTGCCACATAGGTGCCCAAACAGACAGGATACTCCTCAGAGGAGACTGCCGTAAGTTTGGACCAAACGTGGGGGAAGGGGTGCTACTGCTTGTCGTAACGAGATCCTGCACCACCACGGACTCAAGTCAGGATGTCTACAGTCCTTCTGTGAATGTGTTATGGGAAGTTGGTCTAACTGCCGATACCCTAGAAGGAGTTTTTTTTAATGCTTCCCAAGATGTCACTATTCCCTTCTTTGGAAAAATTTTACCAAGTAAATTCAAGTGGGGGAGACCACGAGGGGAGAAGGTTGATAAGAGAAATGCTCTTACTGATAGTTGAACTTTGGGAAAATGGTACGTCAGCCCTGACAACAGTCCTAGGACAAAATGCTTTGCACACATACTTCTCAAAAGATAAAATGACAAGAATGAAGTCTAAGTCAGAAGCATGTGAGCAAAGAGGGAAGCACTCCCGATTCACTCAAAAAAAAAAAAATTAAGTTCTGGCAATTCTGTAAATTCAGCCCGAGAATGACAATCTTATTTTGATGAGTGACAAATAACACCTTGTGACTTAGAGCAGAAATTTATGCATATGTTCCCAGGAATAAATCACTCAGGATAGAGCATTTGAGAGTTAAAAAAAATTGCATCTCAGCCCCATGCTTCTTATTAAGTAGGTTGCTAGGTTTGACCATAAGGTGCCTTGATCTTCTTCAGTAATAAAGGGGAAATTACACTGAGGTGCATGAGGAAAAGTGTGAGGGTACTCTCACTGATGTAAAATAGAAATTAGAAAATGTCATCAAAGCAGTAATTAAAAAAAATAAATCCTGCCTTTCCATTTGAGTTACCTGAGAAAAAGATACTTGGATGATTAAAGCAGTATTTAAAGACTGACTGGTTGGCAGGGTTTGAGAGCAGACATTTGATGATGATCATCTGAGATCATTCAAGGAGTGAAAATAACTGGCCAATAGAATCTGAGTTATATGCCCGCATTTCTCATTTGGTCAATCAGTCAGCCAGCCAGCCAGCCAGTCAGTCAACACACCCCACACCAAGCATTTCATTTAATCTTTACAAATGAACCAATAAGTCAGATTTCGTATCCCCACTTTAAAAGAAAATGAAAGTAAAATTAGGGAAGCTAAATAAGTAATTAATGGAATGGGACAAACTCAAGGAAGAGCCCTTAAATACTACCAACTTTTCTTTCCCTGGCCCTTGTCCAGGCAGATTCCATAGCTTTCCAGGCTTTTTTTGTCATCAAAAGAATTTTAGTGTTAAGAAGTCTAATCCAGTCCAGGGTGCCTGGGTGGCTCAGACAGTTAAGCGCCCAACTCTTGGTTTCAGCTCAGGTCACAATCTTGGGGTCGTGGGATTGAGAGCCCCATGTGGGGCTCCGCACTCAGTGGGGAGTCCGCTTGATATTATCTTTCCCTTTCCCTCTGCCCCTCCTCTCTGTCTCTTAAAATAAACAAATAAAATCTTTTTTCAAAAGTCCAGTCCAAATCAAAATGTCAACACCCCAACTTCAAACTCTCAACTTCCAAACTCTCAAAAAAAAATTTTTTTCCACAAAGATCACAGCAATGGTCATTTTACTTTTAACGCATTTTAAGTGAAAATTCTAAGTGAAAGAAACCTGGCCATGGTAGGGAGTTAGGAAAGGACTGAACTGCTTGGCAAACTTTTGGTGCCAACACAAGAACGATATGGAGAGATACTGGAGACATTTAGGAATGTCTCACCTCCAGCAGTGCTAATCCTGACCCACAATTTTTCAGACATGAGTGGAGAGGGATGGCGGCATGCTCTCTCTTCTTCTCCTCTGTTTAATGCAGCTCCTCACCTACTCAAGGTCACCTTACCTCCTTCATGGTCAAGAGAAGTCAGTGGCACTTGCTCTCCTCCAGCAACCCAAGATGCCAAAAGGAAAGAGGTCGAAGGGAAAGAAGGTGGCCCCAAAGCCTCTGTCATGAAGAAGCAGGAGGCCAAGAAGGTCCTCACTCCCCTGTTTGAGAAAAGGCCCAAGAATTTTGGCATTGGGGCACCTGGGTGGCTCAGTGGGCTAAAGCCTTGCTTTCGGCTCAGGTCATGATCTCAGCGTCCTGGGATTGAAGCCTGCATTGGGCTCCCTGCTCAGCAGGGAACCTGCTTCCCCCTCTCTCTGCCTGCCTCTCTGCCTGCTTGTGATCTCTCTCTCTCTCTCTCTCTGTCAAATAAATATAAAATCTTTAAAAAAAAAAAAAGAATTTTGGCATTGGACAGGACATCCAGCCCAAAAGAGACCTCACCCGCTTTGTCAAATGGCCCCACCACATCTGGCTGCAGCAGCAAAGTGCGAGTCTCTGTAAACTATACAAGTGCCTCCCTTGAGGAACCAGTTTGCCCAGGCCTGGGACACACAGCTACTCAGCTGCTTCAGCTGGTCCACAGGCCAGAAACAAAGCCAGAGAAGAAGCAGAGACGGTTGGCCTGGGCTGAGGAGAAGGCTGTGGGCAAAGGGAATGTCCCCACTAAGAGGCCTCCTGTCCTTCGAGCTGGGGTTAATACTGTCCCCACCTTGGTGGACGACAAGAGGCTCAGCCAGTAGTGATTGCACATGACACGGATCCCACTGAGATGGTGGTTTTCCCACATGCCCTGTGTTGGCAGACAGGGGTCCCCTACTGCATTATCAAGGGGAAGGCCAGGCTGGGGCGTCTGGTCCCCAGGAAGACCTGCACCGTGGTCGCCTTCACACGGGTGGACTCAGAAGACAAAGGAGCTCCGGCTAAGCTGGTGGAATATATCTGGACCAATGACAATGACAGATAAGAAGAGATCCGCCTCCCGTAGGGAGGCAGTGTCCCAGGTCTGAAGTCAGTAGCTCACACTGCCAAGCTAGAAAAGGCAAAGGCTAAAGAACTGGCCACCACACTGGGCTGGGCTGTTGAATTTTCTGTACATAAAAGTAATAAAAAGTTCTCTTTCAAAAAAAAAAAAAAAGACGGAGAGAGAGAGAAACAAGTGGAGTAAGTGGTAAGGGAATAAAATTTTTTTTCAGTTGATGCTTTTTATGGTTCTCTTTTATGTCTAATGACTTTTGCAAAGCAGTCCTCAAATTCTGGCTCTTCAATGAGGTTCATTGTAAATTTTTCCAAGCCCTTTTTAGCAGCCTCCCATTGGACCAATCCTCAGGGCAGGGGTTGCAATTTCAGGCTGACCACTTTTACTACAGATGAACCCCCACCCTCTGTTGTACACCTCATGCAAACGCTTTCCATCAGGGCCGCCTCACCCCAGCAAACACCCCTCTAGGACAGGGTCCTTCCAACAGAGTTCACTCTCAGTTATCCTGCCCTGAGTCCACTCGGCCTCTAGGAAACTGGGAATGCTTGTCCAGCAGACAGTTAAAGTATAGGTCTCCCCGAGGCCACCTGTGTGGCTCAGTCAGCTAAGTGTCTGCCTTTGGCTCAGGTCATGATCCCTGGGTTCTGGGATCAAGCCCCACTGCTCCCTGCTCAGTGGGGAGTCTGCTTCTCCCTCTCCCTCTGTCTGCCACTCCCCCTGTGCTTGTGCTCTGTCAAGCAAATAAATAAAATCTTTAATTAAAAAAAAAGTATAGTTTTCCTCTTGTCTTAGCCTAAGTTTCCCACAAGTAGGGCTGGACCCAGAGGCTTGTATGCAAGTTGTTTATGTACAGGGAGCCAGAGAGCAAGAGAAGAAGAAACAGAAGGAGGCAAAGCCAATACAGCTGTGTTTTATCAACTTGGCCCCCAAGAAGGACAAAGATAAGAATCCTGTGAGGACAGATTACAGACCTGTATAAAATGCATCTCAGAGCTAGGGATGGGGGAAACTAAGGCAAGTAGAAAGCATTTACCTGTTGTCTCTCATCCCCCCCCCCATTGGCCAAGTGTGGCCCCACTGGTATTAACTCCCCAGTATCCCAAGCTAAACACATTGAGTTCAGCGCCATCTTACAGAGAAGCCCCAGGGCCGGAGGGGGAGGCAGCGCAGGGTGGGCCTGAGGCCAGGCCTTGTCTCACTGTACCTGCAGAAAACAGCAGACACTGGAGCAAGAGGCTAAGGGGCCAAGAGAATTCTGAGGTGATGCCTCAAACGGGCTCAACACACTTCCTCTTGGGCTCCCTCTCCTTTCCTGGATATTAAAGGACAAAATCATGACTCTTATGTAAAGATAAAATGAACATTTCTCAAAAATGGTCCTTAACTCATTAGCTAGTGAGGGAACAGTTATAATGTTAGAAATAGTTCGAAGGAGAATGGAAAGTGCAGTTACATATTTAAGCCCTCGGGAATCTGGAATTAAAGGAATTTGCAGAATAGATACAAAACTGGCATCTTTGGAGGAAAAGAGGGGGGAATTAATTGAATACCCATCAGAAAAAATTCACTTGCATCTCTCTGGACAGAAGTAATTTGTATTACCATCAATCAATTTTTTAGAATTTACAGAAACTATAGAATTAAATTATAGTATAAATATATAATATACATTAAATTATAAAGAGAGATTATCTCTTTATAACTCAAAGAAAGTAAAAGCTGCAGATCTCAGAGAATCACATGACTAAGGAGAGTGTTCTAGACAATACCTGGCTTCCATTTAAAAATGACCCAGTTATCTTTTTGCCCATTTCAAGTCTTTCACAACTTTTCTTGACTAGGCCATTATGGGACACTCTAGTCTTCATTATCTCATAAGGCCCATCAGATGCTCTTTTGGGAATTCACTTGTGATACGACCCGGAGAACTAATGGGTAAATCTCTAAACTAGGGTCCAGACACTAAGACCACAGGCAAAATCTGAACAGTAGATTTTTAGAGAAAAGTTTTAACAGAATACAGCCACATTTACCTACTGTGTAGAAAGCCTGTCTCTCAATAATGGTAGAGTTGAATTGCTACAGTTTGGACCGTGTGCCCCTAATGCCTAAAGTAGTTACCATTTGGTTCTTTGTAGAAAAAGTTTGCCCGTCTCTGCTCTAGGTCTTCAAGCAAACAGCAGGATTATGACACGTCAATTTTCCTTTCCATCAGATGCCCCCACCTTTAACAGTGGTTTTCCAGGATTTGAGGCCACGAAGGAAGCACTGGAGAAAAACCTGGCATTTTCTAATCCCATTCAGACCCTTCGAAGAATTCTCCTGTTCCCTCCCAACATCATCGCATTTTCTCCCAGACAGACTGGGGGTGGTGGGCAATTTGAACAGTTCCAAGACTACTTTTCCTACTTCCCAATAAAGTCAACAAAGAAACGTCTAGACCTTCCTTACAAAGCATGGGCATTTACCACCCATTGTCTTCAATGTGTGAGCCTTAAATTCCCAAGACCACAGGAAAGGTGGTGTTGTAAAACAAGTTCTGTCTCATAAGTATCCAAAGACATAACTGCTTATAAACCATCATGGCTGAGATTCAAATCTAGGTCTGAACCAGCCCCAAACTTGTCCTGCTCTTGGGATGGGTGTGACTCATAAGTTTATAGTTCCTAGCCACTCACCTGCCACCAATGCCATCTACTTCCAGAGCCATTTTGCTGCTATTTTAAAAGACGCTGGATGTGGCAAGAGCATTGGGGTGAGAAAAAAAATGTTTTAGGCAGAATGTTTGATATCTCCTTGCTGCTTCCCCCACCATTCAGATAGGGAAGGAAACATGGGTCGGCTTCCACACCAGCCTGGCAGAGGAAATAGACATCTGTCTCAGGACGGTATTTCTTACTCTTGGTAGCAGCCAGGAGTGCTTTCTGATCCAAAAGAAAAATGTGCCTCAGCTAAGAAACACAAGATTAAAATTCAAGCATATTGAAACTAAACTTTGAATTAAGTTTCTTCCTTTAAAAAGAAAAAAAAAACCTGCTTAACAGCAACAGAAAGAATCTTCATGTTGTTAACGCACCAGGTAGGATGTTTCTAATTAGGTCTTGGAGGAAAAGCACTCAGCAGCCAATTAGTGGAAGGTGAGGGGCGAACCACACCACCGAGATGCCGCATCTTCACAAAACCCTTCACTTTACCCTTTCTTTTGCCCACACTTCCTTGTTGCTTTGGTTCTAACAGGAGAATCAGAGACTCAGGTTGGCAGCTGGTCGTTTGAAGCCACAGATAAGGACTGTTAAGCTGAGTGTCAAGACTGTTTCCTGGGCTGACATCTGGAGACTGGAAATGGTTTACCTAATTCTCTGTGAAGTTCATTCCTCCAGTTGTTTTCACTTAGCGAGGTCAGATGTTATATTTCCAGCAACCCTGAGGACACCGTGGCCCACTCTTGATGCATCATGAAATAAAATAGTCGAAGGATAGCTTTTATCGGTGGTGGGGTGCTGGAAAAAAGCAAAGCTTCTAGCTTACATTTGGGTTCAAAGACCCACCCTGCCATTTATGAGCCCTGTGATCTGGCACAAACTGTCTCATGTCTTTGAACGTTCACATTCTCATCTGTGAGTCAGGGAAAATAGTCACATCCTAATTTTGTTGTGAGATTTAAATAAGACAGGTTAGGAAAATCTTTGCCCGGAGTCTGACACCCGCTGGGTATTTCAATCCGTTCCCTCCTCTCCTCTCCCCTCCACTGGGCTCTACTCATGACTCCGAGAAATTTTATAAGTTTCAATATTGCTCCTACCCAAATGTGCTCTCCACTCTTGTCATTCATTTCTCTTATTTCCTATCCCATCCCATCTGCACAAATGCAGATGCATTTGTGTTTCTCTTCGATTTCAGGGCCTCTTCTTGATCCAGCAACACAAAAGGAAACTCAAAGTAGCTACCTACAACAGAACCCACCACTGCAGCTGGGTGTGTCTTCATAATTGGCTTTTAGGTCTTTGGCACTGAAATACCAGAGAGCAGCTCTGGAGACATAGCTGAAGGTGATTTGTACTGACCAGCAATAGGGCACAGCAAAACGGGGATCTATGAAGACCATGCTAGGCTCCCTAAAAGCTATGCACTCTTTTTGTGTTTACCAGACCACCAGCTGCTCTGGTGGAAAACAGTTTCAGAACAAAGCCTTTCGGTGTCTTGGATTCAAAAGGAAGAGGAGTCCTCAATAGCATAACAATAAAAAACAAAAAACACCCAGAAAGTCTAGAAGCAAATAGTCTAGGTAGGAAAAGATGCGGACTACTTGTTTTTACTTTGATAGACTTTTTCTTTTCTTTTTTTTTTTTTAATGAACTGTTTGGGAGTTTTTTTAATAGCACTGGTGGGGTGTGGCTTCACGTTGATCTTTAAGCTCCTCAGTGGACTGAAAGTAAGAACCACATGACAATTTAAAATTGGCTTTTCTACATCTTTCCCAACCAAATAATTTTGCAAATTACATTAGGGTTAGAATTCTGGAAGCCAAGAATGTCTTTATACATAACCCAAAATAAGGCACAGTCTCTGCCCAATATAAATATCACCAAAGATGTCTGCTTTCAACTTCATGAACGGTTTGATGCTATTTTTCCTAGCTATTCCTCTGGAAAGTCCTTATTAACATTACCAAATAACTCCAGTCCAAGAAAGAAGTCAATCAAGATAATCTGAAGTCCAGAAAGCTGGCTCACAGTGATCTAGTACAATCCACAAAGTGTGAGAGCCAAGTAGACCAGAGTAAGATGACACTTCCTAGTTCTTTCCCTTCTGGCATCTGCCTCAAACAGGTTTTCTGCCATTAATAGCTGTCAGCATAGGGGACTTCCCAACTGCATCCTACCCAGTGCAATATGTGTCAAAAAGGAAAAATTACTTTCTCATCAATCATGCTACCTTAATACCAAGGATAAACAGATACTCTTTCCAAGTTAGGAGGTAGGAAAAGTCTGCTGGCTCAAGCTGCTAACCAGTTTCTCATTTTTTCCTAAACATTCATCGTCTTCGGAACACATATTTTATGTTAATGTAAATTTATACAATAATATTTGAATTTCTGTGATGATCATTGCCAGTTGAAAATAAGATTTGCAAGCCTAAAACCACTAAAAATGCTAAGCTATAACTGCATCCCCAGTTCTTAGAAGAATGCCTGGCACACAGAAGGCAGTCAGTAAATGCTTGTGGAGTTAAGGACTGTCCACAATAAATAATAATTAAGCCAAAAAAGAGGATAAGATCACCCTTGGAAAGTGTGGGGAGGAAGATGGGAAGGGAAAGTGTGAGAAGAAAAAGGAATAAAAAGGAAAGGAGAGAGGGCCTATGGAGTAACCATGGAAACCAGCAGTAAGTAAGGGATGGACGGAGCAAAAAGTGGCAACAAAAAAACTGAGCAGGAGAAACCAGAGAGATAGAGAAAAACCTCAAAACACAAGAGTAAACATTAGCCTGGTTTAGGAGAGGGTACAACATTTCCCTTGTTTACCAGCCTTTTTCTAGAAGTACAGTCTTCTTATAAAGGAATAGATCCATTTTCAACTTCAACTTTTATTTCTGATCCTGTGTATGAACAAATTTTACATATCCATAATATGACTCCAAGAGTAGAAAAACAAACAGCAGAATAGAGTTAATGGTGGTAGAAACATTTTCTCTCTATTAAGAGATACATATGATAGCTGATAGATGATAGACCATAGATAGATAGATAGATAGAGATGAGAGAAAAAAGTACAGAAATCATTTGTCCTTGAACATATTCATTTTATGTTTACAGAAAGTAGCCTAAGTAAAGCAGAGGTGTCCCAGCAAACAATGCTGTGCCTCCCCCTTTGCAGCCAGTCCTGGCAATCACACAGCAACCCCTGTGCATACCCTACTGCTTAGAACAGTCACAAATTCACCCAAATTCAAAGGAACAAGAACTAGACTCAGCTTCTCGATAGGGGAATAGAAGGGGACACTGCAAAGGAGCCTGGGGAACAAAAGACATTGCTGTGGCCATCTCTGGAAAGTACCATCTACCTCAATGACTATCTGAAGCTCCAGGTGGGGGCAAAGGCCTGGAGTCATCGTCTCCTCTCCAGGCTCTCCCCCTGCTACCTTTTCCTGGGAGCACTCCTGACACCCAGACCAAGATTCTTCAACCACCACAGACTTCCTTGCTCAGCTGGAGTTGCTGTCTTCAATACCATCAGTTCATTTCCTCTATCACTCAGTTGCCTGACCAGAGGGGAAACAAAAACAAAAACACTTCCTCTTTCATGGTCAGGTCTTGTGGAAGAGAAATACTGTCAAGGCCTGAGACTCCTTGAAACCACAAGAACTTCAACTCTTTCCCAGTCCCAACCCTGACAGAGTTGGGCCCTCCTACCCTTACACCTTCAGCCTCTCCTTGTCCCTCCCGAACTGTGCTGCAAAGCACACTTTGACTTGTCTGCCTCTCAGTGAACCTCCCAATGAGTTCTTAAAAATAGGGTTGGTGTCTCATTCCATCTTTGTATGTCCAGGCCTAACCCTAACTAACCACTTCGGTCTTAAAAGCCATATGCTGTCATACTGTCATATAAAAAGTCAGGTCTTACAGACAGAAAACCTGGATTTCTGTCCTGATTCTTCAACATACCAGCACAACACTGGCCCATTCAGTCAACCTCTCTGAGGCTTGGATTTTTTATCATTAGCATGGGGATATGGCTACCTGACTGTCTACATCACACAATGGTAATTCTGAGAGTCAGCTGAGATGATATGCTATAACATTACCAGGCATCATTTTCCAATATTAGTTTCTAAATGAATATAGATCTCTACCCTTTACTGCCAAAGCTTATAAAATTTCAGTACTGTACTAAATATTCTGTCCACTCCATCAGCCATACTAGACTTGATACACTGTTGACTTTAAGTGTTTAGGGTCATAAATCCAAGCTACACAAAAACTCTTAAAAACAAATTTTAATGAACCAATCAAGAGTTCAAAACAGATATAGAAAGTGGTTTGCTCTGCAGGATATTTCCATTCAAAGCAGGAAAAAGAAATTCCTAAATAGATAAAGGATTTCTTTTTTTTTTTAAGATTTTATTTATTTATTTGACACAGAGATAATGAAAGAGGGAACACAAGCAGAAGGAGTGGGAGAAGGAGAAGCAAGCTTCCTGCCAAGCAGGGAGCCCAATGTGGGACTTGATCCCGGGAGCCTGGGATCCTGACCTGAGCTGAAGCCAGACTCTTAATGACTGAGCCACCCAGGCACACCAGATAAAGGATTTCTAAGGAGCACAGAAGAAACGAAAAGGGTACAATGGACCACTATGAACTCACTAAAGAACTATGCAGCATTCCCCCCAAGATTTTGCTTGGCATTTTGCACTTAGAAATAGTCTTCTTAAAAGTACTTGTCAAGAAAACACATCATCAGCCGTCACTCACTGTATTTTTCAGAGAAATCAAGTAATTTGTCCACAAGTCAATAAATATTTGCTACTTCAAAAGCAATAAAATTAAATCATGCTAATAACTACTCCCTCTTCCTCCAGTCCTCAAGTTGTATTATTTTAACAAAGCAAATACTTAAATATCAGAAAAATTATGAGGTTACTGCATTTGACACAAACAGTAACCAAATCCTAAATATTCCAAACTAGCACAGAATTAGTACATTTTTTCTCTCAAAGAATGTGCTAGTCAAAAATATAAGCAAATATATGAAGAGTCAAATACAATTTTTGTATTATCTCTAATGCATAGAGATATCGGTCATGAAATTTGCAAAATGTAACTGAGAAAAATAGAGATTAACTAAGATTTATATGCAATCAGTTTTCGCACAGGAAGGTTTCCAACCAATCTTAATTCCATGAAGGGGTATTATCCCACTCACACTGACATGCATCTAAGCCTCTAAGGAAACAAATTGAGGAACTAGATTTCTAAGGTTGACATGGACCAAGAGTCTCCAGTCCTCACAGGGAAGTAAGAAATGTAGGATATCGCCAGGTGATTCGGGGGTTAAGCAGGCCTGGAAACCATGACCTGAGTTATTTACATTCCCCTTGCCAGCTTCTTTCAGCCATTCCTTGGCTCTAGCCCTTCTTCTGGCTCACTTGTCATTCTTTCTCACAAGTGATTCTGGCACCATAATACCCTGATATTCTCTGAGTCCGTATGAACAGTTTTGACTCTCTGGGGCCATAAAGGGCCAAAAGGTGATGAACTTCATCATGGTGCCAAGCAGGAAATTGAATCCTGTTTACAAAGCTCTGTGAGGGCAGGAGTCACTTCAGCAAGGGAGAGTATGGCCACTTCTCGGTTTCCCCTAGAAGCAGAAACTAAAGTCCTGAAAATAAAATTAAGGTCTACTGCTAGCAGTGTAGGTGAAGAGACCACGAGGGGGACCACTATAAATATGACAGTCCTTAGCCAGAAAAACAGAAGTTTATTAAAAAAAAAACAAAAACAATAAAAGGCCATGGGGTTGGTTGATTGCGTTACTCTAACCAACTCTAGATCCTTGCCCTTTGCCAGATAACTCAGCAAGGCTTTCCCCTGTGGTCAGAGCACTCTGCCCTGCCCCTCCACTCTGGGCCTGGCTGCCTCTTGGACTTGTTTGGACCAGGAAAATGAAGAACAGAGTTGCCAGACTTAGCAAATAAAAAAATAATGGACGTCCAAGTTGAAAAGAAGTGTGCCAGTTCCAAGCCTCAGGCTCAAGCATTCTTGCATATTTCTACTCACTTTTGTGCCTTTATCTGCCTGAGCTGGGAGATATATAGAGGGAGCAGATATATAAGGAGCAGAGCCATATCTCTCCCCCATCACTCCAGCCGAGGTCATCCTCCAACAGCCAGCACTCAGTCAACTTCCATTCAAGATGAGTGAGCCCAGCCAGATCAGCAGAACCATCTAACTAATCCCCAAGGGAACCCTCTGAAGCATCAACAACAGACACAGATTCTTAGAGGCTTGTAAGCTTGTGGTTGTTTATAATGTAGCATGATTTTGTTAATGGATAGCCATTGTAGCCCACAAAGGGGAACATTATGATACAGCAGGATTTGTAACCTTGCTGATTTCGGGTTGTGATTAGTTACTAGAGCTGACTAGGGGGTTCCCTCTAAATGCCAAGGAATAGGTGCCTCTTCCTCCCCACCTCACCCTGTACATTGAAACACTAGAGAGAAACATTTAATTTCTATTCCTCCGCTCACAGAAATGAGCTGAGGCCCCTCCCCACCTGTCCATTGCCCACTCCAGTAAAAACACTGGCATTGTCTAGGGCAATATAAGTAAAAAGGACTGACCCCAACAGGCTCATTCTTCTGTGGTTGCTGAAGGTGGCAGGTCCAAATGGTGTACCTGCTGTCCCCAGGCAGGGGCAGATAAGAGGCACATATCTAGCTGATCAGAGCTATTTTGGATAATACGTTCGGCCATGTGTTCAAATTGAATTCTTCCAGCCTCTGCTTTAATAGGCTTGATAAAACGGATGTCATGTGTCAATGTGGGACCAATGCAAGACCTGCAGCTTCATATAAAACCATTTGGAAAGGCCTCAAAAACTTCTCCCATGAATCTTGAAGCTTTCAGCCAGATCAAAAATATAAAAGGAGATCAGAGAGGGTGGAAAAAGGAAATGAGTGAATTGTTTTTTCCTTCTTTTCTTTTTCTCTTTTTTCTTTCATGCAAGAAGCACTACTGTCCTGTGAACCCTCATCCTCCTTTACCTGGGACAACGATGGGGTACCATCTACTACCCTCAAGAATGTGGAGTAATAGGTTGGAAGAGAGAGTTTCAAGGAGTGTTTCAGAAAATTCTGAAGTGCAGTTAATATACACCAAGGACCAGTTTCCAACTCATGACTAAGAAGGCCAGGACGGAGTGTTACCTAAGCTCCGCCTTTTGCAGGAACAATGAGTCCAGGGAGCAAAAAGCCACCTCCCTCTTGGTGTTGCAGGCAGGACAATTCTCTGTGGTGGGGTCAGCCCACATCCTCAGAGCTGGCTGGGTAAAAGATCCTGGGAGCTGATGTGAGCCATGCCCGAAGGAGACCCAGCTCATCTCGTCTACCCAGGGTGAGAACATCTCAGCAGAAGGACTTCACTGGGGACCCACCAGCTAAGGGAGGAGTTACAAAGGGCTAGCCCAAATGCAGGTGAGTCCACACAGGTAATGGAAGCAGCGGAAGAAAGAGGTCAGCAGAGTACTTCAAAGAGCCTAAAAAGATGGCCATGGAGAAAAGGTCTGTTTTAATCACCAGCAACTTGACTAAGGATGGTAGCTTTAGGCCCATCTCCCTCCCTCTCCCACGTTCCATGTTGGCAAGGATCCAGAAGGTGAGGAAAAGTACACAGGGAAAAGGAGATGAGCAGGCAGGGCAAGGTGAGCAGGGAGTGGGTGAAGAGGAAGAGAGATGTGGGGTGGGGAACAGGGAGGTGAGGAGGGAAGGAAGGAGGCAAGGGAGTAAGGGATGAGGAGGCAAGGGTGGGAGGGCTGAGGAGGGAGGGGCTGAATGGGGGTGAGGAGGAACAAGAGTGAGTAGGGAAGGGAGGGAGCAGGGGGATGAGGAGGGAGGGAGGGGTGAGGACAGAGAGGAAGGAGGAGGGAGAGGAGAGATGAGGGAGGGAAGAGGAGAAGGGAAGGGAGTGAGGAGGGAGGGCTAGAGGCAGGGGAGTGAAGGGAAGAGGGGAGGGAAGTGAGAGGAAAGGGAGGGGTGGGAAGAGAATGAGAAGAGAGGGGAGGAAGGAGGGAAGTGTGAGGAGAGACGGGGTGAAGAGGGAGGGGTAGAGATGAGAGAACCATGCCTGAAGCAGGTCAGAGCTGAAGGAAGTCAGACAATTGGTTGCTGTCACGTTCAAAGTTTTGATTAACATCTGCACCATGACATTCTAATTACTGAATGGAGATTGTGTTTGCAACCTAAAGTGACCTTGGAGTATCTTTTATATAGGATTGGAGGCAAAAGCAGTAAGATCTGCCAGCGTTGACATCCTGGGCGGGAGACAATTAATCCCACTGAATCAAGCTCAAAGGTTTGTTGGGGGAAAGACTGTAATGCTGTGTTTTGTTTATGTCATGGGTGCTGCTTGTTAAACTCACCAGTTACATATTGTTAAAGCCATGTTTTCTACTCTTGCTGATTTACACACGTTCTTTCCAGGATCTTGCCCACACTGAGGAGTAGGTGAGGTTCTTTTGCTTTCAGTCACTGGGTTCGGATTGTGATCAGAAAGAGCCTGTAGAAGATGAGAATTGTAAGGGTTTAAAATGTACATGAACTGTAAGGATCAGGGGGACCACACACACCTCTGTCTGGGTTTCTACTGACTGTGTGGACCGAATGAGCTGTGCCCACTCTGGCCACATATCTCCAAAGACCTCTCTCCTTCTGTGTCTTCCACAGCCCACCTTCTCTGCTGTGTCGCTAGGAGCTGAGGAGAAACTCTTTGCCCAGGCCCTCAAATTTCATCTCCAGGTATTTTATAAGATGTACCTACTACAAGAATTCTGTTGAATAGCCAAAAGCCAGGCTCTCTTGAGAAAGTAGAGATGAAAATGAGTGTCCAGATTTAGAGACTGTCATTGAGCTAGGGACCCTTACAGATATAGAACATTCCCTGGGGGTTAAAACAAACGGCTAGAAAAAATAATAATTAAAATATTAGGATAGAAAGAAGAATGGCTGTGCTCATTTTTTTTTTTTGAAGTGTTGAGGTCTATCCTTTAACATGGACAAAATGATCCTAGGTTAGTATTTTAGAACAGCAATGGCAAGCTTGGCCTTGGGGCTGGTGAGGCTCATGCTCAGCCAGTTGATATTGAAGGTCAAGTATGGCTTGACATTCTCCCACTGCCTCCTGGGGCTGCACAAGCCCAAGACTGTGGACAGATCAGAGCTGCCCTGGCAGGAAGTTCCCCACCCTGCTTCAGACTAAGGCTAACAGAAAACAGAAGGGAGGTGAGCGATCCTGCTAGAACCCAGAGGGGTCCTCCCCTGTGCTACAAACTAAGCTCTCTGAAAAGCAGAGAAGATGCCAGGAAGTCCTTCAAAGCATGCCAGAAAAAAAAAAAAAAAAAAAAACAATTTAGCTAATCTCTGAAAAGCAAGAAGGGCAGAGACCCTCCAGGAGAAAACACAAGAAGGGTTGATGGCTTGGGGAGGAGACAGATCTGGACTGGCTCAGTGTAAAAACGTTCAGTCCCTGCAAATGTTTCTCCTCCCCTAGCCGGCTCAACTCCTGCCAACCCAATCCATCCCACATATCTTCATGTTTGTAGAAACACTGGGTATTCTCCATGCAACCGCAAGTGTGGAAGATCTGTAATCGACTTCAATTCCACAAGAGGTTATTAAGCATGTACTTTGTACAAGGTACTGTGTGCAAGGTGATACAGAGGTGGCAATGATGAACAAAACATGAGTCCTGCCCTCAGGGAGCTTTGGGTCAAAGTGAGACATGGACACAAAAAATAAAAATAAATACAAGATGAATTTTTGTGCACCCTGTAATACAGAACGCACCAAGGAGAACAAGATGAAATCCAGCTCCACACAATACGGGGGGGGGGGGGGGGGAGAAAAAAAAGNCATGAGTCCTGCCCTCAGGGAGCTTTGGGTCAAAGTGAGACATGGACACAAAAAATAAAAATAAATACAAGATGAATTTTTGTGCACCCTGTAATACAGAACGCACCAAGGAGAACAAGATGAAATCCAGCTCCACACAATACGGGGGGGGGGGAGGTGTAGAAAAAATAGCCTCTGAGATGTGCACTGAAGGGTGTGAAGGATTTCAGGAGGTAGGGAGAGGGGGAGGCAGGAGAGAGCCCGTCAGATTGCTTGAGTATAACTAAAATAACCGGCATTTCCAATCTGCATTGGACTAACCCATCCTAAGAAGCCAAATGGACAGAATGCCTAAAGACCTTGGTGTTGGAGGTGGGGGGCACTAGAAACACAGTGTGTTGTCACTAGGGTCACGGGATAAAAACAGAGTAGAGAATCAGGTCCTGCTCCTTCTCCACCCTTACAAATGCCAGATGTCCTAGATAACTGAGCCCTTTTTTGGTGCCTGATAAGCTGATCCCACGCCATCCAGCTCAGTCTCCCAGCTGTGCTCCATCTACTACAACAGCAGGTGCTAGCCACTAGAAAGAAAGCACCGTGACAGCTCATGAGGTTAATGGCCTAAGTTTGCAAACACTCGCGTTCATCAGTTTCCCCTGCCCTCCACGTTTTTCTCCCTTTACTGCAGTTTTCCGACAGCGTCTGCCAGCAATCTCCCAGTAACCCCCGTTTATCATTCCGCTGCGGTACTGGACGTGCTTTGGGGCCACTGCAGTTTGACCAGGGCCTGGCTCTGCTCCTCCAGCCCCAAGTGCAGTCAAATTTCACATGAGATTCTGCTGAGCTCAAAGGGCAGGAGGGGGCCTCAATGGCAGAGTGAGAGCTGCTACCTGACGGCCCAAAGGGCTCCTCATTGCCAATGGAGGACCTGAACCCAGGACGGCACTCCATCTTTAATCTCTATGTCTTAAGGTGACCATTGCAGATGATACAATCCACAATTTGAAATTTGCTCCACAGGGGTGTTCAAACTGCATGGGCTATCAAACCTCCTGTGAACAGTCACCTGAGAAGGGATGTATGCTCTTGCCTTGGATTTGGAAGGTAATGTGGGATGTTTTAGGAAACCACTGAGGTAAGGTAAGAGACCGACAAAAAATCTGAAAACTACCAGTGTCCCCTATGAGCATGATCATCTAGCCCACCTGCTCCGTGGTACAGAAGGGTCTAATATCAGGGATACAGCCCCCATAATATACTCTCCCTCCTTCTGTCTGGATGGCCTGCCACTGTCTGAAACAAACGTGAATTTCTTGTTGAGCGAGGGGTTCCTGCCAGATCACTCCAGAAAAATTCTCTGGAAATTGCAGTCAGTAACTATAAACCGAAAACAGTTCCTGGTAAAGAGGGCGTGAAGGAAGCTTCGCTTACCTCTGCCTCGGTTTCCTCCTTTGTGCAGCGGCGATAAAAGTGATGCCCACCTATAGAGATGCCGTGAGGAATAAATGAGTTGAGACCAGCAGAGTGCTAAGAAGCCATGTGTGGCACATAATAAACGGTCAGTAAACGGGCACACGGGATGAATGAAGAAGAGGCCCTCGGGCCCTCTGTCCGTGGCAGCCCTCAATTCGTAATTAATACCCAGCTCGCTGCAGAAATGCCCCGCCTGAGCCACCGCACGGCGAAGACGGAGCGGGACCCAATTCCCACCTCTCCGCAGCGAAGCATAAACCACACACCGGGAGCGAGGGTGAGGCTTCTCAAGACAGGAGTTCCTCTGGCGTCAGGGCCTCGCTCCGCTCCACACCAGCCGCCACCCCTCGGGGCCACCGTAGTCGCAGCCGCTGAGGGTTGCGCATGCTCCCTGGCCTTGGCTCGCAGTCGCCGAAGACGCACCGGAAGTGGGGGAAGCTGCGGGCGGATCCACTCGCACACGTGAACAGAATGAGCTCCGCGGGGGCCTAGCTTTTCCTTTTCTGCCTTGCGGGAACACACAACAGGCCTGCTCTGTAAAAGAAAAGGCAATATTCTGAAGGTCTTTGTGGGGGATATGATAGGTTTCGTTCCCTCGTCTCTGAGTTCCTAGAAACTTCCGCCCCTCATCTGGAGATGAAAACGTGTCCTGGGGAGGAGAGAAGGCTCACCTGAGGGGCCTCCAGCAAGCAGCCAGCTCCACTCAGTTGTCTTCGCTCAGGTACTTCACTAAACTTCACAACACATGATTCTAAAGTCTCCAGATTTGCATGCTAACGTCTATTTCTACTTTCTTAAGCGAATATGGCTTTTAGCTATTATACAGAACACGCGTGATAAATCTTAAAAAAAAAAATAGAGGGACTGAGTCTGCAGGGGAACCTCTGGGGAAGGCATTTCTGTTGGCTCCTGACTTCAAGTTCAGAGCTCTGTCGCTTCCACTTCCCTGTTCTCCATTCCCAACAAGTCTCAGTGGTTCAGGCAGGAAGCAAACAGAAGGCAGAACAGAAAGTAGTTACCAGGGCTCATGAGCAGGGCTCCGTGGGGCAGAAGGATGCAGGCTGGAAGGCTTGAAGCGCCTGGCTTGTGGTTAGGTGGAGTGGGCTGGTCACTTCTGAAGCAGAGCGAGGAATGGTTTGAGTCTTTCTCCTGTCTGCCTATTCCAACGTAAAGATAGATGGAGGGGAGATGAGCCAGCATCTCAGTGGCAAGACAAGAAAGCAAAGCAACACTTCCGAGGTGAATCCAAGCACGGGTCGGGGGGGGGGTGTTGCTGCTCTCTGCTGCTTTCCTCCAAGTGGGATGCACTGTAGTTCAGCAGCCAACACGGTGAACCCAAAAACCAGGCAAGGGAAGTCCCCACTGTGGACATCTGGTGGAGTCTTGGAGAAAGAAGTCTCCTGGCCACATTAGAGCTGCAAGTGTAAACCCCCAATTGAGGCAGCCTTCAAAGGGGAGCCCTGGAAAGGGAGCATCCTGCTTCCCACAAGCAGAGTGAGAGGAATGAGCATCTGGGCAGAAAACAGCTTACAGGTGTAAGAGTTGTCTGTCTATTCATACATCATCCGTATCTACATATGGTTTTCCCTCCGCTGACTGGATTTCTTTCCATAAACTTGCATTTAGAACGTTGACAGACGTTCCAACCCCATCCTTTCTGGAGAAGATACTCCCTGGGAATGGGAGAGAAGATAAACTGGAGAGCCATACTGAACGGTTCACTTGTCCTGGCATAATCCAAGGGAGACGGAGCTTGACTTGACCTCTGTAAACTCTGATTTCCTTGCTTGGTGTGTGGCCTTGGACACCTGCCAGGGACCTTCCTCCCCAGCAAGTGGCAGCTGGGGCTGCAAATGGAACTGTGGCTACAAAGCTGGTGAGTTATGTAATTGACTGCTCACAAAAAGTGGACTTCTCTGTGGAATCATGGGTGACCACAAATGCAGTTTTTTGCATTTGTTTTTTTCTAAGAAATCATAACGAAAGACAGCCCAGATAAAAAGCTGGTTTCCTTTTCTAGGCACCTTTTCTTTTTCTTTCTCTGTTATTAGAGGTTAAAGCTGTTGGATATGAAGGCCAGCCTGCTTTAAAAGCTGGAGGTCTTGCCTTAAGACTCATAAAGTTAGTTCCACCCTTCCATGGTGTCACAGCTACAGTGGAAGAGGGGAAAGTGCCTAGAGTTGAGACTTTTTAAATGACATTAAAAATATACATAGTATAAGCTTTATAAAGTATACAAGGTATGAACTCTATAAAGTGTGGGGGGAGGAGAAGTATCTAAACTATGATAAAAAGTAACAGGAAGAAATGGGAGGGCTTGATCTGGTACAGGCTGGCCACCGGTTTAATTAATTCTTTCGCTATGCCTTCAGGTAACACTTCCTCACTATTCCTTCCTGTTATTCATGTCAAAGCAGTATGTATATTGGAAAAACAGTATCTATTTTAGTTAGACCCAACATGGCTCTTCTAGCTGGTTATCTCACTTTGTGTAACAGAACGATGATGTGAACATTTGAAGTAATTTGGGCACAATGTTATGAATGTGTAAGGAAATGTCGCTATTTAAAGTTATTTAGATAGTCAACAAATTATTAGGTGGACCCACCTTTTACTCTCCTTATTTTGTAAAGGGATCAGTCTTTTTGTAGAGGTATTATCACGTTAAATATATCCGAATTTTCACATATAAAGATTTCCTACAGCAAGGCAGGACTGTGTTTTATCATCTTATTACTTCTGATTGGCTTGATTTTTTTTTTTAAGAGTCTTGTACAATTCCTATTGCTAGTATAAAACTACGTATACGGGGCCTGACCCTATAAGTGGGAAGAGAATAAATTGGAAGCCACTGGGGTACAATTTGGTATATTAACTCACCCCTGATCTAAATTTTAGCCTAATGGAATGAAGTCACAGCTGGGTGAAGAGAGGAATGGTCTCCTGCCAGTCAGTGTAGCTGCTGAGTCAGGAGAGAGAGGGACCACTTACTCCCGGGTGGGTAATAACATAGGCAGAGGGTAAAAGTTTCTCCAGCTCACACACAGCCACACAGACACTCAGGCACACCAGACTGATTGCATCACTTATAATACAGATTTACTTGTAGATAACGAAGACCTAAAATAATGGACGTTTTAAGAAAGCAATTTGTTTCTCACACGTAAATGCATAATTCAAGACTGTCTGGCAGCTCCTCATTTATCTGGGACTCAGGATGCTTCTAGACCATCCCTCTTCCATCCCTGGGAAGTGGCTACCACTCTCATGGTCCAGCATGGGGGACCAGCAATCATTCCATTTTCCAGGAAGTATTCTAGAAGAATGCCTGGGGAAGGAACTGCAGAGAGTTGTCTAATATCTAATCTCCCTTTCCAAGTTATAGAAGCCGCATGGCCATCTGGAATAAAAAGTCCATCCTCAGTCCTCTGACAACTCGGACTTCAGGTTACTGGGAGGTGAAGAAAGGAGGTATGTGAGACATCCCAGTTGTGTCATGAAAGGCAGAGGCAATATACCACCTCTTAGCCCCTTTCCTTCATCTTGGATAATGAAGTCAGAGGTCACTGGGACACAGTGGTGCCACTACTCCAGCCTTGCCCTGTCCATTCAGATTTTTACATGAGACAGAAATAAACTTCTGTCTTATCAGCCTCTGTCATTTCCATCTCTGGTAAATGCTGATGACAGTAAAACCTACCTAATACACTTATCTTTAGGGAAATTTCATGGAGGGATAAAGGTCAGTATTTTAATTACTCAGGTCCAGTGGTTAGCCCCAAAGCCTCACCACTGGCCTTTGGCATTGGCACATTTAAAACCATTTTTCCAGCATCCCCAGTCTTCCAGATGGTGCTCCAGGCCCTTAGGACAATGCAAAATGAAATGTGGCCCTGCTCCTTCCCTCAAGGAACTTAATATCAAATTGAGGACAGAATGAAGAGAGCAGGTATTATTGGATGCCAGTCATATGCCAGGCACTGCTGTAGTTGTTTGGACATGTCATATATTCCTTCACTTGCCCCTCATGAAACTTCTGTGGAGTCCTCATATTACAGATGTGGACCCCGAAGCTGAGGGATGTGGCCTGTGCCCAGAGCTGCACTTACAACAAGCAGTGGGATTGTGATTTAAGGGTTAGGTTTCTGACTCAGGAGCCAGCCCGTCACGAGGCTGCTTTGCGGACATGTGTCCAAAAGGCAAGAATACCACCTCCGTGTGACAAGGGCCAAGCCCTTCAGATGCCTCAGCCGACTCTTCATGGGAGACCACCAGCCCTCATAGTTTTCCCAAGGTCACTATGGGACTATGAATAAGCACAGGCTTATTCTTCCCCTTCTATAAGGAAAAGTAAACCCACCTCAGGCCACCACACCTACAAAAGTGTCACCTTACCGGTCTTATCACTATGACTGCAATCTGTATTTTATTTTCTCATTGAAAAAAAAATATTCACTGGACAACTCCCTTTCAGACCTTTGCTTTTGCCTGCTTATCTACTTTGGACGCCAGGCTCATCTGCTCCAGCCATTTCCCTCTCCATATTCCACATACATAAAATAGCACTTGGAACCTGTATCCCCCTTCATTCAATGGGCTTATTATGCCTAACTGACACTCTAAAGCATATAAAGTAGCCTGTCCAGATATTTATAAAATTATTATATTTTCTCTTAAATCATGTCACACCTGGGGCGCCTGGGTGGCTCAGTGGGTTGAAGCCTGCCTTCGGCTCAGGTCATGATCCCGGGGTCCTGGGATCGAGGCCCACGTTGGGCTCTCTGCTCAGCAGGGAGCCTGCTTCCTCCTCTCTCCTCTCTCTCTGCCTGCCTCTCTGCCTACTTGTAATCCCTCTCTCTGTGTCAAATAAATAAATAAAATCTTTAAAAAAAAAAAAAAATCATGTCACACCTTCTGCTAAAAAATACCCCGCTCTTAAATCATTTGCAGAGGTAAGCCAAGGTTCAAAATCCCAGACAACCATAAAGTCTCAATGGGATGAAAATTTCAAAATCACGTGAAGAATTTATATGTGCTCAAATTATAATATCAACTCTGAATGATCACCTAACACATGGATAAGGCCTGGCTTGCCTACCCATTTTGAGAGTAGTAAGAAAAGATGACAGGCCTCTCTTATGTACCAGGAGAACTCATTCCAGAGAATTATCTGAATTCAACCCAGCAGAGATCTTTGCCAGCAGTAGCGTTGAAGAAAGGAGCTGTGGTCCCTTATATTATTTATAGTAAAGGAACGCTAGCTGATGAAACTAAAAACCCCCAGATCTTACAAAATAAAGTAAAAGCTTATTTCTTTTTTTTTAATTTTTTTTTATTATTTATTTGAGAGAGAGTGAATGAAAAGAGAGCATGAGTAGGGGGGAGGGGCAGAGGGAGAAGCAGACTCCTCACTGGGCAGGGAGCCCAAGGTGGGGCTTGATCCAGGAACTCCAGGGTCATGACCTGAGCTGAAGGCAGACGCTCAACCAACTGAGCCACCCAGGGCTCCCAGTAAAAGCTTATTTCTTGCTCACAGCATCATCCCATTGGGTTTTCAGTGGCCAGCCTTCAGTGAGGTGATTTGGGGATCCAGGCTTCTACCATCTGCTTGGCTCCTGAAAATGGTTTCTCTGCATTTGGCCCAAAGACTAGGGAAGTGACATAGTATGAAATATTGTGCTGCTGTTTTACGGTCAAGTCTGGACATCACAACATATCCACAAATATCCATTATCCAGAATGTAGATTCCATGACCCAAGCCTAATTGTGGGGTAGGTTGGAAAATGTAGTCTTCCAGTGTGTCCTGGACAAAGAATTGAACTCCAGCATAAGCACCTGGTCTCTGCCCCACCCCTGGAGGGCAAGCTATTGGCAGTTAGTTTCACCATCCATGTCAGATGGTTGGTATGTATTTTCTCACTCCCCTGATTGCCTGGATACAGAGGTGTCTGATGTCTAGGAGGCCCTGGAACTCTGACACAGAGGGAGGGGTAGATCTTGGCCATGAACTTGCAACTTCCATCTGCTGTGTTTTCAAATCAGCGTGGAGTTCTGTTCGTATCTGCCATCCCCCCCCCACCACCACCACCCTCCTCTACCCATCCTCACTGCCACCCTAACCTGCCTTTTCCCAGTTCTGGAAAGTGGAACGCTGAGTACCTTTGCCTTCCACCTCCACAGATAGCAGAAAAGAAGCTTTTACTCCAAGGATATGGCTTTTGTTTGGCATAAGAGCATCCTCTCCCCAGAAGGGATTCTCCCCTACAACCATCAAGAGAGAACCCTTCCCCATTCAGCTCTTTATCATAGGTGAAATGGCAACTAAACCTAAATGTGAGTTCTAGAGCTTTAGATAGGAGAAGCAGCAATGAACTCGAAATTTGGCTGTTGTCACGTTTGGACGTCGTTATGGTCACTGGGTCTGTTCGCAAATAGTCACGTTCTCTTTTCAGAGACATAGTAAGATTGCACTTTTCTGACAACTTTAGCAGGTAGTAGCCTCTCATGTATATTGCCTACTTTTGTACATTCTGGAACTTTATTGTAGGTATTCTTCTGGAACTTGCTTTTTTACCTCACGTTATGTTTTTAAGATTCATCCACACAGACGCTTGTAGCTGTATTCTATTCACTTTTGCTGCAGTTGTATGAATATCACAATATCAACTTATCCCCTCTCCTACCAGGTGGCCATTTGAATTTCCTGTTAGGAATTTCTGCTGTTAGAAACTAGGCTAATACAAGGATTCTTGTGTATATCCTGGTGCACACGTGCAAGAATCTCCATAGACGTACACCTAGGAAGGAAAATGCTCTACTTTATTCCATAAAACCAAATAGTTCTCCAAAGTAGCTGCTCTAGTTCATACCACCACTGGCTTGTGAGACTTCCTACACCACATTCTCACCAACACCTGCTAATGATGGCCTTTTTCTTTTGTTCACCACTGTACTGGCTGTCACATAGTATCTGACCATGGTTTTCATTTTCTTGAAGACATACTTCCATAACAGGTGAATTCAAGAAACCCAGCTGAGAAACTGTTCAAAACAACTTGGTGTAGGTATTCTTAAATTAGCTAAATGTCACAAATCAGGGCCCTTCTTATAGAAGAGGTCATAGTTGGAATAGGCACAATTACTCATTTTTGGATGTTCGAAAACACCAAAGGGTTTACGCTACTGTTTGTGTTGTAGATTAAACAGCTGTTTCTTAAATGGCTTCTTTTAGGGGGTTAACAGTATTATCTAAAGCTGTGGAAAAAGCAAATACATTTCAGGGAAATTATAAACATTACTTTTATCTCACAGGATAAAGAGATTTAGTAGAAGTCCTAATGCACCCACTTGGCTATACACAATTTGTAGCAGATAAAGAGTTTGAAACACTTTGTTGTAAACAATCATAGATTTTGGGTTTTTTTGAAGGTTGCTAAAAGGCTGTTTGACACTCTTTGTAAGTGGGGACCATCTCAGAATAAGAACTGGTTCTGGATAATATCAGAATTCATTTCCCACTAAGTCTTTCCATTAAGCACTTTTTTCCTCTCTGAAGCCTTTCCTTTTATGTAATGTTTACATCATTGACACCTCCTCTTACTGAATCCTTAATATAAACAAGGAATGTAATAAGCCCTAATGTATTTTAACAAGATTTTAAGAGATGTGGTTATGGGATGAGGATAATCAAATGGGGTAAAAAGTAAAGCAAAATTTTCATAACACTTTAGGCTCATCTGACATTGACAACTGCGTAAGGCTGGGAAAGAAACATTGCCCCTGTGTTTATTCATCAATTAGAATTTGATGAACTCCAAATGTTATCTGACCAGCCAAATCCTGTAACACAGCCTTTCAGCAGAAAATTAGAAACTCAGCCCTGTTTGGAAGACAGACATGAAAATAAATTTTTCTCCCTATCTGCGTACTCATGGCAATGGAGTTTCATGAACCACAACAGTAATACACGAAAAGCAAACCTTCGGAATTCCCCATCTTAATCCAGTAACATAAAAAGGCAGTCCATCCAAAACTTAAATTTTGCCTGATCTGTTTCAGCTGAAAGCTTAGTCACTGAACAGCCTAGGTGGAAGGGCTGGTTTCCGGTTAATGCTCATCTCCATGGTTTTGTCTTCTATAAGGCTCCGAGGTCTTCCGTGGCAAAGGTTGGTGAGGGCCAGGCAGCGACAGGGATCCTTCGGGACTGAGGAGGACAGTGAACTAAAGAAGTATGGCTTAGACGAGTGCTACTTACAGTAGGGACTGGTGCCAGCCCGCAGACCTGTTATTCCCAGTCTCCAACAGAAAGGTGGACACATTGAGAGCAAGTATCTAAAACTTTTGTATCCCCAGATACTGCTGCTAGAGCCCCGTGGATGAGAGCTGAATTTGTCTCACTGAACATGTTTACAAAAGAATGGGCTAGTGACAAGTTTTTTAAAATAAACAACAAAACACTTGCCCTTCACCACAGAAGGTTGGAGAAGGGCTGGTCTAGCGGTATGATTAAAACTCAGATTCTTCATCGCTAATCACAGAGATTCTGATTCAGTGATTTGAGTGAGGTCGTGACTCTTCATTTCTAACAAGGTTCTAGTTGGGGCTGCTGCTGCTGGTCGGGACCACCTTTGACATGGCAGTGGTCTGGATCCAACGAGATACAAGAAGCTCCCCACTATGTGTCACCGATGACTTACAAACCTGGACATTTTGATTTTGTGGTGCCAGAAGGTAACACCTTTTAGAGATTCGTATTTGGCACCTTCTGTGTTTTTAGAAGAATGTGGGAGTTACCATTTGTCATGCTCCAAGTGCTCCGGTCTTCAAGACTTTTCCATGTTATCCCCTTCTGCCCTCTTAGAACTGGCACTATGGTGACATTCTCCTGAATTTTTAGAGCTTCCTCTTTCACTGTTTGAAAGCTTTGCCAGTGTGTTAACAGCATACACATGCTGGGTCTCATAACCATTGCAGGCAGTGCCTTCTGGAAAGAGACGGGGATTATAACTGGCATCAGCACTGACCTGAATTTTAAGACATACTCATGAAAGAAAGGAAAGACTTGATCTCTGGTACTAGAAACCCACAGTGCCTACCATCTAAGCTGCTCAAGTAACCTTTGACGACCTGAGTTTCTTTGTTGCAGTTTCTAGAACATCAGCCAATTTTAGGTCTCTTCAAAATGAACAGAGCCTGGCACTTAGGAAATTAACTGCCTCTGAAGGCAGTAGTCACCTTGCCTCCTCCTGTAGATATCTAGGAAGAACAACCCGGAGCAGCTCCTGAGCCTCTTCAAGACTTCCATCAGCATCACTGCTAGAGAAATCCAAGAGCTTTCTGCAAGGCAATTCACCACTAAGTCAATTATCACAGGGTGTGGTGGGCTTTTAGAGAGATTAAACTACCCTTTCCACGGAAAGAAAATGATGAATTCTCAAATGGGACCCCTCTAATAATCCATCTGCTCAGCGACACTGTACTCCTGTTGGCCAATTACCTAGCTTGATGCCTGTTGTTGGAACAAATGTCTTCGAATTCTGGGAAAGATGTACAATTCGGAGAGCTGCTTGTACAGAAAAAGGGGTCAGTATCGTCCTTAGAAGAAAATGCCCTCAAGAGTCTGAGAGATTGAAAGCAAATCTGTAAATAGAAGCCACTTAAGGGAAGTCTAAAAGAGCATGTTTTAAATTCTGAGTATATCCCTATTGTGGCAGTTTCTTTACTTAGATTTAGCCGCTGCTCAGTGGCCACATATGCACCTCTGTGTTTCCATCTCATCTGCAAAGTGGGAATAATGACAGTACCTACCCTAAAGGGTCATGGTAAGGATTAAAGGAATTAATACATGTCAAGACTTGAAAATAGTCCCCGGTATATAGTAAATGCTACAGAACATTTCCCCGGATCTCACCATTTTAAAGGGTCTTGGTGACTTGATGCCCTTCCACCCCAGCCCACCCCACCCCACACCCGCTCCTGGCAACTCCCGTCCCCTAGCGTGAGTACCAGTATTATCCAGGCTGGTGTATACTGGTAAAAGCAGAGACCAGCTCCATTCAATAGAAATACAATATGAGGGGCGCCTGTGTGGTTCAGGTGGTTAAACATCTGCCTTCAGCTCGGTTGTGATCCCAGGGTCCTGGGATCAAGCCCAGCGTCTGGCTGCCTACTCAGCGGGAAGCCTGCTTCTCCCTCTCCCTCTAAACTACCCCCCCACTCATGTTCTCTGTCAAATAAATTTAAGAAATCAAAAAATATGAGTCATACATGCAATGTTAATGTTTTTTAAAAGTAAAAAGGGGTAGAACTCATTTTAATATTTAAAAATATAACCCAACAGAGCCAAAATATTATTTTAACATTTCATCAATTTAAAAATGATTAATGAAATAGTTGACATCCTTTTTTTCAACAATAAGTCTTCAAAATGTGTCTACTTTTACACTTACGGCACATTCCAGTTCGAATGCTATATTCCCATTCGGAGTATTTGCTAAGTATTTAGGTTTCGTAAGATTTACAGTTGAAAAAGTAGCTTTACTTACCCAAGGTGTTACAAACATACTTGAAACTTTTCCAGTAACTAAAGGGAGTTTTCCAATCACTGAATTAAATATCAGCTTTTTTAAGTTTAAATTAAATAAAATTACAAATTCAGTTCCTCATTCACACCAGCCACATTTCAAATGCTCAAGAGCTACATGAGGTGAATGGGTACCATTTTGGAGAGCACAGGTGTAGACTGAAAACACAGGTGTGCCATGTCATGATATGGTCCCTGACAAGTTACGTGACTTGTCTCAGCCCTAGTTTCTTCATTTACAATTTACAAATATGCATAGAAGAAAATATAATAAATAACTATTAATAAATTTATTCTTTTGTATTATAACTAATATGTCTAAAACACATGGCACAGTGATGAACAGATTGTAATAGATCTTCAATGAAGAGGGACTATTTTTTTCCTTACCGTTTTATTAAGAAAAAATGGAAACATCTGAAAAGCTATAAATCGTACAGTGAATCCCCACATACCCACTACCTAGATTCTGTTATTGTTAACATTTGTTTATGTTGTCGGTGAGAAAGGATATTGACTATCCCCATTTTGACCTCAAACTTTCTAATTGATTAAGTTCTTTCCAGCCAGTCTCTTAACTCAGGGAAAGACCCCACAGGCAGAGCATCCCACGATGGGAACCAAAATTCACCCCTCAAGCCATAGGGACTGCCAGCAAGATGGCATGTGATTGACCCCGAGACAGTGATCCACCTGAACTTTACTGCCCACCTACACATAATCACCAAGCCCTATCCCACATTTTCCTTATGCGAACCAAGAAGTATTTTCAGAACTTTGGAGACCATCTTTGAAGAAATGTTAGTCTACTACTGTCTTCTCAGTGTTGGCCTCACTGAAGTAAATCCCTTTCTTGTTTCACCACCACTTGTCTCTGCCTTTGGATTTTGTCAATAGCAAATAGTCAAACCTAGCCTATTTGGGACTCTGGAGCCAGGTGTTCTTGCCTCCCTGTGCCGGCGTTCCATCTACATATCCATTCATCTGTCCATCTGACTTTCCATGTAGTTCAAAGTAAATGCAGACATTAGTATACTCCATCCCTAAAACTCCAGCATGAGGGTCATGAACTAAAATTCGATATTTGTCTTTCCTTTCTCCCTTCCATCCTTTCTTCCTTTCGTGCCTTCCTGCCTTACTTACTTTTAGGTAAAAATATACATAGTGGAATGCACAAATGTTAAATGAACCATTGGATGAATATTGACAACGCATATACCTGCGTAAACCAAACTGCTTTCAAGATACAGAACGTGTTCATTATCCCAGAAAGTTCCCTCGCACCCCTTCCTCACTGATCCTTGCCTTTACTGTCCTGCTACTCGCCCCAGGCAATCATTCTGATCATCTCCTACAGATTAGTTTTGCTTAATCTAGAATTTCAGTCCCACAATATATGATAGTTTTGTGTAAGTTTCCTTTCGCTCAGCGTAATGTTTTTGAGATTTATGCATGCTGTTGTATATCTACTCCTTTTCATTATCAAATACTAATTGTGGCTATTCTTAAGAAAAGTCTTGCTCCTCTCCTCCAAACAAACCATTCCATTCCTTTACAACTCAGAAAAGTCTGCACTCTGTCAATCCACCATGGATCTTTCTAAGGCTTTCAGCTCTTGATGGTAGCTCAACCCCTTAGAATTAATGAAAGAAAGCCTTCTTCATATGACATCCTTTAAAGTGTATGTACAGTTGAAGAGTTCTTCTGAGCTTTCTATGGAGAAGGCAAAACCTTTCTAATTATCTCAGTTCTTCATACAATGATGTTTTAGTTCTTTTGATGTCCTGGTCATTCTCTGTGTTCACTCTCTTAGCACAGTTTGTAATTCAGATTTATTGTTTAATGACTCTCTGACCTAATGAGCTGTAACTTTCACTGGGCAACATCATGCCTATTGTATGCACCTGTGTATACCCAGCACCTAGTATCATGCCTGGTAATCAGAAGGCCCTCAGCAAATATCTTTTGAACGAATAAGTGACTATGTAAAGAAAGAGCTCACCTTTAAGCATGTTTAATTTTGCCTATATGTTAAGTATATATGTGACATCAGGCAGGTGTTGGAGGGGGGTGAACAGTGGAACTTGAGGAAAACACTAATTTCCAAGAGACACACCTCAGGGGAAGTGCCGGCCAAGAGCACTGACTCCATTCCTGTCTCCAACTCTTCTCCAGTGAGCTGAGTGGATAACCTACACCAAAATCTGAAACTTCCCTTACAACCTAAAATCAGTCATTGTTAGCTGGGCCCCTGGTTTTATTTTCAAAGTGTCCTTAGGTCTCCAGAATTAAGCAGACACTGTGCTCTTCCCCTCATGCTCCCAAGTCCAAATGTGTGAGATAATTTTTTTAAATATCGATTTGTTTTGCCATTCCAGTATCTCTCTTTACCCTCTTCCAAGCAGATAAATGGGACTTTGTGTTCAGTTCCTTGCTTTAGAGGAATTTGTGATCCATAAAAGTGGAAAGTACCTTTGTCTTGGCTCTTAGTCTTGTTTTTCCAGAAGCATCAGAGTCCTGAAGGAATCATCCTGGGGGTGTTGAGAGAGAGAGGGAATTGAAATCTTGCTAAAGGAAGCAGGGATATTTCCCCTGACCTGGAAAGGGGTTGGGGTTGGTAGACCCCTCCCCTCAAAGAGTGTGACCCACACCCAGCTCTCCCAGTACCCTGGAGGGAGGCAGCACCCCAGAAGGGAATGGCTGTGGTACCCTGGAGAGCCTGGACTCCAACCACCAGGCTCCCCAAGAGTAGTGCTGACGCTGGGTCCCGGCTTTGCAAGGAGGAAGCTGTAGACATACCCACCTCCGCTGAGTCACCCAGCTTGGGACACCAGGAGTCTGGGTTCAGCATGATATCTGAATGAGAGGGCCTTCTGACTGCTGTATAAACCTTACAATTTGTTATATGGCCCTAGAGAAAGAGAAGGGGGAAGAGAATTCCATCCTCACACCCTTCTCCATAATGACAAAGATTGGATTTCTTGCCATTGGGGAGCAGTGGAGATTTGGGCATGGATTTGATTTGCTTTCGAAAAAATACAGACGGCCCTTGAGATTGTGCATAAGATTTAGAAGGACAAACAGGAGAGAGGAGAGGAATAAGAGGAAGAAATTATGCTATATCAAAGGGAGGAGAAAGGAAAAGGGAGGAAATGAGAAAGAAGGGAAAATATTACAAGGGTTCATTCGAATGGTAGCCCATATGCTATAGAGCTCAATAATGATAAGATATAAAGCAGGTTAATGAACTGTTAAATAATACATATTCTAGCCCCTTCCTTGACAAATAAATATTCACAATGATAGAATGAAAACTCTGTTTAAAGCTATGGGTTTTTATATGACTGAAAGTCAACAAACTCTCAAAGGTGACTGGATTTAATTATATTGTGCATGTCTGAGTGTTCCTTTGATGGGCTAGCGCTGTGTGATAAGTAATAAAATAACTCTCATTGATTCACAAATATATTCCATAAAATTTGCTTTTCTTGCCTTTGTTTCAGCAAAACACTAATAATGTTATAATCAACACTTGCATGTATTTGTATTCTATTGACAGCAATGCTAAAATAGACACACTTCTTGAAATATTATAGTCTAAGGTAATTTTTTTATTATTAATTTCCATTGGGGAACATTCACTCTGCTAAAGAAGTAGTACCTGGAGTTGTTAACAGAATTCCTTTATGTATCATGCTCAAGCATGATATTTGGATTGTGTCTAATAGATTATTTTTACTACGAAAATTACAAAATATTTCCACTTCACTATATACATTGTTGTGTCATGATTTTCACCACCTTTCAAAGCAGTATCTAGAACCATGCCATAATGTAAAGCAAAATATTTCTCACACTGTATCTTCACCCACATCTAGACAGATTTAATAGTAATTTGGATTATTTAGAAATGTTATCTTAGAATTATTTCTAAGGTAAAAAAATACCTTAGAAAATGCTCCTCAGACTCTGTGTGCTAGTGCTCTGAATATTGTGTTGATTGTAAATACCTCTGGAACCACAAAGAGGAATAAGAAAGTGTATATTCAGCACTAATGGGAAATGATACTTGATCACAGAAGACTCTATCACACTCATGCTATCAGAGAACAGTGATTTGACAAGTTAATTAATTTGTCTTTTCTCTTACCTAAGTGCCTCTGCCATTCAAATCTCGTCACTTACTCGAAAGTAATGTTTGTTTCCTACGTATCAGTGGTACAGCCCAGAGGTCTTCATGGCGTTTGGATGGAGTCACCTTTATTATTTTAAGGACAAAGGGCAAGGATAGAGAAGTATTTCCCTGGGGCCTGAACAGTGTTGATTCTGAGTGTGGATGTTTAGGGTTACCTTGTCCCAGAGCTGAAAACTGGATCCCAAGTGACAGAGGTGCCCACATGGTCTTTAATTCATTTATGTCTCTTTGTGACAAGTAGGGCTCTCTAGGGTGTGAGGCCAGGGAAGGACCCCTCTTGTCTGGAGTAAGCTCAGTACTGAGAAGGAGAAGGGGGAACGAAAAGAGGGAAGGAGACAAGAGAAAGAAAGGAAAATAAACCACAGAGAATCTAAGGCTACCTCTCATATTCCCAAGGAATTAAAGCCTCTGACCCTTAATGGTCTCAGTCAAAAAGACTCCTGAGTGCTAGAGCATCCAAAGAAAAATCTTCAGCTCACCTACATTCAAAGAGCCTCTATAAACAAATGTATACAAATACGTAAATACATGCTCTGTGTAATCTTTACAAATTACATGTAATTTATATATTATATCTTTTTTTGTTTTTCCTATAGCAATGAGATTATTTTCTCCTTTCCAATGTTTTCTGCTTTCCCTCTCCTGAGAATCTCTCTGTTGATGGAGTTTGGGAGATACAGGTATAGGATGGTAGAGATTAAAAAACGTCATATATGGCATTACTGGTTGCCAGATTGAGGATTTCAGAGAACAGTAAGGAATTTGCTTGGTAATTTTAGGAATCCATATGGAATTGACCATTTGCTGAAGGGGAAGGGTAAATAGGCCTTTGAAAATAAACATCAGCCCTCTGTAATGTCCATTGATTCAACAAAAGGACATTTCCAGTACAGTTATGCACAGTCATGAAGAACATACACTTAGATGAGCGACGACTTCTTTAAATTGGCTAGCTTTTTAAAAACTTATTAATTGCATCTGTTTATGCATCTGTTTGTTCAAGATCTGGTGAAAGTGGGGTACCTGGGTGGCTTAGTTGGTTAAGCGTCTGACTCTTGGTTTCAGCTCAGGTCATGATCTCATTGGTCATCGGATCCAGCCCTGCATTGGGCTCTGTGCACATCCGGGGTGGGGGGAGTATTCTTAAAGATTCTCTCCCTCTGCCCCTCCCCCAACTCATGCACATGAGTGCCCTCTCTTTTTCTCCCTCTCCCTTCTCTAAAGTAAATCTTTAAAAAGAAAAGAGATCTGGTGAAAACTTCTTCAGGAACATGATCTGGTCCTTGGACCAACTTTTGGGACCCAGTGCCTGCATGTGTCCAACTGAGCTGAGTCAGTAAAGCTCTTGCAAGATCTCCACAGAAGGACAAGACAGACGTATGATTCTGCAGGACACATTGTTCATGCACAGGCTGGTGAGAAATGTGTTAGAAGTCTGGAAATTACTGAATATTATTCATTGGCTTCAAAGCATCCCCATGACAGTGGTCCTGAAGATGTTTGGTGCTTCGACTTGAAGCATAAGAAAAACAATAGGATATACATCTGAATTGAATCAGACACCAGGGATGAAGAGAGAGACACACACACACAGCTGTCGCTGTGAGAAATAAGGCCAGGTGAGCAGCACAAACTCTGGTACTTTCTAAAGGCCCAAAAGGACAGCTGGATGACAACAATTATAGAGGAATAAATAAGAACTTTTTGCTCACCCTGAAAATGGAAAGTCTCACAGAGTCTTGACAAATGGCTTTAATCCCCTCTGGGCCTGCTGTTGAACTATGTATGTGGCTCTCAACAGAACTGCCAGAGAATGGCTGGCCACTGGGTCCACATCTCCTCTGTACAAGGGCAAAGACCTAAGCCATAGCCTGGGCTACATGGCAGAGGCTCACTGGTCTCCTAGGATAATCAGCTCTCAGCACAACCCACAGGTGTGACTTCCTCATTCGAGGAAAATGTAAACCAGTTGACCATGGGCTGTTGTGCTCAAGTTAGGTAGACTGATCATACTGCTTCCTGGTTATAAACTTGGGGCCAATCACTTCATTACCCTGAAGCCCCATTTCCATGAATTTAAGTTGGGCTGACACTGCCTACGTAATTCTGTTATGGCGGGAATTAAATAAAATGCTGTAAATACAGTAAACTACTCAGCAGGTACTGTTACCTCTTTTCTAATGATACTGTTTTCCTACCCAAAAAGGAGCCTCCCATAATTCTCCCCAAATTTCTGTAGGCCCATCATCTCATAAAATGGCTACTACTGTCAAAAAATGAGGAGGAGGAAGGGAATGCCTGTCCTTTGGGATGATGAGTTGTTGCCCAATAGCTAATTGGGGCATCTCCGAGAGCCATCTGATGCTCCACACCTCCCAGGGGGCCTCCGTTGCGACACTCTCGCCAACCCTGGAATCCTAACCCAAGGCTGCGGATGATTGCAATAGGGAACATCGCAAGTCTTCAAAGAGCATGTTCAGAGAATGGCTGTTTGCTGGGCCCCTCTCCTCCTTCTGTCGCTACATGCCAACTCATGACAGCTGAGCTGCCCTGTCAAATACACAGTAGCCGTCTTCACCCACATGCGAAAAATCAAACGGAAGCCACCCCCCACCCCCATGGCATGAACCAGATTCCTTCTATTTATAAGCAGCAGCCCAACAGGCAGGCTTCATTCTGTAACTCGCGGTTCTCAGCAAGCTGCACCAGAATAGAGATGTGTTCATACTTTCCAGTCCCCCAGATTGCCACTTCAAAAAGAGAGTGATAGACAAATATGGTGCAACCCGTTTATAACATTTTCCCATGTTTAACTTCCAAATCTGAGAGTCTTAAGCACAGTTGCCAAAAGCAATTTTTTTCTAAATGCAATATTTTTTTTTCTTGGTCTCTTAGTAAATGGTAAGTGAGGTTTTTCTCCCCCCCTACTGTTTCTTCTTAGAGGCCAAGAGTTTTTCACTCCCGGTCTGCAATACCCTGTCTGGGCTATCACCCAAATGGCTTTCACACTTAAAGTGAGAAAGAATTAAGTACTTCTGCAATTGAAAAATGGTTCCGTCTGCCTTGGAGTCACAAAGCTCTCTTTACTGAACTATTGCTTTGAGGCTCCAAAGCTAAGTGTACCACTGAGCCTACAAAGGTGCCAAGAAAGGACCTAGAGAATGAAGACCATCCCATCGTTTTCCCATCCGGATCACATCCAGGTGCAGTCACCTAGTGTTTACCCCCAGATGTTTGGGGAAGGTTTGCACAGCTGTTCTTTGATTTCCCTACAAGTGAGTCTAGGACAACCTCCAAAGCTCCCATCTTGATATCATTTCCACACAGTAAGACTCTACTAAGCTGGCTGCCGACCCCGTTTTCATAGTGAATTAATGACAAGGACATCTCACCTGTGATGCTAACATGATGCTGAACTTATTTTAATAGCAGAAAAAAGCAGTTGCATTGATCTCCATCAACGATTATTCCCTTTGGAGGGCTAACAAGTCTCTTTGTATCTCAAAAGTATCTATTATCCCGTAATCTGTGTATATCTTTCACAAAGCAAGCTTGCCAAGGGGGACAAATATTTGAATCAATCGGCCTTAAACATCTTTAAACTATTTCATGAAGCTTTACTTACTGTTACGCCCCGTAACACTAACCTTACAAATTCTAGGTCTTGTTTAGGGCCAACCTAAGGGCTGCAGAAGGTGGCCTAGCAAATCTGTAAGAAACTCCAGATATCAAGTCTTTGTTACCATGTTTTCTGTTCTAAAAATTAACCATGAATGTTCAAGTCATCATTTCCTTTAAGTGTTTCCCCTTAGATAACATCTAAGCAAGCCTAATGATGTTTTTTAAAAGCAATTTTAAAAATTCAACAGGGATCAGTGAGGCCATTGAACAGTAAAAACAGTAGTGATCAGAGCTATATTTGAAACTGAGAAAGGGACAGCCCTGAAAATCATAGTGTAGTCAGTTTAGTGTTCATACATGGAAAATACTAGAATGAATCATCAAAAAATCAATTTGCAAACACCCATATGATCACAGAATACCAGGTAATAATCAGCATTGCTTTGTGAAGAACAGTCTTGTCAGGACCATCCAATTTCCTTCTAAAACAGAGTGACAGGCCTGGAAGATCAGAGGGCTGAAATGGATGTAATGGAGCTTGAATTTCACAAAGCTCTTGATTCTGTCTTCCATGATATGCTCATCAACAACTTCAAACCAGAGGAATTTGCTGTACAGGTTTACTAAACAGCACAGTTCTTAGTGTTTCCACCTTAAATAGGCGGGTGGGGGTTTGGACAGGTGATGTTTGACACAGGATTGAGTGGCTCCTGGACACTTTAATATGCTCGTCCGTCCCAAGGCCAGCCCTAGCACCTGCGCAATGGGCACTCATGCAATGTGAGAGAGGTAGGACAGCTGTTGTGTGGTGAATTGTCATGACTCTCAAAGGAGTGGGTAGTCAGAGACCAGCATATTGGAGAAGAGTATTTCCCTCTCCCTGTGAAGAGCCAGCTCCCTAAGGACAATATTAGGTAAAGATGATATTAGGTAAGGTAAACAACTGGCATTATTTGGTAGAGATTTAGTTACAAATTACTTTGAAGGTTTTATAAATATGCAAAAATAATGGTATACATTTTACTTTGGAGAAAAATCAATCTACATAAACTCAAGCGTTAGGAAATGCAAAAAGAAAGGTATACAGAATGCAGGGTTTGGAGAAAAACATGCCAAATCCTTAAAATATCTTTGGGGTAAAATTTTAAGAAAGATGAGGTGATTTAAGGAGCCAGCACATAGGAGTCAGGGTTTGAAAACTGGTTTGACTATTTACAAGTTGTACAACTTCAGGTAATTTATTTAACCTTTCTCAGATTTCCATGTTGTTGTATATAAAACAGTCCTCTAAATCTTCCAGAATTGAAATCAGAAATTTCATCATATCCTATATATTTATGTATAAAACATATGAATATATGCTATATATATATATTCATATATACAATGTATTTAGATATAGTTAGGCATACTGGAGGCATGTAATAAATATTAGTGCCTCACTTCCATTCCCATGCTGGGAAGTCCATCTCAAGAAAGCAACTTATAGTAGGAGATTCAGTGATACACCTGTCAATGTCTTGTCTTCTGCCATCAATCTGAAGTCACCAATGGCTGTCTTATGTTTATCCCATATACTTATTCTCCATCCCGTTTCCATCTTTAGACACCATACTCCATCTAGTGTTTGGTTTATCATATGGAAAACCTCCCACATTTCCAGTGGATATCTATGGAGTTGCATGCCCAGTCACTATACCCCACCCCTTTCTCTGAGGCTACATGGATGTGACAGAAACTGCTATGTGTTCTCACAATCTCGCCATCTTAGCCACACCAACCCACCTGAACTGGGTATCTGCATCAATGTAGGCCAATCCTCGGGGCGCCTGGGTGGCTCAGTTGGTGAAGCATCTGACTCTTGATCTCCATTCAGGTCATGATGTCTGAGTGCTGGGATGGAGCTCAGGGTTGGGCTCTGCACTCAGTGAGGAGTCTGCTTGAGATTCCCTCTCCTCTCCCTCTGCTGCTCCTCCTGCTCATGCGTGCATTCTCTCTCTAAAATAAATAAATAATCTTTAAAAAAATATATATAAGCCAATCCTCACCACCGCAATTGACAGTTCTATGGGTGAGCTTCTGAATGGACCATGAGAGGCTTTCTGTAGAATTGGAATTGCACTAGAACTCAGAGAATTTGAGATAAGTCAGCCACTCCTTTCTTAATAACATCCATTGGACCAATGGAGACATTTCCCACCATGAGAAAGATCCAGTCTGTCTTAAAAATAAGAGAACACAGGTGCCTGGGTGGCTCAGTTGGTTGGGTGACTGCCTTTGGCTCAGGTCATGATCTCAGGGTCCTAGGATCGTATCCCCCATTGGGCTCCCTGCTTAGTTGGATGTCTGCTTCTCCTTCTCCCGCTTCCTGCTGTTCCCTCTGCTTGTACTCTCTCAATCTCTCTCTCTCTCTCTCTCTCTCTCTCTCTCTCTCTCTCTCTCTCTGTCAAATAAATAAAATCTTTAGAAACAAAATTATTTAAAAAAAATAAGAGAACGCTCAGAGAACACCAAAGAGAGTGATAGGACAAGACTTCTCAACATTCAAACCCTGAGTCCGGTTTTTGCAGCTACCTTCCTGCCTTCTGTGATTCAGTTCTTCAAACTCTTGGATTCCTCTGGCCAATAAGTGCTCTGCTTTCGCTTATGCCTTTTCAGGTTGGGGTTCTCTCCCTTGTAACCAGATATCAAAAAACACTGTAACTAAAATCCTTTTTTAAAAAAAATCTTCAGTTATACCCTTAGATATTTACTTGCAGCAAAATCAGAGAAACTATTTTTAAGTCAAGACTTATATACATTAGCAAGATGATGGAAACACATGTCCAAAAAGCCTTTCAGAAAACATTTTTTTAATTAAGATTTTATTTATTTACTTGAGAGTGAGCAAGAGAGAGCATGAGCAGAGGGAGAGGGAGAAGCAGATTCCCCCATGAACAGGGACCCCCACATGGGACTCAATCCCAGGACCCTGGGAACATGACCTGAGCTGAAGGCAGATGCTTAACCAACTGAGCCACCCAGGAGCCCCAGAAAAGTTTTATTAATTTCACCTCTCCTCTGTAGTATAAGAGAATGGTTTTTATCTACACCTTCCTAACATTGGATTAAAAAAAATAGTTTTGCCAGTCTGAAAGGTGAAAAATGGTATCTTTCTTTAATTTTATTTGTTCAGTTATAAATTCTAATAATAGCTATTTATTTCTCTTATTTGCTGAATGTCCATTTATGTCATTTGCCCAATTTTCTATTAGTACCTTTTCTAATTGATTTGTAAAAGCTATTTATATAGAAAAATATTAAAACTTTGTCATCTATGTTGCAAGTATTTCATGCTATTTTATTATTTGTTATTTATTAGGGTGAGTTGAAGGTTAAATAAAGAACTACATCCCCCTTCCTTTTTTGAGAAATAGTACTATGCTTGCTCTTTCAGGGAAGTCTCCAAAGCAATGATACCCACCAATTTTTTAATATCTTTAAATTATTTGAGTATAATCAGAATAAAATCAATACCTTAAAGTTTTCATTAGTCACTTAAAATCTCCAGATTTCTTTTCTCTTCCACCCTCCCAGGGAAAAGAAAGCAGTTGCCCTCTAAGGGCTGACCATTTTTGCATGAAGATAAAGCTCACATACAATTAGCACGTGCTGTCCAAGCTCAGCATCTTTCCTTCTTGACAATTGTTCTTCCTTCTTTCTCGCGGTCAATTTCCTTGGTCCTCTCTTTTCTGCACTGTAACTAAAGAAAGTCTTCTTTGTAGAGATTACTCCTTAGATGTTAAAAAATATATTTAATAAAAATCCCAAGAACTTACACTTATGGGTCTATTAAGTTTACTGAGAAAAATAAATACATATGGCTAGAAATGAGCAAGTGACCCTGAAAATCATTATTGGCTTAGTAACAATTTGTGAAGGGAGATTGGAAATAAAATGTTATACAAAGGAAACTGAATAATAGAACTGAATTACTGTCAGAGGAAAAACATAGATGGGATCCAAATTACCCACCTCATACCTGTCAGAATGGCTAAAGTCAAAAACATGAGAAATAAGTGTTGGCGAGGATGTGAAGAAAAAGGAACCCTTGTGCATTGTTGGTGGGAATGCAAACGGTGCAGCCATTGTGGAAAACAGTATGGAGTTTCCTCAAAAAATTAAAAATAGAATTACCATGTCACACTACTGAGTATTTGCCCAAAGAAGACAAAAAACACCAAATCAAAAAGATAAATGCACCCTTTTGTTTATTGCAGCATTATTTACAATAGCCAAATTATGGACGCAGCCCAGGTATTCACTGAAAGATGAATGGATGAAGCGGTTACAGTGTACATGTACAATGGACTATTACCTAGCCGTAAAAAGCAATGAGATTTTTCTATTTGTAACACAATGAATGGAACTAGAGAGTATAATGCTAAGCAAAAGTAGTCACTCAAAGAAAGACAAATACCATATGGTTTGGCTCATATGTGTATTTTTTTTAAAGATTTATTTATTTGAGAGAGAGAGAGAGAGAGAGAGAGAGTGCATGTGGGGATGGGCAGAGGGAGAGAGAATGTTAGGCAGATTCCACACTGAGCAGGAAACCCAACATGGGGTTCAACCCCACAACCCTCAGATCACGACCTGAACAAAACCATGAGTTGGATGTTTAATTCACTATATCACCCAGGCACCCATCATATGTTGGGTTTAAGAAATGAAACAAATGAACAAAACGAAAAGAAAAAAAAGACAAACCAAAAATCAGGCTCTTAACTCTAGAGAACAAACTAATGGTTACCAGAGGGGATGGGGGGTGAGGGGATGGGTGAAGTGGGTGACAGGGATTAACACATGCCATGCATACATACCATGATGAGTACTGAGTAATGTATAGAATTGTTGAATCTCTATATTGTACACCTGAAACTAATATAAAACTGTATGCTAACTAAGCTGGAATGACAATTTTAGAAACTCTTAAGTCACAGAGAGCTTTGTGCTCAATATCTATTGCTATAGGACAGATTACCTAAAAATTTAGTGGTTTAAGACAGCAAAAGTTATCATCTCACAGTATCAGAAATCTAGGAGCAGCTCAGCCAGTGATTCTGGTTCGGGATCTGTCATGAATCCAGAAGCAATGTGTGACCTGGGGCTGTAGTCACCTCGGCTTGACCAGGGTTGGAGTGTCTGCTTCCAAGCTCAGTTCCATGGAAGCTGACCAAAGGCCTGAACTGCCCACCACACGGGGCTCTCCATGCTCACAACATAGCAATGGGCAGAGTGAGAGATCTAAGAGGGAAAGAGGGAGCAAAATAAAAGGCACAGCATCTTCAAACTTAAAATGCCATCAGTTCTGCACATTCTGTTAGTTACATACTTCAATTTCAGTCCAATGGGGGAGGGATACTACATACGGGGGTGAATACCAGGAGGCAGGATCACTGGCCATCATCTTGAGGCTGGTGATGACAGCCCAGGTCAAACTTACTTTATCTCTAATCCCTCTTAGATCTGCCAAGTGAATTCTGAGGATTCTGCATAAGCCTCTCTTCCCCTCATACTATACACTGTCCTTAGACCCTCTCCTCCATTCCCATGGATTTTACCACCATGTGAGTGCTGAGGAGGTCCTCAGCCTGGATATTTTTCTCTTGGTCCCAGGCTTGTATTTTCACTTTCCTGCAAGACCTCTTCATATGTATGCCCAATACTAAATGCTACTTCCCACTCCTCTCTTCAAACCTGCCCCCTTTCCTGTCTCAGATGATCATACTCCCATCCACCCAGTTGCCCAGGCAGAGGACCTGGCTCTAGAGTTTGACTGTGATCTCCCTGCTCCCCTCCATATCGTTGGGGCTACTGCTCCAGTTGGCCCGTATCCTCCTCCATCCAGGTCCCTGGTAATAGAACATACCAACTCTGGCTGCATGGGATTGGGAGGTAAGGTCTATGCTGGTCCTGTCAGATTTTCTCTCCTGTGACCTTGAATTCTGAGAGAATACACCTTATAAGTCAGAGATGATTGGAACCAACATCTTTTATGGCAGCACTCTAGACAAAAAAAAAAAAAAAATGGCTCTTTGGGCTTTGGAAGACTCTGAAGTGTAAAAGGGCTCTTCTTCCTGGCCCCCCAGGCTACTTATTTAGCTTGCTCTTTGATTTTGTGACCTATCCTTATAGCCTTCTGAGAAATCCCACTTTTGCTTAGGTTGGTCAAAGACACTGTCTGTTACTTGCTCATCAGAACAGGAAAACAAACATGGAAACCTTCATTCAGCATCCATGAAATCACCCAGTCCTGGTCAGTTCTATCAATGACATCTTTTTTTTTTTTTTTAAAGATTTATGTATTTATTTGACAGAGACAGATCACAAGTAGGCTGAGAGGCAGGCAGGAGAGGGGGAAACAGGCTGCCTGCTGAGCAGGGAGCCTGATGTGGGGCTTGATCCCAGGACCCTGAGATCATGACCTGAGCCGAAGGCAGAGGCTTAACCCACTGAGCCACCCGGGTGCCCCTCAATGACATCTTTGATGTCTCTAGAACCCCATCACATCTCCACTGTCAGTCTCTCTGTTCAGGTCACGATTATCTCTCACTTGGATAGCCCCCATATCTTCCGAAGTGGCCCCTGACTGCAGTCCACTCTCTCTCTGGTCTACTCTCTACATGCGGTCCTTCCAGATAAAGAACTGACAATGCTACTCCCCTGCTGAAAATCTGTCCTAGGTCCTATTGCCTTGAGTACAAAGTCATGAATGCTTACATGGCTCACAAGGGCCTTTGTGGTATAACAGCTGTTGATTTTTATATACCTGGCCCACTGCACTCCAACTACCAGCCACAAAAGGGCTTCCAAGTTTTCTGAAGACTTCATGCTGTCACCTCTGGGCATTTCCACTTGTTTCTTCTGAATTGAATGTTCACCCATATACATGAACTCCTTATCTGACCAATCCCTACATATTCTTCAGGTTTGGGCTTACCTGTCACTTCTTCTGGAAGCCTCCGGTGATGCTACCTTCCAGGATCCTACCCTAACCCTACAAGTCTGGGCTGTGTTCCCTTCCATGTGGTCCTAGAGTGTTTGAACATCCCTAGCATACTATCCATCCAACCAACTGGTAATCACATCATAGCTTACATGAAGTCCTATTTCTTTCCTAAGCTCTGTGAGGCCAGGGACCATTTCTCTTCTCTCCATTTCTGCATCTCCAGGGCCTAGTTCAGTTCCTTAAAACACAGAGGAGCTATGGAATAAACATGTGTTGAATACATGAATGAATGAATATTTAAGCCTTCTCAAATTTGTTCTCAATCATCTACCAACTTATAGTAAAACCAAATCATCTTCCCAAGTTCCCATCATGGCAAATACATATGCGATAGGATTTTTACAACTCAGCTTCAGCAAACTTTCTGTTTCAGCGTAAGACATTCATTTGAGCCACAAGCTTAATGCTAAAAAACAGAAGCATCTCTGTAAAGATACGTAGCAAAGAGGTTGGCCTCTGCGTGGAAGAGGCAAATTTTCCCATCCATATCCCTTTAGTATGGGGAGCCACACATGTGCGATGGGGTGTGCATTTGCAAGGACATTAAGGTATGATCCCAGTGGAATAAAACCTGGATTCTCTTTTTAAAAAGTTTCCTCCATCTGCATTACAAAAAGCTGTACAAATATATTTTTGTTCAACACAGTTACCAAACTGCTTGATTATCGCCACATTTTACATGGCAACTTCTATACATATGAGTTAATCCAGTAATAGTCCAGAGAGCAAATATCCACCGGAAATGCTGTCTTCTCTAACAGCATGAGGGAAGGTGGGTGAATCGGGGGGACAGCTACCATTTATTACTACCTGCTAAGCCAGCTGCTGGCATTGTATATAATCATTATCTCCAAAGAGGGAAGTGAGCATGGCATCCGTGTTCAATTCCAGACATGGTGATACCCCTCCCTTAACTACTGGGGATTTCGGGAAAGATTTTTCAGGGACCACAGATGAACAGGATTATAGTTTTGCAACATCCTTAAAGACTGATCCTGAAAATACCTGAAATACTCCTCGCCGCCCTATTCTCCTCTAGGGAACCAATTGTGTGCTTGTCCAGAGAGCTATGAGTCCCGGCCTGGACTCTGGAAGCCCTTGTTTTTTCCACAGGAAAGCAATTAAGATACTCATTTAAACGGTCCAAGTTCCATGATGAGATCTTAATTAAAACTCTACAAACTCATCTCTCTGAATTCCCCAAGAATTCTTTTCTTAGTGGTTGAGAGAATTGAGCTTTTTAATACAGGTGTGTGATATTAAGTGCCCAGAGTACATAATCAAACTGTCCCCAAACTAGAGCAGTATTTTATAATGGCTTTGTGGACCCAGAACAGTGGCTCCCAGGATTTCCAGCAACCTGTGTCCTTTGCCCTGCAGCTCAAATCAATCCTGTGGGCAGGACCCCTGCTATCACAGTATAATTTCCACATGGCTGTAAACAGTTCTGCTTTAATCAACATGGTGAGCCTTCATGACCTCAGGAATCAAAATACACATGAGTAACCAAAGAAAATTGTCCCACATGGCCCACCTTTCAAACAAGACTATTGTGCCTACCATGAAGTATTTTTTAAAAATAAAGGAAATAAGGGGGGAGGGAATCCACACTATTCTATCAAGAATATCCCAGGAGCTCAGCTAGATAGTCATCAAACCATTCTGAAAACCTACAAACTCAACAGGAGATCCAAGGAGAACAGTAATTCTAGGAACAGAAAAGCAACCACTTTCTGGAAGGTCAGATGTGTGGAGAAGTGAATCCAAGGCAATATACGGGAATAGAGACCCCGGGGGCGAGAGGTGGCTGCCGGCAAGCGGTAGAGCAGCAGAGCATAAAATGGCGTCTTCTAGAAATCTGCTCCAGTGAGGGACGTCACTCCAGAGGCTAAGTGGGGGGAGGAGCCCTCGAGGGGAGTGTGGTCTCAGGACCCACGGGGTCACAGAAAGGCCAGGGGTGCCTGAGTGTGGCAGAACTCCCTGGTATCGGAGTGGGGAAGCCGGCAGCAGAGACAGAGCCAAGCAGTGGGCTCTCAGCTTGGTGTTACCTTAAACCATGATCCCCGGCACAGGCGGGCCACTGTTCATCAAGCAGGGACCCCAAAAGTGGCAGATCTGGGGAGACTCACCTTCCTCCTCTGGGAGAAGCAGCATGGGAGTGTGCTACAAGAATCTGCTGGGTTTGGAGACTCCAAAAGGGGCTATGCACCAGAGACAGAAATCCCCAGTCACAGGCTGGGTGAACTCAGAGTGCGGCCAGAGACCAGGGAGACATGAGGGATTGACTGTTTTTCTCTGAGGCACACTGAGTGGAGCCCTGAGTGCTCTGGCTCCACCAGGCCAGATATTGGGAGGCCGCCATCCTCATTCCCGTCCTCCAAAGCTGTACAGAAAGCATTCAGGGAACAAAAGCTCCTGAGAGCAAACCCGAGCAGATTACTTAGCCTGGCCCCTGGCAAGGGGGGTGTAATTCCACCTCCGGCAAAGACATTTGAGAATCACTGCAATAGGCCCCTCTGCCAGAAGATCAGCAATAACATCCAGCCGAGACCAAGTTCACCAAAGAGAACTGCAGATCTCCAGAGCTAGGGGAATGCAACACATAGAATTCATGACTTTTTTCCCATGATTATTTAGTCTTTCAAAGTTAAAATTTTTAATTTTATTTTTTTCTTATTCTTTTTCTAAATTTTTCCTCTTTCCTATTTTAATTTCCCATTTCACTTCCTTTTAATTTCCTATTTAATATTCCTCTTTCCTTTTTTAACTATTTTATCAATACCTTTTTAAAAATCTTTTAAAATTTTCATTGTTATAGTCGTGTTCTATCCCTTCATTGTATTTAACGTTATTTTAAGTATACATATCGGTTTTTCTTTCTTTAAAATTTTGGGATACAGTTTCTTCTAACAGATCAAAATATACCCTAAATCTAATGCATGGCTTTGTTCTAGGTTCCAGCCTGGTCACATTCTTTCCTCTTTTTTTTTCCTTAATTCTTTTTTCAACCAACTTATCAATTCCTTTTTTAGAATCTTTTTTAACTTTCGTGTTTACAGTCATATTCCATCCCTTTATCATGTTTACCCTTATGTTTGTATCTGTATAAGTTTTTCTTTCCTTAAAATTTTGGGAGGCAGTTTCTTCTAACAGAACAAAATACACCCAAATAAAGTGTGTGGCTCTGTTCTATTCACCATTCCAAATATATATGTGCATATATATATTTAGATCTCCTTTATTCTCCCCCTAGTTTTAGGTCTCTTCCAATTTGGTTAGTGAATATTTTTCTGCGGTTGTTGTTACCCTTCTAGTATTTTGTCCTCTCATTCATCTATTATTATCTGGATGAAATGACAAGGCAGAAAACCTCACCTCAAAGAAAAACAAAAAACAAAAACAAGAGGCAATACTGAAGACTAGGGACCTAATCAAGAAAGACATTAGTAAGATGTCAGAACTAGAGTTCAGAATGACGATTATAAAGGTGCTAGCTGGACTTGAAAAAAGCATGAAGATACTAGAGAATCCCTTTCTAGAGAAATAAAATAACTAAAATCTAACCAAGTTGAAATCAAAACAACTATTAATGAGGTGTAATAAAAATGGAAGCTCTTACTGCTAGGATAAATGAGGTAGGAGAATTAGTGATATAGAACACCAAATGATGCAGAATAAAGAAGCTGAGAAAAAGATAAAGATTGGACCACAGTTGGGGGGGGGGGAGAGAATTTGAAAGGTAAATGATAGCATAAGATGAAACAATATTAGAATAATTGGGGTCGCAGAAGAAGAGAGAGAGGGGCAGAATGTATATTGGAGCAAATTATAGCAGAGAATTTCCCTAATTTGGCAAAGGGAACAAGCATCATAACCCAGGAGCCACAGAGAACCCCCCCCCCCAA